>JAJJJQ010000004.1:1093076-1456696 GCA_021014315.1 Aureobasidium mangrovei | reverse complement strand
TTTTTTCCAATGAAATGTAACGAACTATGTAAGGGATATACGGATTCTCCTCACCTACTCAATACTCTGACGCACTTGAATGCCAATGTCGTTGCATGGATTTTACGACAACTGCTAGAAATCGAGAGACAAAAAAAAAAGGATCAAAGAGCCTCATAAAATAGTCTTTTGTGACTTCCAATAACATCATATTTCGTTTTTTCAATGCGCTCTTTTTTCCCCTCATCAATCAGCCAGAACAGAGAACGAAAAAAAAAGGACTAAAAATGCTCATGATTCTTGCTCTCCACATGACAATATCAGCTTCAATGCTGAACCCGCAAACCGCTGGGGTATCCAGACTTCTTGCTTGCCAACACTGGGACGACGCTCTACGCGTCCGCCATGCTTACATCAGCATCGCTCTCCTGGCTGGCGTCGGGCGGCATCCTCTTGACGGGCACGCTGCCGACTCCCAGTTCCGTCTCGACGCCCTTGACGCCTTCGGGTGGAGGGGCGGGCATGTCGGGTTTGAAAAATGCGGGGCTCGGGCTCAGCGCCGTGATGGGTGGGAAGACTGGCGTCTCGGCCATGCTGTCTCTGCTGCGTGGGCGAGGCGTGTCGTGCTTGGTGGGAATGAGGGGCGCGTTTCCGGCGGGCAAAGGAGGGATGGGAGAGCTTTGCATGCCAGGACCGGGACGCAAGATGCTCGCGGCTGCAGTGGGCTGTGGGGTCGCTGTGGAAGGGTTGTGATAGGTATAAGGTGTGGCGTTGGTGCCAGGGGTGTAGAAACTCTGGCTGTGGGCCGGAGAAGAGCTAGGCTGCTTGGTGGGTGAATGCGCGGCAGCGCGTTGATGCTGCTGTGGCAGGGATGGGGGAGGAAAGGATGTATTGGGGCTTTGGAACAGACGCTGACCCGAGGGGGAAAGGCTGTGTCGAGGGAGATGATGGTGATGCGGAGTTGCGGAACCGTTCATGGAGGGACGACGCTCAGTCGGACCATGTGACGAAGAGGGACGAGAGCCTTTTTGCGGAGAGGGTGGGCCCATTTGCAGGCCGTTTGGCTGGAGAGGCGGAGACGGGATAGAGTGGGCAGAGACGGCACCGGCATGAGCTTGTGCGTGTCGTGCGGACAGATCGTTGTCGGCAGAAGCAGCAGCAGCAGCGGCGGGAGGTGGAGGAGAGCTACTGTAGCTCGACAAGGGACGAGGCGGTGGCGGCAGAGTAGAGCCGTTCCATGCTTGTTGGGGGACTCCGACAGGCGGAGCACCCGGTGGACGGTGGTAGCCAGGCGGACCGGGACTCTGACCAGATGGCGACAGAGACGGGCCGTCCAGCAGGCTGCGGTGATGAGCGGCGGAGCGAGGAGTCGAGGTGGTAATGTCGACGGCTTCGAGCTGGCGACCGCGCGACGCTTCTTGCGAGGCTTCCTTTCTTCCGGGAAAGTGCAGGTGCAGCGAGGGCAGCTTTGGCTTGCTGCAGTCGGAGCAGACAAAGTGAAAGTCGTCCTTCTCGGCGTCCTTTTCGTCGATGCCGTGGCACTTTGAATGCTGCCAGATGTTGCACTTTTCGCACGCGATGCTGTGCGTGCCGTCGTCGTAGTTCTGACCGTGCTTGCCGCACACGGCACAGTCGAAGACCCACTCGCCCTCCTCTTCGGCCAACTGGTCCAGCTCTTTCTGCCGTCTCTCCATCTCAGCCCTGAGCTGCCGCTCCGACACGCGGCCGTCAACCTCGACGCCCAGCTCGAGCTTCTTCTGGTTCTCCTGAAGCTTGCGCATCTCTTCTTCATGCAGGATGCGCTTGACCTCGCGCTCCTTGAGTCGCTGTTCTCGCGTGAGCATACGCGATTCGCGTGCCTGCACTCGTCAGCATCTCTCTTCTCTCGCCACAGCAGTTGCCACTCACGTCCTCCATCTTCCGCTGCTTGTGCTGCTCTTTGCGCGCCATCTCAAGCTCCATCTGTCGCTTCCTCTCGGCTTCGGCCGCCTCCTCTTCAGCCTTCCTTGCCTCTTGCTTGCCTGCGAGTCTGCTGGATCGCTTCGCATTTGCCATCTTTTGCAGGTTCTCCAGCTCTCTCTGTTTCTTCAACATTTTCTGGCGTTGCGCCTCGACGCGCTTCTCCAGGATCGGCATGACTTGTTCGTTGATGCGTTTGATGAGCGCCTTTTCGTTCGGATCTCTGCTCTTGCGGACAGATTCGAGAAAGATCTGGTAGTCGTCGTGCGTGACGGCGATGCATTCCCACTTCATTCCTCCAAATCCGTCGTCTTCGGGGCTTTCGTCGCTCTTGATCTCGGCCTCGGTAGCGTCCTGCTCTTCTCCTTCGGCTTCACTCTGTTGAGGCGAAGTGTCCAGCTTTCTCCGCTTGCTGGTGCGGCTGCCGCGCGATTTGCGTGACTTTGGCTTCGGTTTCGGCTTTGGCGCCGAGGGCAACGGGGCATCGGTGCGGCGATAGAGGCGGTCGTCGTCGAGGACAAAGTATGAGCGGTCTTGAGCGTCCCAACCAAGTTCCTCGATGCGCTGTCATGGACGTCAGTGACGGATATTGCAATTCTTGAAGACCAATTATACCCATTGTGTCTGCTCATTGTCCTTCTCTTCCATCAGCGAGCGCATGCGCTCTGCGTTGTTGAGGGTCCATGTCGACAGCTGGTGGAGCACGCGGATTTTTGTAAAGACGTCGAAGTCGGCGAAGCGGTTTGGGGTTTCTTCAGTGCCGAATGGATTGCGCTGTGGTGCCTTGGCGACATATTGGCGGCGCGTGTACTCGTCAAAGATGTCGAGGCTGATGGTGTTAGCGAGTATGTCGGGATTGTGGCTGGCTGAACACACGTCAGGCCTCTGTGCGAAGAGACGAATTTGAGCAGGGCAAGGCCAATGTCGGCCAGCTTCTGAGATGCTTCGGGTCTCAGACATTCGTGTTCGAGGTCCTGTCAGCCATCAGCAAGTGAGGGCTTGAAGCAGATGCGACGGCGCACACCTCCATGTCGAAATCAGGGTCGATCTTGACGGGTTTGCCGAAGATGTAGATGTATTGCATGAGGGCGGCAAACTGCCACATGTTCCGCAGGCGGTCCAGAGTCTCGTTCTTGGGTTGGGCCTTTTCGACGGCGACGACGCTGCTGTCCAGATCGGCCTCCTGGCGGCCGCGCTTCCTGGCCGGCATCTTTTCTACACAGGGGCCGGGCCCTTTGTTGGAACGGTAGATGTCTGTGTGCTTTGACTGAGATTGGCGACAACGATGCTAGGAGCTGGCAGTGGTATACACAGGCGAACGACGCGACTGTGCTCGAAAAGTGAAAATGCAATGAGTAGGAAAGTGAATGGAATGAATGGAACGCGACTTTCAGGCCAAGGCGACGTGACGAGGCCAGACTCGCTCACCAACGTGTGCCAAGCCCGCCCTCCTTCCCTTCGCCGCAATTGTTTCTTTTTTCTTTCTTTTTTTCTCCCGCGGACCATTCCGCCTCTTCGTATCAGATGTTTCTCTTCCATGTATCGAATAGCATGCTTAAGGGCATCTCTCATCAATTACCATGTCTGAATCTGCTGTACACGAGCTTCCTTCAATCCATGTTCGCACAAAGCTCTATGTCTCGCACTTCCTCTCCACCTGGAACTCTCGTCTCTTTGAATTCGGCGCCGTACTATTCCTATCGACCATTTTCCCGGCAACTCTTTTTCCAGCATCCATCTATGCCTTGAGTCGTTCCGCCTCGGTCGTCGTCTTCTCGACAAACATTGGTCGACTGGTTGACCGCTCTGAACGCATGCAACTGATTCGCCTTTCGATCGGTAAGATATCCGTTATCCTGTTTTCACCTTGTCTCTTGTGCAATACCATCAGAACTACATCCTATACCGTAGCTCGTCTGACGAGAGTGTTGACTGTCCGTAGTGGGCCAAAGAGCAGCCACTGCCATATCGTGTATTTGCTTATGGCTTCTGCTCTACTCTGGAATCACTTCTCTGGCTTCGTGGCCTGCCAAAATCGCATTGGCACTGCTTTCTCTTCTTGCATGTATCGAGAAGCTGTCATCAGTAATAAACACCATCTCTGTCGAGCGTGATTGGGTGAGCAATCGTCTTTCAGCTCTTCACTGTGCTCTGCTTATCGAATTGGTAGGTGGTTGTCATATCGCAGAAGAATCAACATGACCTGCAAGGTAAATCCACCATATCCTGAGGCACTCGACATTGCTAACATGTCGGTAGAGCTGAACTCGCAGATGCGTCGAATCGATCTGTTCTGTAAGCTTGTTGGGCCTTTGGCTATTGCCTTGGTCGATGGACTGTCGACCAGCATAGCTATACTTGTCACGCTCGGCATGACCGCTGTATCTGTCTTCATCGAGTATTATGCCATTGCAAAGGTCTACCACCAAGTCGACGACCTGAAGCTGCGTCCGACACCATCGCAGTCTTCCGACCCGCCCGATTCCTCATTTGCTTCCATCATCAGTCGCCATGTACGAGGTACAGTCGATAGCTGTACCTTATACATACGGCATCCTGCGTTTCTTCCGTCCTTCTCCTTGTCTCTACTCTACCTCACTGTCTTGACGTTTGGTGGCCAGATGGTGACATACCTGCTGTTTCAGGGGTTCAGCTCCGTATCCATCGGTCTTCTGCGTACCCTTTCCACGTTGTTCGAGCTCTCTGCAACCTGGATTGCTCCCAATGTCATGAACAAAATCGGCGCAGTTCGGTGCGGAATCTGGTTCCTCAACTGGCAAATCATTTGGGTTGTCGTCGCCGTCACCATGCTCTGGGTTGATGTCCCACCAGTATACGCAGTTGTGGGTCTTCTGATCGGTACAGTTGCCAGCAGAGCTGGACTTTGGGGCTTTGATCTATCAGCTCAGGTCATCGTGCAAGAGGTGAGTCCGCTGCAGATATGATACAGCACCATTTACTAACAGCATGGATAGGCAGTCGAATCTGATCAACGAGGCTCTTTTTCTGCCCTCGAAGCATCTGTACAGAACACTTTTGAGCTTCTGTCATACGCTTCCACTGCAGTGTTCGCTCGGCCCGATCAGTTTAAGATTCCCGCTGCAGTCAGTGCTGCTGCCGTAGCCCTAGCTGGGTTTCTCTATGCACTTTTTGTACGACAGCGAAGAGGCCATCTTTTTCATGCGCCAGAATGCCTTAAGCGGCATGGATATACGCGTTCATCTGGTCATACGTGGCAGCCCATTGCCCAGGATGAGGATATTGAAATGCATTGAGTTTCACGAGGTCTTTCCGCTCCATGATGACCTTTTCACCTTTGGTCGTATTGTTGGAACGCATCAAGGTTGACAGAATCTGAGATACGTCATCCAAAGCCGATGATACATACAATCTTTTTGAACTTCTCATGCTTGCGTCCTGCTAATTGTTTGCTATAGAAAGGCAGAAATATCCACTCACCAGATCAAACGTCCATTGAAATTACAGAAAACTACAGTTGCACTGGACTCTAACTGGGGAACGACAGAAAAGATAAGATTAGCATGATGGTTGATTCGTTTGTGACCTGGCTACACGGGACCGGGTTCATAATCGTTATTTACCCTCACATCTGTTTCCTCGACCGCTCTTGCCTACTGCCTACTGGATAAGGATTCTCTCCCATCAAAAGTTCTCAGGCATGAAATCCTTGAAATCAAAGGAAGCGCCGGCAAACTCAAACTCCCTGCCCGGGTGTCTGATCCCCTCGGTCAAATCCTCTGCCAGGCTCCTGAACTTGTGACCGGCCTCTCCTGCAAGTTTCGCAACCAAAGAACCCAGCTGCCCGCCTGGTGTGAAGCTCAGCTGAGCTCTGCGAAACCGGACTTCTGGGGTATCGATGGGCAGCCTGGCCTTGTACGCGGCTGTGGCCTGCCACGGATTGTCTTCTGCATGCAGTTTCAGATCCTCGTAGTCGCCCAGAGCAAGGACACCCTGCCGGTCCACAACTGCCTGTTCCTGATCTTGGCGGTAGTTGCGGTTAGAGGGAAGGACCTGGAGCGCGTGCGTCGAGTCGGCGACACAGTCCCGAACCATGATCATCTCATCAGTTTCTCTCTCTGACCATATCCATCCACGTCTGTTTATCTGCTTCGTCGCAATGACCTGGATCTTTTCTGCTTGAGGAAAGTGACCTTGTTGTTGTGCTTCAAGAAGGACCTGCACGAGATCTCGTGTGGCGGTCCCGTGATGGAACCTGATTGAGGCGTTGGGCAGCTCTGCTGTATCATCCAACGCCGTGTGTGATCTTTGGCAGACACTCCGTGGATACATCAAATCGAACCACATTGGATTGTTTCTGGGGACGAAAGAGATGGACAGAGTACGCAGGTTCGGCGCACGAACGAACGCAGGCATTTTGCCTCTCGAAGGCTTCTGTATCAATCCTGGACAAACGTATGCCACTCTTAGTGACAGATGACGCAGCCGTTGCATCATGTCTCTAAGCAGGAGACAGATACGCGGTGATGTTGCGCCGAACTTTATTTCGCGTCCGTTGGTGTCAAGTTCAAGGCTTATGCATGACTTTGGCAACGCCTTGACAAGCTCCTGGAAGACGCGAGCGTCGAAAAACCCGGGACCCTTGCTCTCCATATCCAGCTTGGTGGAGAACTGTACCTCTTCCACAAAGAGCGAGAAACTGTGCAGGCGGCAGAACTGCGTCGGTAACATGCTCGCCAACCTCATCAGTTGAAGGTCCACTGGAGTCAGCTTATCGTCTCGCTCTCTGTTCATTCGTTCATAACGCAGGTTTCCACTTCCCTCGGGTTTGATGTTGAGTGTTAGGGACTGGACTTGCTGCCACGTCCTTTGACGGTTACGGACGTGCACCTTGCCTGCCTGTGATTTCTGCTCCTCAACAGAAGGTATCGGCTTCAAGAAGAACATGGATCGAGCCTCCTCAAAAGAAGAAGAAGAGGCTTCACGCTCGCAGTTTTCGTGGTAGAGGCACCAGATGTTGTGCCACTTTCCCGCCAAATCCCAGGATCTCTCGGCTGTGAGTATGCTGTTCAGAAACACTGCGATGTTGCGATTGTGCAGCACAACGTGTTCGTAGAGGATAGAGGTACCAGCTTCATTCCAGCGACGAGAGACCAGGAGAGCCTTGTTGAGGGAGCTCAAGCCATGCTGCTCACGAACTTGCACCAGGATGAGTTTGAGAATCTCATTCGGAATGTTCTCCATGGTTGTAGGCGGTTCGAGGACAGAAGCTGGGTAATGGTGCTGGACTGACCAGGACTGTAAGAGTGTACTGGTATGCTCAGGGGTTGATGACGGCTAACAAAGGTAGAAGCGTTGGAAAGAAGTAGAAAAGACGCTGTGTCTGCAGGGCTTTATATCGAACTCCCAGCACCGCTGCCTATCTATGAGTCGCCCTATGAGTCGCTCAATGAGTCGCCGCCATGTGACTCCAACCACCAGCGAATCAGCTCTCTCTGTTCAATCCCTGGATCCTGGTTCTCAAAATCGCTGCCTGATCGATGCCTTGTCGCAGCGTCGAAGCAGGTCGGCATCGCAGCAGGACACAACGCGTCGAGATCTAGCTAGAGGTGTGAGAGTGAGGTTCATGTGTTACCCAGCAAATCGGAGTCTATGCTTGCCTCTCGATCCAAGTTTGCTGTCTTGCCAAGTATAGAAACATCACAAGACCGAGGCACTCGAGGGTTCAAGCATCAATCACTGGTCATGCATGTAGCATGTGCATGATAATAGCGTGTTCTGTGAGTCTGTACCCGTGAGATCGATAGGGTCTATCTACATGAAGCATCAGGGACTTGCAATGGATATACTTCATCGATAAATGACCAACTTGCAATATTTCGGTGTCGTACAAAAGTTGATCAATAGGGGCGAATAAGAGTGAGCAATATATGCTGTCCTGTTTGCATTGCTCTTTCCGAAGTTCGCTTTCTCCTCCTTCGAACCAATCGTGACATCTAAATGGAAATGCAAGTATCTGTGAACAAAGAACAGTTCATCAATCAAGCTTCCCTCGGATTATGGCCCGGCTGGGCTGATGCATGCTCGCCCTGCCGATCCGGGCACCCGGGGTCCGGGGTTCCAGCTCAACACCACCGCTGTTTCAACCCACAGCAACACCTCGTCATCTCTGGCCGTACTGTTGAGCGCAAAGCTCATACTCGTAGGAAAGCCAGCCTTTGAAGGTTATACAACACATTCACGGTGACACAAAAGCAATATATCGGCAAAAGCTTACTTCTGTGCAACACACGGCTTCCTTGCATGCACAAGCTCGAGCTCGTGTTTCAGGGTGTGACGGCACGCCGATCTTTCGTCGGCGAGCATACCACAGAAATTGCCCGTCTTCTCCAAGTAGCTTTGGGCTGAATTGCGGTGCTGACATGTGTTGAGCTGTTGCTGCGGAAAGAGCGAGGGGCGTATAAGCGTTGCTGTTTCCGCTTTTTGTTGCACGGGGAGTAAAGCAGCTCCCTCGACTTACGATACAGTTCTCTCCATCTCATCAATCCAACACACCACGAATAGGTACTCGAACCTCGTCGAAGCCCATGATGCACGCATCCATTCTCAGCATCATCGCCACAATGGCAGGCACAGCGTGTGTCTATCCTTACTGTGATCACGCTTTCAGGTGAAGCTGACATACTCACAGCCTCAGCGTGCCCCAAGGCGGTCCCATCATCCAGCCAACTCCATCTCCAACCTGTGCCCTGCCTCTGTTCGCTCCCGAAGTCGGTGGCTGCATCGAGTACGCCAGTTCAACCACCACAACCCTGTACACTGATTGTGGAGGCTGTGTGTTGAATAAGGTGCACCTTGCTCCTGGTCCGGTGAGTGCACTTTTTGACGTAGAGGTTGATGAGGAGAAGCGCTGATAACAGACAGGCTTGCCCTACAGTCACTCCGAGCAATGATACCATCACTGTCACCAGCGTTGCTTGTGCTCAGAGTACCAACGACCTGACTACTTCGGCCGTTTGAAGCAGGATGTTCGTTCTGGCGTTGAGGTTCGGTGCTGGGAGCCACATTGAGTCATTCAAGGCCGATTATTTGCTTGTCCGTTCTCGACGCTGGTTTGATGTTTGGGACAGCTGGTGAAGAGACCCGGCGATTCATTAGCATTTTCGCTCAAACGACAATGTAAGGTCCGGGTTGAACCTTGTCTGGCGCATAGAGACCCTTCATGTCCTGCAGTAGGCCGTCGCCAGTGTCATATGCATCCGGATGATTGACTCCTTTCGGAAGATACACGTCCTTCCTATGCCACTTCAAGTCCTTGTGTCTAACATAAGGAAGCTGCTGTATGATAGACGGTCTCTTGGAAGGCGAGGCATCCTTGAATCCATCTCTGAACCATTGCACTGGTTCGGCGCGAACTGAAGAGGCAATCATCAAAGGTTGATGGCCACCAAACTCGTTCCTTCTGCTATCCAATGTCTGCCGGAAATTCTCCATGCCCGGTTTCTGGAGCACCTTCTCAGGCAAATAGTCCCGCTCTTGCCAACCCCAAAACAACCGCGACGAATACCTGGATAACAAATAGAAACCAGGCGCAAGAAGAAGAAATTGTCTAAGCTGTACTGATGCGGGTCTATTGTCGAACGTCGCTTTCGCACAAATGACGGAGGTGACGACGAGCACATCAAACCCGGGATGCAGCGCGTAGTAGCGGTCATTGATCCTCGCGGCCTCGTTGCGCACGACCAAGCGACGTTCCACCTCGGTCAACGGCCTACCGAGCGCCTTACTCGCATCCGGCGCGGTATTCTGCAAGACGGAGACCTCGGGCCCGCTAAAGGGTTTTCGCAATCTCCGGATGCCGAAGGAGCGTTTGCCGGTCGTCGGGTCTGTGTCGTCGTCTGTGTCTTGCAGGCAGTCTGCGATGTCGGGTGGGTAGTCGGATGGTTTTGACGACCAGAACATTTTTCTCTTTGGAGTTTGCGTGTGTTGCGAGAAGGAGGATGTGAAATTCGATGCGATTTGTTATATGCGTCCGGCCAAGACTTGGTAATAGATTAAGTGTCTTGTGGTGTGATGTTGCTGTTGCGTTGGCAACGAGGGCTGTATGCATAATTATCGTCTGTGTGACCCTGACTTTTTACCTTTAGATCGATTCATACTGGCTTCTTCACTATCTACGGCGGTCATTCAGATGCAAGATACAGCATAAGGGCTATAACACTTTACTATCTTATAGACACATTAGAGTCCTAGTAGCTATGTGGTTAACAAATGGAGTAATAAACAATCTCATCAAGAATGGACCATCACTTATACCGATTTTATGGACCATTACATTATTCTTCATCCCAACTTCGAGTTCAACCATAGAGTGGTACTTCCAGAATATCAAGGACTGTGTCTCGAGAGATACAGAGCTCGATGGGGTATACCAGGTCTTGGCGCGGAAGCTCTCGGCGTCGACTTCGGTGAAGTAACATTTTCTTGACGACAATTGCATCGCAACTGTTATTGCAACGACAAGAGTGCCAACCACATACACAACCATCATGGTCGGCCCCCCGAGCAAGCGCCAAAAGCGCGACGAAGTGCCCGAGGGAAAGCTACCGCAGAAGAAATTCTTCCGCCAAAGAGCCCACGCGAATCCCTTCTCCGATCACAACTTGACCTAGTACGACTGGCGCCCTTCGGTTTCGCGACCAATTCGCTTGATACTAACGACCATGCTACCAGCCCGGAATCGCCGGCCGCAATGGACTGGGCGGAACTCTACCCGGCATACGCAGTACCGGACGACAAGGAGAATCAGGAATCGTCCGGCGAGGGAAAGAGCGTGGGACAGACTTCAAAGCAGGTCGAAGTGGCCGACATTGGATGTGGATTCGGAGGATTGCTGTTTGCGCTGGCCCCCAAGCTGCCAGATACACTCCTGCTGGGTGCGCCGGACAGAAAACACACACTCAAAAGGCGCAAAAGCAGCTGACTCGAGCACGGCACACAGGCATGGAGATTCGATCTTCGGTCACCGAATACGTGCAGACGAAAGCCAAGGCCCTGCGCGCCCAACACGCCGAAACGCAAGCATTCCAGAACGTTGCGTGCCTGCGCGCAAACACGATGAAGTTCCTGCCCAACTTCTTCGAGCGCGCTCAGCTCAGCAAAATCTTCCTCTGCTTTCCCGACCCGCACTTCAAGGCCCGCAAACACAAGGCCCGCATCGTCAGCACGACGCTAAACTCGTGAGTTTCTCGTCCTCCCATAACGAATCCGAGACGCTGATTGAGCTAAAAATACACAGCGAATACGCCTATGTTCTTAGGCCAGGCGGTATAGTCTACACAATCACCGACGTCCAGGACCTGCACAACTGGATGGTCGAGCACCTGGACGCCCACCCGGCCTTTGAGCGCGTGTCCGACGCCGAACAAGAAGCAGACGAGTGCGTGGCCGTCATGCGCGAGGAGACCGAGGAGGGCAAAAAGGTGACGAGGAACAACGGCAACAAGTACGTTGCCCTGTTCAGACGCCTCCAAGATCCCCCGTGGCCCTAGACAGATGCTCGATCGAATAACATGATGCACTGCTTCGCCTGACCGGCTCAATATATGTTCAACCTTTCTCCACTTCTGCGGAAATGCTTGACAACGACTTCAAAGAAAAAGTCTCTCGACCACAAGTGATCTCACGGAAATGCAGAGTCAGCTCAAGGACGAAACTCGAAGCGAATATGTATTACTGTCTATGATACTGACAAGAACGTTGAAGGCAGAGGCATTCGGGTCCAAGGACTTCACTAACCAAACCAAGCCATGACGCTCACACACAAGTAAATCGATGTTCCTACGAGCACCCCAACACTAGCAATCACATGCCACCGGTCGCTGCAGTTCTTGAGTGCTTTCGCGGCCTGACGGACTGCACAGCTAAACAATTCCAGGGCGATACTCTTTGATAACAGGGACCGTGTTATGGTACCGATATCCTCCTTCTGGAGACAGGCGGTGGGTGGTGCATCTCTGGTCGTGTTTGTCTCTGTGGTGTTTTCGGGCTTTTGTTTTGGAAAGCCGGCAGTGGTATTGTCCGACGTGGCCATGATTGTGTCAGTTGAGGTGACTGCGTCTGGTCCCATGAGGTCGACTGAGACCACGGGTGGGGATGTAGAAACGAGGATGGCCGCAGGCTCGAAGATGGACGAGAACTCGTCCGCGGGAATGACTGGGACCGTGGTCATGGATGAAAACGTGGCGGCAGACATGTGCATGGGTGGATCTCCAGAGGGGCCCAAGAGTGAGGCCGGAGCTGAGGCTGGGGCTGGGATTGGGGCCGTGATCGTGGTCGTAGCCCTGGTCTTGGTGCCGACCCTCGGCGATCGTTTCGTGTCGACGCCAGGTACCAGCAGTGCTACGACTGCAATCTCAACCGCAAACGAAGTCCAGGTGAAACCGACGAGCAGAAGAGAGAGGGACATTGCTTTTTGGTCAGGTCAGCATTGTTCATCACTAACACAAAAACAAAGCGGACTGCTTACTGGCTGTCGGTAACGCTGGCTCTGGTATGAATGGTGTCGATGTCGCCGGTATTGCTGATATCGATGCTGACTATGGAACAATACCTGGTGTGGTCTGGACGAGCGATAGATTAACAAGCAAGGATGCTTTGACCGCGACTTTGGAGGTAAATGAATGCTCTTTGCGAAAGGGCAGTCAGCTTTCCGTCTGCGCTTGATCGTACTTTCCGTGCTGACTTTGATAAAGTGTCGAGGTCGGGCTTCGAAGCGTCTGCTTTGCTGATGATCGCGGCTTCCTCTTCAACCCCCTTTTTGAGGCAGAGAGAATCATTCAGGATCCATTGCCAAATCTGTCGTCCACCCTCTTGGAACCGACTACTCTGGTGATTTCGAGGTTCTTTGACTGTGTCATCGGCCGTACAACTTTTGATTGCGATCTTGATTCCAACATACCTGCCATTTTCGGATGCTTCCCCTTTACCACGCTCAGAGATTGTATTGGATGGCCAGGAACGAAAGCGACATGAAGTTTGTTGGCTGGTAATAATATCTGAATGCTCGGTTCACTTTCAACAAGAATGCAAAGTGAGCGGTGATCTCGGGTTGTCGACTTTACCATAAAGGCCATTGAACCCGGTTGTGCCTGGCCATTTCAGCGCTCTCATGCCGCTCACACAATTCGCTAATAGCATCGCATGATTTGGAGTATTGTCTATACATCCATCGCCGAGATTGGGAGGTGTCCGTCAGAAATCCTCTGATCTCAAAGCTCTCAAGCATTAATCATCATCTAGTCACTGGAAGAAGATTCTTAGGGGATAAGTCTTACCTCTGCTCGAACAATCAAGGCGACAACGCAGTCTCATTCAAGACGCCCATATCCGCTTCTCACTCTCAAATTCAGTGACCAAAGATCTCTGATGGTTGTGCGAGCTTCTCAATGTTCTTCACTAACTACTCCAACCACCTGCATCAACAGCGTGTACTCGACTTCAGTCTTGGGTCAACTTGAAGATGGCTAACTGGGTAGTTCATGATTTGAGACGACAGTTATAGGTTACGAAAGTCTCTCAATATGTTTCCTGAGCTCGCCTTTCCTACCTCAACATCTTCATGGTCTGCAAGACACATCATTGGTTACAAATCGAGACTGGGTAACACCAAAATCTCCTGCCCATCGCTCGGGCAGGAAATGGCCACCGGAAATGCTACAGGCCGCAAACCTTGCCCAAAATCAATGCAATACATGACTCCTGTTTCGTGGCTCTAGAACCACATTCTGGGACTGTCTCTCCTTACCAGACTCAAGGAAATAGACTTTGTCCGAGAAATCCATCAAGACCTCCGGTACCCACCAAAGTGGTTGTCCTGGCCAGGCAGAAAGCAAAAGTACCCTTATACTCCCGAGCAGCCTCCAGAGCCCATGATTGCTAGAATACCGAGACCCGTACGGGAATGCCAACGTCGAGGCGCCGGCCGGGAAACACGCCACACGAGTCCTAAGGGGCCAAGGCAGGCACCGAGCAAGGCGCCGGTATCCACGGGTCTGTGGAGTGTTTCATGGACATGACTTTGGAGTATGACCAGATTTCATCCTCGTCCGAGACCGCAGTACAAGGCTTCCTTGAAAGATTATCTAGGTCTGCTGAGAAGACCTCGATCTGAGACAGCAGAACTTTACGATGTGGATTCAACTCCGTATATTCCACAATGGAGCCGCCGTGTTCACCGGCAATCTCAACCATGTATGCCAAATCAACAGAGTCAACAAAGGTGTATAGCAAGCCTCTCGGTAGTATGCAAGCATTGACTTCCAAGTATTCCACAGACGGCGCCGGCTGCCCGGAAGACATGGAAAGAAAAGGAGCTGGGACCTTGCCCTTTGGCGGATGTGAAACTTCTCAACATCCTATAACCACAACGTTGGGTCGAGAAACGCATGCCAGGTTATGCTTATCGCTTAAGCGCCAACAGACAAGAGAGCCTCATCCGTGCCATGCTTGCTCTTTCCCAAACCACGTTTCATGAGATTTGACATGATACGCCACAAGCGAGTCGTAGGTTCCTTCCGAATCAATACTCTGTATAACTGTTCTATCGAAAATACAAGACATTGCGCCAGTTAGCGGGTCAACCTCCGGCAGCTATCAGGGATTGCCATGACAGGCTAATTTGGAGTTGGCTTAAGGCCGAAAGGATGGAGCAGCATTGCACCGAGGACAATCCAACAACTTTCTCGGGGGATCATTTGCAGCACCGTGGCCAAGCTCCCAAGCAAGAAAGACGGTACATGAGACGACGTAAACGGGCAGACGGCGAGGCGTACGTCCGTCCGCTGCACACTCCGCCCTTGCCGGTGCAAAAGGTCTGGGGTGCGTGATCAAGTGTGGAAGCTAGACCTGCGAACGGTGGATTGTGCACCTAGCACACTGGCCACGGTCCGCCATGCACTACGCCCTACAAGCCATATGGCGTGCTCAAAAGACATCAAATCAAGGTACGGGCAGGACACCGGCCTTGCAGCCAGGCACAAACCCAATCGTGACTGGTTTGCGCATCAGTGCAGGACAAGATCGGCACGCCATGGCGAGCCTAGAGCGTCAATGTCACATCTCTAGGTGCTGTCATCTGAGCTTCTCTGTCACGAAACACCTGCCATGGCACTCCGATCGCACGATGATGGCACGACGAGATCTGCATTTTCGAGTCCCATCGCACGACAGAGAAACGTGCAACCAGTCCTTGGCCGGCCTCAGTTCCAAACCACGCAAAAAAGCAGTTCCGACGACACTTGCCCGAAGAGGATAGCAAGAAGGAAGGAAAGCCACCAACCCGTTTGATAGAAACGTTTGACCCTGCCAGATCCGGTAACCATCACGGGAGCGGGCCGTTGAGTCTATTTGATCTACGAACCCGCACCACCATCACCATCACCAAGACCCTTTATGCCTGCCTAGCCTCATCCAATGCCTACTCCAACACAAGAAAAGCCCGTCTTTTTAAGCCTGAAACAAGCTTGAGCCGCTGCACCGGCCCTGTGGTGTCCCTGCTGCACGTGCAGTATGGCATGCATGACAGGGCCGGCCCTGCCCTTCTTGATCTTGGTCTCCGTGCACCTCGTGCTTTCACCGTGCCTCGCCATGCCTTGTCATTGGTCGACTCTGTTGTTTCTTCCTTCTGGTCTTCCTTTTGTCATGACTCGGCCGTACGGGCAGAAGAACCATCTCGATGGCTCGCAGTAACGGCCAGACTGATGCTTCGAGGCTTTCCAAGGCAGGTTGGAAAACCGTTACTTCCTTGCTCTGCTCTCGCCCTGGTCGTATGCAGAATACGTCAGCTCGGACAACCCTATCAGCTATCGAATCATCAGATGATGATGGATTTGTAAAAGGAAAGAGAGTGTACCGCCAAGGGAAGCGTGATGCCTTGCAAGGTGAAGATGGCTCAAGAAAGAACCTCGATTTGGAAGTTGCTGGCATCTAGATTGCACTAAGCGCTTTTCCCCTTTCCCATTTTCCCAGGACCAATGGGCCTGGTTCACCCATAGTAGTCCATTCTCTTGCTTCCCGTTGGGTATACTCCCATGATACACTGCCATTGTTGCTTGTTACCCCCTTGCCCCGCCAAAGCAGAAATCCGCGCTTGAAACCAAACCAAGAAAAAAAAAAGTCAAACTGCCGTGACGCGGAGGAAAAAGGAAATTAGATGATTAGAGAGAGGTCAGAATGTGTAAAAGACAAAATATGCAGCAATTAACGCCTCGCTTCGGGATATCCTGGGCTTCAAGTCGTCGATAAATCAAACAAGAAATGGAGAAAGAAAAAAAGGAAAAGATAAAGATGGTGTTGTCATCAAAAGGAGAGATTGGAATCTGTCGTTGAATAGGTCTCAAGCTGCGTTGGACTCGCAGGAAGAAGAGGCTGGGCTGGAACCGCCTTTTTGTTTTGCGTTCTTTTCAAAATACTCGGGTCCATGATTTGAGAAGGTGTAGTTTTTCGGACCAGAGTCGACTGTCTTGCGGGGTGTGGAGGTTTGCTTCACATCCTGCGGAGGCGAGTATTCGTGAACAAAAAAGTCGGCTCCCTGGTTCATGTGCTGCTTCGGAACCTGCGAAGAGCCGAGGACTCCAGGGCTGAGACTAGAAGATGGCACAAATGGTTGTTGCTGGTGGGGAGGAGTCGTCTGTTGCATGGAAGCCTGGGCGAAAGCAGGCATGACAGGGTATCCAGAAATGACCTCGCCAGTGTTGGTCATGATGTAAGACATTTGGGCGTCCATGTATTGGCCGGGCTGCTGTTGAGAAGGAAACATGACATTATGCATCTGAGGGTATTCGTTGGGCATCATGCCGACGAAGCCCTGGGACTGAATTTGCGACTGCATCATGGGCATAGTCGAGATGTGCGGCTGGTTGAAAGCACCGTTGGGAAAGCATTGTTGAGTCGGTGGGGCTGATTGCGGAGGAGTATTCTCGGCCGGCACGGCAAGACTGCCCATTCTGCTGCGGATGAATTGACCAGCGTACATGGGAGTCGAGGGCGGGGAAAAGTTTGCGCTCGAGATCATGTAGTTCTCGTCAGACTCGGGCACACTCGTTGTCCTCAGCATGGGTTGAGACTGCATGTGATGAAGGGTTCTGGACACGTCGGTAGGAGAGAGGGGAGTGGGGGGAGCAAGGCTGGCAGTCGAGGCGGCGAGGCTGGCGTAAGCAGGGGAAAAGGAAGAGACACGGCGGGCGTATCGTCCGTTGGATGCTTCGGCAAAAGTGGTGTAGCCAGAAGGCGAGCGCTGGGCAGAGCCAACATTCTTCTGGATGCGGCCGCCTGCAATGCCGTTCATGGCCTGTGATGACTTGATGCGACGCAGCGAATGGCCTCCGATGTTGTGGTTGCCGCCGACGGGACCGGGCGAAGTGGGCAGAGCACCGCAGTAGGAGGTGCTGCGTAGGTTGGCAGTGCCCAAAGGAGTCGGGCGCGGCCGCTGTCTGCGAGCGGCAATGCTGGATGAGGGCATGGCCGAGCGTTGTGGCGTCATGGAGAAGCTTTGCATCGAACGAGCCAGCTGGGCGGTTGAGGATTCGCGGCGGTCATAGTCGTTGTTGAAAGCCATGGGCTGATCCAGGAAGTCATTGGCGTCGGGGATTGACTGGATCGAGAAATCGCGGCCGCGCATGGCGGCTTCCTGGAACTCCTTGCGAAGAGTTTCAATTTCGACGGGCACGGATTGACCAGGTTGCCATTGGGCAGAAGTGGTCGAGGGCTGGACTGACTCTTCATCGGCAGGCAGCTCAAAGTCGTAAGAGTCGGCCTTGGCCTCGGCGGGTGAGATGGTGAGCGAGGGAGCCGAGCCGTCTGAGCTGGACGAAGCATTGCGCATCTGATTTGAATCAGTCGCCTTGAACTCGGAAACAATGTCGGGTGCGAACGAGTCGACCGTCTCGGTGGACTGGGCAGGAGGAGACGTCAAGGGGTCGACACTGGCCGGGTCAAAGGAAAAGTCGCAGAACTCTGGGTAGAAGTCGTTGTTGGCAGTCGCGTTCAGGTCGGCGGTGCTGTCGGCGTGCGAGGTGAAGGCGGGCTGAGAGAAGGCATCGAACTCGGCCTGGGTAAGAGTGCGTCTGTGGTTGTCGGCGAACGACTCGGATTGGGCCGAGTGCTGCGAGGCCAAAGACTGTTGCGAAGCCTGGTGACGCATGGGCTGCGATGTGATTTGGTCGAGCGAGGCAAAGTTGTTCTCGCCTTGGCTGATTCCCAGGCCGTTCGACATGGAGCCGTCCATGGCGAGCGTGTCGCGGATGCCGTTGTACAGGGTGGGCATGCAGAAGGACTGGTCGGCTTGCATCGAGTTCATGTGGTTCATGGCGGCAAAGTTCTGCTGTTGATGCTGCTGCTGCGTCTGCTGCTGCTGCTGCTGTTGAGTTGCCTGCATGAGGTTAAAGGCACCAGCGGCCTTTTTGGCATCCTGCTTCGACTTTGCTCGCCGGTTCTGGAACCAGTTCTGTCGACGTTAGACGGGTGACGCAAACGCAAAGTGGGCATACCTACGTTGACCTTGTCTAATGATACGCCCAGAATCTCAGCGAATCTCTTCTTGGTGTTGGTGTTGGGCTTGGCCTGTTTCCTGAACTCGGCCTCGAGGACATCGTGTTGCTCCTTGGTCAGACGCGGCTTGACGTCGACTGCTAGGCCGGCCAGGGCGGCAGGGTTGAAGTGCGGCATCTGGCCAAGGTGCTCGGGAAACATGTGCGTGTCCCGCCTGGCAAAGTGCCGTGCATGGAAGTCTGCAGCGAGGTCGGCATTGAGCCCGGGATAGTCGGCGAACTCCATCTGGTGCGTGTGTCTGTGTGTATGCTGAGTACCAGACTGTAGGGCCCGACTAGGGTTGGCTACTGCGGAAGGTTTAAGAAAGAAGACAGGCCGGGGCAGAGTGCCCTCGGATGCGGTAGATGGCGGCCTGGAGGCTGCTTGTGTCTCAGATGCGTGCGCACGGTGGGCAGGATCAACAAGCTTGCGGAAAGACCGGTGGGTGAGAGGGTGGCCGGGTGGAGATGGTTGATGATGATGATGATGTATAAAATGCTGATGGCGACGATGATGTGATGGGGTAGCGAGTGACTGGCATGAAGCCGCGCAGATCGACAGGGCGGAGCGAGAAGGTGGGAAAAACGAACGTCAAGGCAGAAACAGGTGTTTGGGTTTTGGAGGGAAGAGAGAAAAGGGTAGCGACGAGGGAGGAGATTAGGGCGGATCACGACTCGGAAGAGCAGAGCTGCACAGACAGCCACACTCGAAACCAGCACCAGCAGAGATCGCAGCCGCGGGCCCGGCACGAAGAGACCGAGCGGGAGCTTGACGATCGCTTCGATGGCATGCGAGCCACAGTTGCAGGCTGAAGAGACTCAGAGAGAGAGAGAGAGAGACGCCGCCCGGTCTCACAACCAACACGCGCCGTTGCTTGTCTGGCCTCGACTTGCATCTGATGCGCATGCGCCGCCGCATCACAACTCAACGTCTGCTCGTGATTCATCCCGGCAAGCGCTGCCATCCGCCAAGCGCTCTGCCTGCTGTCCCAGACTCCCTCTGCGCCGACTGGCCCAGCGACCATCATTGCGCCGTTCTGTCATGCCATCGTGCGCCGTGCTTCGTCCAAGACAGTCCTTCTTTGCTTCTGC
Source organism: Aureobasidium mangrovei (assembly GCA_021014315.1). Lineage (NCBI taxonomy): Eukaryota > Fungi > Ascomycota > Dothideomycetes > Dothideales > Saccotheciaceae > Aureobasidium > Aureobasidium mangrovei. The sequence continues at coordinate 1,437,101 of JAJJJQ010000004.1, read as the reverse complement.
CAATCCCTTGACACCCATTCATCCCATCCCATCCCATCCCACGCCCATCAGCACACCGCCGCCTAAAAATAATTCCCTTGTCCTCACCTCCATCCCCGGTCCCTGCTTCTGCATTCCCGCTTTCTCGGCTGCTTGCCATGCATGGCCGACGATGATTATTAAATTCTCCGGGCGGGCCATCTCTAGGGTATGCCACCCCCGATTGTTACTGCGGCGGCAGGAGATAGCCATGAATCGCCGTCGGCTTTGGTCGCACCGGTGCAATCATTTCGCACGAGGGGTTGAGCCACGCGTGCAATCAAATCCATCATCATGGCGCCTGTTTGCGCCACGCCTGCTGAGGCAGAGAGCTGCTCCACTCTCGAGGTTTCGGAGCGGGCGACGCTAATCCGAGCGCCGGCGTCTCGAACGTGTCGCTTAATGGCCTCTGCGCAGCCCGCCGACCTTTCCTGTTCCTGCTTCGTCTCCGTCGCATCACCCCGCCGTTGACCGTGGGGTCGACTTGCCATGAGGTTTGCGCGCGCGCGCTATGACAACGAGATTGGCGCACGACTCGCACAAACGAAAAGCCCAAGGGCATCTTTGGCTCCGCCTGCTTCTCGCTTGACGGAACCATATGGTTTCAGAGGGCACAAAAGCCAGCAGCCAGATTTGTTGCGCCCAAAGGGTCCAGCCCGAAGCGGCTGATCGACTCGAGGAGGTGCTTATCATTCATCTAACCAATCGCCGCCTCACCCTGACCCGCCCGTCCTCAAGACAAGGCAGAATTGGGCTGATGGTGCAATCTATTCTGGCAAACGCGCAGCTTCGGGAGAAGCTTCTGATCTCTGAGTTTTTGTGCACTCACCATCATCCTGGAATGAAGCCGGAGCTAGTCCTCATCGCATCCAAGGCTCATATCCCATGCCCCCGCATCCTTCCTCGGCACTATGGTCGGCCAAGGAAGAGAAGTTTCAATTTTAGCCGGACCACCCACCGCCGGAAAGTGTAAGAGCATACCTACAAATCACAATATACGCAGCGACGGAGAGCGCGCTCAGAAAGCAGTCCTCCATTGCTCGTAATGACCTCCCCCTTTGCCCCGAGCCACCAAATTACCTATACTGTCATGGTCGCTGCGGCGGCAACGAAGCGAGCAGACGTTGCGGTGTGTACTCATGTACATGTACATGTAGCCAAGAGAAAAGGTAATCACGGAGCGGTTCGTGTTCGGTGCCGCCTGCTGCATGTTCCTTGCGCGCAAACACCCCTTTGCAAGTTTGCAAGTTTGCAGCCACAGAGAAAGCGAGTTCTCATGTGTCGACGCAGAGCGACAATCTGACACGTGCAGTCTCGGGAGAGGACATGCGATTGATGACGGAGTAGGCAGAGACAGGCTTGACCCAAGCCATGCACGACCTCCACCTTTGTGGCTCACCTGATGGCGAATGATAGGACGGCCGACTTGGTTGTTGCGCTGGCCAGCTAGGAGCAGTTGAAGACCAACTTCAACTGCCACAACGATTGAGCTTCTTCCACACGGCAACCAGATTAATTGCGAGTTCTGCAAGGCTATCACGGTATTTGCAAACATCGGCGCGAGATGTTTTCTTCCAAAAAAGCTTCAAAACTGTAGGGGTCTCAACGTCCCAGTCACCACCGTGACCGCCATCCTTCTCGTATACTTTGCGCTCAGATAGGTCCAAGGACAAGCAAGTCCGGCGGCTGTTGATCTCTGAGACACAAGAACTTGGGCCGATTCGCTGACGGAATAATAATCTGTCAGCATCCGTTACTTTTTTTGTTTCTTTCTTTTCTTGTGCGATTTCCTTTCTCTTCAAACATCCCCGCTTTACGTTCCCCACCCGTCCAAAACTTGGCCATGAGTCGTTCGCGTTGATTTTCTTTTCGTCGGCACTCTTTCTGACAAGACTTGACGTGGTTGAGGAATCTGAGACTTGTAGAGATGGAGAGAGAGAAAAAAAAGGTTCTCAGCGCGGCATGCGGGATCTCGCATTCGGGGTTTTTGCTCCTGCCGCCTTCCGAGGTTGACCGTAGCCTTGGGTACGAGCAAGTCTGGCACTGTAGGTGTCAAAGTCTTGTCCTTCCTCCCCATCCATCTCGTATACCTACTGCATGTAAGATGATTCCCAGCATTCCTACGCTTGGGTCTGTCTGATGCGGTGTCACCATTCATATGAATAGACCCCGAAGCACGAGATTTATTTTTTGCACAAAGTCCCGAAGTTGACCTTCTTGGCCCTGCATGCAAAGGCGGCACGACAGCAGAAGCGAGGGCGATGCCCATGTTGCCCCCTTTAGCTTTTGACTCGAGCAATCTCCTCAAAATAGCTGAGGGGGTTTTTTGAACCCGGGTACCTGCAACAAACAAAAGGTACTCTACAGGCGCTCCTTGCCTGTTCCTGTCCCGCTTTTGTGGTCCCATGGTCCCCACCTGTACAACCCGCACCACACACCACGACACGACCACGCAGAATAGTGACGTGGAAATAGAGACGGCAAAGAGACTACTGTACATGTGCCAACCCAGCTCTGCTGTAGAGGCGGCCGACCCCTCCGAGCAGCTCACACACAAACCAAGAAGTTGCTTTGCACAACAAACTCACACACCTTGTTTTCCAAGTTCGCTAACAGAAGAAAAAAGCACGCCCCCCGGAGATGAGAAATATGCAATAATAGGCACATTTCCGCTATAGCATGTCTTTCGTGTCGTCATGCAACGTATGATTTCTGCAAGCTACATCTCGCCTCGCCTCGAGACGCATCTCACCGCCTACAAATACGATGACTGACCCAAGCAGCAGGGTTTTTATCGTGCGTTTCGAAAGGGATGTGCAGTGCAGTGTGCAGTGTGCATGCGCCGCGAAAGGTGGTTAGAGAAAGGAGAAGAAAAGAAAAATGGATTATCTCATGATTGTTCGGTTTTGACCAATAAGTGATTGAGGTGAGGATTGCGGACCTCGGCGATGTGTGTATGCGCTGTCGAGTAGTAGACACACAGTGGCATTTCCTTCGTTCGTGCGCACGAGAAGACGGGGGGGAAAAAAAGGGTGCGGTGGACTGGGGAATGTCTCCTACCGTGTGCTGGCAGGACTGATGGTAAATGTTCTCTTTGACCTACTTTCCGAGGCATTGCCACGCCCATGTTCATTGGCGAGTCGCGCCTTGGTCGTCTACACACCCCTATCAACGACCAACCTTTTTGCATCTAGACACGTGCCAGGCGGCATCCACAACAAGGGTGATTATTGTTGTGATTTTGACAGTCACCTAATATATACATTCTATTAAGCTTACCTTGAACTCTAAACCCTCCCAAGTGTCGGGCCCGGGATGGGATGGGATGGGAAGTATATCGTGCGTATTCACCGTCAAAAAAAACAACCCGCCAATCCATCCATCTTCGCCCGTGAAAAACAAAAAACTTCCCTGGACAAAGATGGATGAAACGAATCACTGTTGAAACAACGCGCACGCGCGCGCGGGATAGATAAACAGAGAACCCGTCAGAATCAACAAAGCAGTTGCGAGAAACGTGATATCAAAAATGATTGATCAAGTGTTTTTCTTTTTTGACTGTTTTATTTTTTCAAAAAAAAACGGGTGCTCTTTGTTTGATTGTTGCCCAGGGAGTTTTGTTTGTTGAAAGCGACTCTTTCTTTTTATATATCTAACTTCTCGCCCTTTTTAACGGCTTCTTTTTTTTTTTTTGGTTCAATCTGGACTGTTATACACAGGACTTGATTTGTGTTGTCGTTGTTTAGAGTGTCCTGGCAACCGGGCAACAAAGGTGTAACGCGTGGGAAGATGAAGTGTATCCTTGATTCAACGTTGCCTTTGACAGTCTAGTCTGTTCTTTTGTCTATATCCGATCCATCTATGCCGCGTAAACGCCTCAGAAGAAGCAGTTGGTCGTCGTCGCTTCGTCACTGCACCAACGCATCCGCAACCTCTATCTCCACCCGCGCGGACTTTTTGTCAAAGCCCTTCATCGTCACGCTGCGCATGTCGCGCACAATCCAATCGGCGCCCGCCTCCCGCAGCTGGGCAACCGTGTGCGTGGTCGCCAACGCGACGACCTTGTACCCGGCCGCCTTGCCCGCCCTGACGCCCGCGGGCGCGTCCTCCAACACCAACACCTCGTCGCCGTCGATGCCCAGGCGCTGGGCGCCCAGCTTGTAGCACGCCGGGTCCGGCTTGCCCTTTGCGACCTCCTCGGCGCTGACGAGGAAGCGCGGGTGCGCGAGCCCCATCACGTCCAGCCAGCCCGTCACCAGTGGCCGTGTGCCCGACGTCACGATCGCCCAGGGTGCGCCGGCTTGCTCGAGGTTGGCGAGGATGGAGCGGCTGCCGGGTATCTCGACGGCGTCGTGGCCCCATTTCTTGGGGATGGCGCCTTCGGCCGCGCAGACGTCTGGCGAGATAGGTCAGTCGGCTGAGAGGGCTGCGAGACATGTGTGGTGGGGTGTGGTGGAGGTGGCAGCAATGGTGGTGTAGAGCAAAGTATGTAAAAGTGTCTCATCGCGACTGAACGCGATGATTGGTGTGATTTTTTCGTCCTTCATTGTGCATCTTCTTTTTGCTTTCGCCTTTGTCGTTGCCAAATTCTTCCTTTTGGCAAATCCTGAGACAAAAAGGCGTTGAGCTGGATTCGGTGGGACCTGGCTCGCTGCATCGAGAGACATGTATAACGCTCGAGTGGAGAGGCGTGATCACTACATGTCGGTCCGTCCCCACGTACAGACCATGTGATAACATAACCCACACCGTGGTGGATAGATAGTTGTCTATCAAACTCCTTCGTTGTACTCGGCCGATACTCGAGGTGAGCACTTGTGTGATCGCCTCTCGTACCAGTCTTGCCACGATCGCGGGTATCAAGAACAAGAAGACAAATCGGACGCTCCGAAGATAACGAGAAAGAGACAAAGAAAAAGAGTGTACCCACAATCCCAGGTTGCGAGCTTGGGCTCGAGAATCTCCAGCACGTCGATAGAACGTCTGCCGTGAGAGGTGGCCAGAATGACCTCCGGATCCACACCGATTTCAGCGCCGATTTGATGCCAGTGCTTGACAATCGCGTTGGTGCTGTCGATGATTGTGCCATCCATGTCGAAGAGCTATGAGTCACGATTCAGGTGGTTAGCAGGGCAGTCTAGTAATGGGCCTCTTTACAAGTCTGCACATGACGGCAGCAAGCTTTTCTTTTGCTGGCATTCTTTCTGAAAACGTGGCTTTCAACATGGGTTGGGGAATCTATACCACATACCAGCGCTGAGAATGAGTGCACCTCTGCGGGCGCCGAGAAGTTGTGTTCGTCAAGGTCCGGCATTCTGATCTGTCAATTCCCGAGACGGATAAAAGGTCCTTGTCGTCCTCACGGTCTGTCTGTATGTCACTTTTCCAACTCGGAAGGGCAAAATATATGGGCTGAAGGGGGTTGTTGGAGTGAAGGCGGCAGCTTGGTCAGACCGCCTCGGCGTGTCGGCGGGTGGTTCCACTTTAGGAAACTCCGACAACAACATTTTCGAGGTTGCTGGAAACCCAACCGCAACTCATCCTGGTCAAGCTCGAGTTCAAGCTCAAAGAAAACTACGTGGCAGCTCGGACACCCAGAGGGTCGAGAACCATATACCTGGGACACCGCCGCTTCATGATGACTTCGAATCCGATATTCCCATTGAGATGAGGACAGGGTCATGCCTGTCACATTGATCAGACGCAAGAAACAGCAATTGAAAGGCACCACTAGTGTTTGCCACAGTTGAGTCTAGTGTGGAGGACTATTAAGCTGTGCAGTAAGTGCTCATGTTGAATTTTCAGTCTATCTGTCGCCAATTGCAGTTCTTATCTCCAAAAAGTCATTATCACCCAAAAAGTGATATAAAATCAGTCAGCACATACACGTGTCATTCGTCTCTGCCCTCTTCTTCCCATCGATCTCTCACCTCAAGTCTCCTTGTTGTAAGAGGTCGTGTGTTATCCATCTAGAAGCGGCAAATTGTTGGAACCAGGATGACGAGGATCAGAAAGTCCAGGAGCGCGCTGAAGGCTCCTGCAAAGATCCAGAGAGCCAAATGATTCAGGCACCTCCCCCTTGCAGCATCATCGTACAGGTCCCAGAAGAAAGCCGATGGGTTTGCAGATACCCAACATTGAGAACCAAAGGGTAAACAGAAAAATGATGGTCAGAACACTGCACACCACGAGGCATGTGTCAATCCCAGTCCGGCACCTCAGCATACTCCAGACTGTGTTATTGACGCGGAAGATCCGTATGTACGTGCAGCAAAAGGAGAGCTTGAGACAGGTTACCCCAAGTGCGCAACAAAAAGCATACGTATACAAGGCCTGGCATTGAATCATCGAAGTCGAATGTCGACGTGAACGAGAGAAGAAGAGACCGGTGCCATATGTCGGGGTGACTGGCGAACTAGCCCACACATGTCTACCAAAACCAAAAGACCGCCTTCTCGTGTCAAGGCAAAGAGATTCCGAAGCTGTGATCTTCTCAGCACTCTTCATCAGAAGCAGCTATGCATGATGCGTCGCTCGCTTGCACCAGGGCTACAACAATCAACCCCTCATCCAACTGTAAAGCCAGCTGCTCTCTGCTTCCCGCAGATGGCCAGACAGTAGGCCATTGCACAAGTGGCGAGAAGGACCATGATCCCCAAAACCACATCCTTTCCGTGCTCTTGATGCTCAGTCAAACCGACACCCAAAAGTGGGCCACCAAACGGAGTAGATAGCGATGATGCTCCCGAACTGTTTGACTTCGACGTTACTTGCCGAACGAGTCCAACAAGACAACAAACAGCACATCAGGACATAGAATGAACCTCAACGATGCCAGTAACGTCGAGCCCACACTCTAACCCAGGACATCGGACGCAGAGCACCAGAAACAAGACCTCCATCGATAAAGCCGGCCCACGACTCAAAATCCGACATCTCGACTGGTTTCGAAAAACCGTCGCGCGAGCAAAAAGCCCCCGAAAGACAAGCGAAAAGAGGGAAGCCTCTCTGCCGCAGCCCGCCATTCACCAATCCAAGCTCCTTCACCAACAAAAACAAAACCGACAGAGGAGTTTGATTCGACTGTTCGAGGGGTCAGCTTCGGGTACGGCAGACCTCGGCGCTTCAATCAAAAAAGTCATGCTCGAGTCTGAGATGATCGGATTCATGCCGTGGCGGTCGGCCCTGGCAGATGAAAAAGTTGGGAAGGGGGTCAAGTAGACGTTTTCTTCGTGGATATATCAAAAAAAGTAGCATTCGGCGAACCGAAGGGGCCCAGACCTGCTGAACAAGGACACATGATTCGGCTACCAGAAGGGCGTACTCGCTTATGCATCTGCAAACTCCAAAAACGCCTTTCGCTTCGGAATTGCATGTGGCATCGCTGCGACTCAACATGTTCTTTTGCGTGTCTGCTCACGCAGCGATCTTGTCCTCGGCCCGGCGGATCAGCTCTTCGTACACCGTCCACGCCAAAGCCGAACTGACGGCCTTCCTCGCCATTCGGATGCCCAAGCCGTCAAACAAACACCTCGCTCCCTCTTCCCTGATCATCCTCTGCGCCGCACTGAGCGCGTTCTTGTACCGGTCAGGCTGCAATTGCAAGCGCGTCTTGACGGCGTCGAAAGGGTTGGTGACTGCTGTCGCGGCCGCCGCTGCCAGGACTCCAGATCCAAAGTTTGCCAACGGCGGAGCGATATCCAAATGTCCGAATACGGAAACTTTGCTCTGCTCGTAGAAGAGCACGTAGAGGCCTGCATAGGGCGCATCGCGGATGGCCGTGGCGCCGAAACCGGCAAAAAAGCCCTTGAGCCCGTTGGTCCTGAAAATGTCCTTTGCGGCCGACGAGAGCGAGGTGTAGGCGTATAGACTGCTTTCGTAGCGCACTTTGAGCACGGTCACGGGCGACATGACGAAACCTGCCAGCGCCCTCGCTGCGGCTCCTGTGACGAGATTGGCGCTATTGCTGAGTTTTGTCTTTGCTTTGGCGTCCGAGGTGGCGGGTATTGTTGTTGCACTTGCTCGTCGGAGTTGGTTCAGCATGCCAAAGTATAGGGCCGAGCCTGCGCCTGTGCGGATGACGCTGGGCGTGGTGCCGCGCCATAATTGCTGGATGGGAGAAGGGCCCGCGAGGATGGATTTCAGGGCGAGAGAGAGGGAGAGTGTGCCGCTTTGTTGTACGCGAGTTTTGAGTAGGTCGGCGGGTTGGAGTAGGAAGGCGCTCGTCACGCCCGAGCCCAGGCCGGCTGCGAAGTGGAATGCTGCGAGAAGGTCATCAGTAGCTGGACTGAGAGACAGAGAAGAATCTGACCAAATAGTTGGTCGCTGCGACAGAGACACGACTATGGCAGTGTTGAGCAGGGAAATCAAAAGGCTTACCCGCCGACGACTTGTGTTTCTGGCCGCCATTTGTCATGTCCCCTTTGGTTTTGAACATTCACAAGAAAGAAAACCCGAAACTCCTTCAAGGCTTCCAGGTCATGGTGCGATTGACTACGATGCTTGGTTTGCCGGTCGAGATGGAACAACGATCCCTTTTGCAGGCGTCAGAAAGGCTCGAGAGCTTTGGATTGGTTAGCTCGCGCATGAAGTCATTGATTACATCTACCCCGAGATTGTTTGCTTTGTTTGCATGTGGTACCATGGAGTCGATTCCGCCATGACTCGATTCATTCTGCCAAAGATACTTTAGATGCGAATGTGCTGTTCTTCATAGCGTCCAAAAAGGGCTCCAAGTGCGTGAAATACAAGAGTCAAGAGCGACGTAAGGTCCGCTGTTGCACTGCTGAAAGATCAAATATCGTCGTTAGTGTGTACAGTGAAGATAAGTGGATGGTCAATACGTCAGAAGCGTAAACGTATAATACAGGTCGATGCAGGAAAGAGGTTAAAGTACATGGAGATGTTCTCTTGGGGCTTGGAAATGTAGTCTCGACAATTTCCCCGGAAAGCGCTTTTTGGGATTTGGAGAGTGTGATCCAGAAGACGCCGTTACAAACCATACAAAAGGGGGTGATGTGATGCATGCTCGACAGGAAGAATATGCGAAGCTGAGGTATGTCGAGTGAGAGTGGAGGAGAGGAGGATATAGGACAAGGTGCTTAGACGTAGTCTCTGGCGCTCTTCTGCAGCTCGATGAGTCTCCATCCGCGTGTCTCGGGGTTGCTGACATCTTCGGGGATTCTGGTGACTCCGATAGCATATGTGACCTGCTGCACCTTGTCCTCCATGCCGGAAGCGAGCACGCCCGTCTTCTTATTCTTGTACACGTGCACCTCCTGTGTGCGGCACATGATGACAAAAACGGGAATGTCGCCAGGCTCGAGCAGGCGGGCGTTGAGTACATCGACATTGCGGATATCCAGGATGCGGCCGTCAGAAACCAAGCCGTGCTTGGTGTATTGTTCCATCAGGGCAGCGTAGACCTGGTACTGTGCCGCGCTCAACCACTGCTTCAGGACCTCGGTGTCGCCCTTGACATAGGCATCGAGGACTTCGGGAAGAATGTACTCGCGCATCTCCTGCAGCCAAGGCTCCATCTGGAAGCCAGGGTCCATTTCGCGGAATTTCTTGATAACCTTGGCCGTCTCGTTCTCGGCGAAGAAGCCAGCGATGCGGTCGCTGATGCCACGGGCAGTGGAAATCAGAGGGTTTTCGGACTCATTGTAGGTAGACTTGAAGGCAAAGAGACGTTGCATCATCTTGCTGCTGTCACGGAAATCGCGCCATGACTCCTTCCAAGCGGCATCCTTGTGTACGGTGACGTTGACACCGGCGCTGTCACTGGCTGTTAGCATGCGGTAGCATAAGCACTCTCAGAGTCACTCACTTGGGGTCCTCAACCATGGGCTGGTTCGAGGGTCTACGGCCCTCGGCGATTTCCCTGGCCTCTCTCTCCTCTCTGCGCTTCCTGCGCTCCTCCTTCTCGACCCAGCCGCCATAGCGCATAGAGCTGCCATCGTCAATGACGTCCTTGACGTTCTTGTAGGCCTCGGTCTCTCGCACGGGACGAGTGGCCTTCTCGAGACCGGAGCCAACAGCACCGGCGCCCTTTCTCAGACCCTTGACAACGCTGGTGTCCCAGGTCCAAGCAGCAGACCTGCCGATGGCGCCAGCAGTGGTCTTGATGGTGCTGCCGGCGGCGGAAGAGAGAGCGTCAGTACTCTTGGTGTAGGCAGCGCGAGCCTTCTGGACATTTGGGTTCTCGGTGAAGTCGTGAATGCTGCCGGACAGTTGCTTGGTGCCCTCGTTCCACTCCTTGCTCTCCTTGAACTCGCTCTGGAGGGTCTCGGTGAAGACCTGCCAAGGCGTCTTGTTGCCGTGCTTGGGCGGTGGTGGTGCGGCCTTCTTGTCCTTGTTTTCTTTCTTCTCGGCACCCTCAGCCTCGCCCTCAGCCTCAGCCTCGCCCTCTTTCTTCGCCTCGGACTCGGGCTCCGGCTCGGGTTGGTAAGAAGCACCGTCATAGGCACGGGCTTGCTGGTAGATTCTCTCGGCCTCGCTCATGGGCTCGTCGGCCTTTTTAGCCTTTTGCGCAGGCTCGGCGTTTGCTTGTGCATCTTGCTTTGGCGACTCGGCGGCAGCAGGTTCGGGCTTTGGTTCTTGCTTGGGGGCGGAGGTCTCGGCGGCGCGTTGACGTTTGCGCTCTGCCTGGAGTTCCCTGAAAGAAACCGAGCGGACGAAGGTGGTGGCGACGGAGGCAGGAAGGAAAGGCGACGACAGCCTTGAGGGCGTGGAAGCAGAAGAAGAGACCAAGGGCGAGGAGACAGCAGACGAGCGGTTCAGAACGTGGGTGGATATCCGGCGGTAGGCGGCCGTCCTGCCGTGGAACGAAGGCGCATTGCGAGCGACGGTTGCTGGGGCTCTGGGCGAGAGCACCTGTCGACTTAACGAGCTCATGCTGTGGTGGGTAGAGGTGTAGGGCGGCGAGGAGGATCGAGCAAGAGCTGGACACGCTCGAGCAGCGAAAGCGGCGGCGGCGGCGAGACTTCAAAAAAGCGTCGGCGATTCCCGCGCCCGACCTCCGCCGCATGCCCGTCCAAGCACCAAGCACCAAGAATTGTCACGCTCTGCGCCAGCAACAGCCACCACTCCTCGGTACTCGCTCCCGCCATGAACCTCTTCAGGCCACTGGCCTCGCTGGTCGTCCGGCCCTCGAACGTCTTGCGCGCCCCCTTCACCCGCGCCCTCTCCTCGACCGTCCCGCGCACCGCCCTGGACCGCCGCGACAAACCCACCGATTTCTCCAAATGGCTCGACGGGTTCAGTCAAACCACCTCTGACCCGCCCGCCGCCAATCCCTTGATCCCGAGTCGCAACCAACCTCACCGCCTGCACGTCTACTCGACCAAGCACAACACCCACATCACCTTCACCCAGCCCCCGAGAAAGGACCCCGCAAACCCCGGCAAGCAGGTCGACGTCCTGATTTCTCTGTCTGCCGGCAACATTGGCTTCAAGAAGGCTGGTCGCGGCAGTTACGACGCCGGCTACCAGCTCGCTGCTTTCGTCCTCAAGCAAATCCAGGAGCGCGGTCTTTTGCGCGACCTGCACGACCTGGAAGTTGTGCTGCGTGGCTTTGGCAAGGGAAGAGAGGCCGTCACCAAGGCTCTGTTGGGCGCAGAGGGTTACTTGGTCCGGAATAAGATCAGGTCGGTCAAGGATGCTACCAGACTGAAGTTTGGCGGGCCCAGATCTCCAAAGCCCAGAAGACTGGGTTGATCTCCTTCTTGCTTCTTTGCTCTGTCTTTGTACACATTTCCATGGCCACGAAAAGATCGGCACGGCGTTGGTTGGAGGGTTGGGTTATGCCCCATGTATATTATCTCTTTGTACACAATCCTTGGAGTGTCGCTTGCACCCATCAAACAAAAGTCATCACCTTCGACGTCATGTTCCTTGACAAACAGCCATCAAAAGACAGAGAGTTGATTTGATTAAGACATGGACTGGTATCATTGCGTCTATCGTGTCGCGTACTCAAGAATTGCTTGCTTTTCTCATCAAGTTGTGACCAAATCACCTGCCGCCACGGCCTGCACCACCAGCGCCGCCAGCGCCGCCCATAAAGTTCTTTGCCCTGTAGAGCTTGTCAGTAGTGTACCACAACTCAAAACACCTGTCTACTCACATCTCGGCAATGCTTGGGTCGTTCATCAGGCTGGAGAGGTCGGGCATGCCACCGCCGTTGCCACTGGCGTCTCCACCACGGGCGCCACCACCAAACCTGTCGGCCATCTCTCTGACACGGGGGTTGCTCATGAGGTTGTTCATCATGTTGGGGTCCTTCATCAGGTTCTGCGCCATCTGCTGCATCATGGGGTTCTGCATCAGGCTGGCAAAGTCGGGCATGCCGCCAGAGCCACCGGCACCACCGGCGCCACCTCCGCCGAACATGCCAGCCAGAGCTGAGAGGTCGGGCATGCCGCCGGCACCGCCAGCGCTGGGTGCAGAGCGAGATGACTCGTGGCTAAGACCACCCTCCTCCTCGACTCTCTTCTTGGCAGTCTCGTAGCCGCGCTTCATGGCATCACTTCCTCCGTTGCCCTCGGCATCGATACCGGCCTTGTATGCCTCCATGCTGCCCTTGGCGTCTCCGAGAGCGAAGCGAGCCAGGCCGAGTCTGCTCCAGGCCTTGGTGTACTTGGGGTCGGCGGCAGTGGCGAGCTCTGCATCGTTCTGAGCGAGTTGGTGCTGGCTGGAGCCCGAGTAGGCAGCGGCGCGGTTGGACAGGTAGATGGGGTTGAGGGGCGCAATCTCGAGGGCCTTGGTGTAGAAGTCGATGGCGGTAGCGTAGTCCTTCTTCTGCATGGCGGCGTTGCCCTGGCCCTTGAGCTTCTCGGACTCATCGGTAGGAGCGCCCGACTTCTCGTTTGCGCCCTTGGTGGAGCTGGTGGGAGTGCTGGGGCGACCTTCCTTGGCGCTGCTGGAGCCTTCGGTGCTGGCGGTGCTCTTGCCCTTCAGCTTTTCGTAAACGCCGTAGATGCTGAGCAGGTTCTGGCCGCCCAGAGCATCGGCCATGGCTTGCTTGTCGGCAGGGTCAACGTGGTAGGCTTCTGCGATGCACGAGGTTGCGATCTCGATGGACTCGGCGTCGTCGGCTTGCAGGGTGCCATCCTTGACCGAGGTGTTGAGGAAATCGATGATGGCCAGAGCCAAGCGCTTCTTTGAGTCGGACATGGTGAATGGTGGTTGTTGGTTGTGAAATGCAGAAACGCAGGACCAGAGTCGCCGAGATGATCGAGCCACGGGCCACGGCGGCTAGCGCGTGTCATGCTTGGCGTTCGCGGGGTCTCTCGTCTCTCATGGTGGGGTCATTGCGACTCTGTTCCACTCACATATCACCACCACACATCATGTTCAAGAAAGAGTCAGTAAGTCGCTCAGCGCTGCTGTTTGGTCCACCGCTCACCTCCAGCCAGCCTGACACCCGGCGCCAAAAGCAAGGTCAAGTCGTCGGCCCAGCGCGCCATTCGCGCAAAGGCCATTGACACCTACCCTCGCCTCGAGCCTTATATGGACGACATTATGCCCAAGAAGGAGCAAATCGACCTTGTCAAGATGTACGTTTGCTCCAAAACGCCTCGCCTGGCCCCATCACCGCCCTCATCCACCACCTGTTTGCCGAACGTTCGCCCTCCGAGCACTCACCCTCTCAACACCGCCCCACCAGGCGCATGAACATGGCGCATCCTCTCTGCATATCACTTGCTAATAGCCCTCACGAACAGTCCTGACCGAGTTTCCCTCTATGTCCTTGGCTCAACTCCTCTCTTCTGGCAGCACATGGACGACCCTCTGATACCCCACCTCGCCCTCATCCACAAGTACCCTCAATGCTTCAACAGGATACGCATTGACCGCGGTGCCATCCGCTTCGTCCTCTCCGGCGCCGCCCTCATGGTTCCTGGCCTAACATCTCCCGGCGGCCGTCTGCCCGACCCTTCCGTCAAGGAAGACGACACTCAAGCCAACGATGGCTACGGAGGAAAAGAATTGGAAGCTGGAGAGATTGTTGTTGTAGAAGCCGAGGGCAAGGAGAACGCATGCCTTGTCGGTGTGTTAAAGATGGGCACTAAGGACATGAAGGAGAAGAAGAAGGGTGTTGGTCTCGAGAACGGTCACTACCTTGGTGACGGTCTGTGGAACTTGTCGCTCAGCTAGACTCTGAGACAAAAATTGTTGGAGCATGGCTTGGTTCAAACGATATAAGAAGTTGCATGATACATACAAAGCCACCGCACGGCTGAGAGTCTGTGGCGGTCAGGCCATTCTTCCATATGACCTTTGGTTCTTCCAACCCAGGTGCCTTGCAACAATATTTTCAGAACTGACTTCGCACATCTGCGAGCGATGTTTCGTAACAACACTGTATTATTGGCTGCCATGCAAAATGGAACAGCAAATTTTGTGAAGATTTTTACGTGGCAAAGATGTCCAAACGTGATGAGAGCGAACAGCTACCTCTGCAGCAATGAATTAATTGTATCTTGTCTTGAGAACTGCCATGGTCGCCGTCAGTCATCGTTGCGAAGCCTGAACCCGCATCATCTCTTTCCTGGAAAGCCTGGAACTCAAAGCCCTCCCAAAACAGCACCCACCACAGGTCCACTCTTGCATCTCTTTCTCCAGCCACAACTCCAATAATCTCCACCAGCCACTCACACCAACTTCACTTATGCCGCAGTTCTTGTAGAGCAAACCAACCGGACGAGCAGAGGCTTCCTACGAACGAGCCCGACTTGCAGAACAGCGCCCACCGCGCCGAGGAGGAGAAACGATGGATAATTTCGCAAGCGAGACCGACAGCGACTACACCAGTTATTGGCGGGATTGGGTGAGTCGATTCTCTGTCGTTATTCAGTTCTTTTCCTTTTTTTTTTTCCTTTTCTCCCTGTCATTTGGTCAAGAGAAAAATTGTCTCCATCCCATGAAGCGCATGCCTGACCTGCGCGGCGAGACTGCGCGGGTAGAACGGGAGCTGCGATATGATCAATCTTGTGTTTTGTAAGCAAAGAGGCTTGTTACGGCCATGAGCGTCGGTGTCCATACGGTCGCAAGGACATAAAGAATCGCATGCTCTGCGAAAGGAAGACTGCCAGGTGCATGTGCTCTTGCGGTCACGACGGTTTCTCTCTGTCCCACTTTGTGTGATCACACAGCGTTGTGTTATGCACATGCAGAAACCGAGCACACATTGCGAAGATCTTGTCGTGTCTCACAGCCCGAGAGATGCGACTCGCACCGAGTGCTTTTCCTTTCCTATTACACTTCTCGCATCGCACGTATTTCACACTTCGAAAGTGCAAGACTAACACGACACGATGCAGTTCATCTCGTCTCGCGGCAACGAATACTTTTGCGAGATTGATGAGGACTACCTGACCGATCGCTTCAACCTGACCGGTCTGAACACCGAGGTGCAATACTACCAATATGCCCTGGACCTCGTGACCGACGTCTTCGACATGGAGGTCGACGACGACATGCGCGAGCAAATCGAAAAGTCCGCCAGACATCTATATGGCCTTGTGCACGCGCGCTACATTGTGACGACTAGGGGTCTCTCAAAGATGGTTCTTCATCCCACTCCCACCACCTTCTTCGCGAACCACCAACTGACACCCGAAACAGCTCGACAAATACAAGAGCGGTGTCTTTGGCAAATGCCCCCGCGTCATCTGCGACCAGCAACACCTGCTCCCCATGGGCCTGCACGACGTGCCCGGCACCAGCACCGCAAAACTCTACTGCCCAAAGTGCGAGGACATCTACAACCCAAAATCCTCACGGCACAACGCCATCGACGGCGCCTACTTCGGCACCTCCTTCCACAACATCCTCTTCCAGGTCTACCCGGCCATGCTGCCGCCCAAGACGCAGCGCAGGTACGAGCCCCGCATCTACGGCTTCAGGGTGCACGCCGCCGCCGCCCTCATGCGCTGGCAGGAGGAGAAGCGCGAGGAGATGAAGGATCGCTTGCGCAAGCGCGGTCTCGAGACGGGCTTCGAGAACGAGGATGACAGTTTGGAGGATGAGGGTAGTGAGGAGGACAGTGAGAGTGCGAGCAAGGAGGGCATTGATGACATGTTTGAGGGCCCCGTCGTCCCCGTGCAGTAGGAACTGGTCTGCTGGCTTAGGGGGAAGAGATCACACTGCTTGGGCCTTGGAGACGATGGCAGGGCGGAACACTGAGGTCGCTGTTTTGCTTTGGTTGCCTCGTTGTTTTCATTGCGTTGTTTGCTAGCATAGGATGGCTTTTCAATCACTACTGGTTCGACATTGCGGTTGTGCCAAGGCCGGTTGCTTGCAGTATAGTTTGAGGATTCAAGTTGTCGTTCAATTGACGTGCTTCCAAGCTGCTATATTCCTCCTTTTAGCGTTCCAACCAATGTACTGTCTCTTCCTACGTTCACCAAGCAACCAATTGACACTTTGCTGTCTTCTAGACTCTTCCAGCGCGTCCCATCTGGATAATCTCGCCGCTCAACTTTTCGTCTCCACGAAGCACCGGCCATGAAGCACCGTCTGCCTTGATAAGCCTCAGCTCCAGCTTGGTGCCCATAATGCTGAACTCGCTCTTTGCCTTGTCAATGGGACCAAACAGCGGTACCACCTGTTGGAATCTCTTGCGATCGCTTGTCCTCAGATCCAAATCCACCGCCCTGTCCTGGAACGCGACCTTTGAGATAGCCTTGTCAATCTTCTTCAGATACAAGCTCGCCATGACCTTGTCGGGCGTCTGGTAAAAGTCATGTCTGACACTCTCCAGCTTCTCCTCGCCATCGTCTTTCTTGGAGCCGACGAACAAGTGGCGCGACTTGTTCTTGCAGCCGGGGATGCGCAGAAACTCGTCGAAATCGAGTACGCGACGCTTGCAGCATGACCAGCCCTTGCTGCCCTCGTGGAAGATGGGGGCACCGGGATGGTGCTGGCAGTCTTCGTCGTCGCTGCGGGCACCCCCTTTGTATGTCACACCGCAGGCCTTGCGCTTGCATGTTGCCTTGTCGGGAACTGTGGCGTCTGGGTCGTCGTCTTCGTCTTCTGGGGGTGCGGGCGAGGATGGTGGTTGCGGAGCTTGTGCGGTAGGGAGACGGGGAATAGGTGCGGACTTGGGTTCAGGTGCTGCGACGGGGATATCGACCGGGGCAGGCTTCGGTGCCTCGACGGGTGTGTCGTCGACGGTGCTGTGCTTGCCGGTTGTGCAGGGTGGGATGGTCATGAATTCGTCAAAGGTCAAAACGCGAGGCTTGCAACATTTCCATCCTGTAAAAAGCCCATGTCAGTATATGCGCAGAGAGTCATGGTGCAGGTAGATCTACCTTTCTGCCCCTCGTGGAAGACAGGCTACGATCAAGTCAGTCACTCGATCAGATCAATGGCTCGAATTGAGTTTCTTACTGGACCAGGATGATAGACGCACTCTTCATTGTCATCGGCAAATGTCTTGCCGCAGCCTTTGTGTACGCATTTGCCAGGCATCTTGTATGGATATCAAAATGATCTGAATCGAGAGCGAAAACACAAGTCCCTGCTGATGATCGATAAATCTGGAGATGCGGGTCAACTTTTTGGAGCTTTCTAGAACGACGTCAGCTGTGCGAAGAGGGAAGGTGCAGCCGGGACCGAAGTCGGCCGTAGTTGCCAGTTCTTGATGAATCTCTTGAGCTTCAGAATTACTTGGAAGTGGTTGTTCGATGATCGCTACCGGCTTCTGTTATCCATGACTCTAGCGAGAAATGTAGCATGCTTCCTGGGCATACCGAACGTGTCGACCACTCCTCTAAGAATGTGAACTTGACCACTCTCTGTACCAATCGAGGCACCCGGCGTTAGCTACCGACGCCGACGTCTTGACATTCATGCCACAAAGAATTTGCTTGACAGCAGCCTCAACCTTCTTTCCGTTCGTCGTCACCGGAATCTCCGGTGTCTCGTCCACAATTCCAGGTACGTGCCGTGCGCTGAGTTCCATCCTGATAACTTTTTGTATGCTCTGCGCCAGCTCTTCGGAGAACTTCTCGCCTTCCTTCATCTTGAGGAAGAGTACCACCGTCTCGTCGGCGTCTGTCTCGCGGCGACGACCAATACACAGCGCGTCCTCCACCTGCTCGGGGAAATGCTTGAGTAGGATATTGTAAATCTCCGCGCTGCCAAATCTCACTCCCGATGGCTTAAGAATGCCATCACTGCGACCCAACATGTACAATCCTCCGGTCTTGGGACTGAAGCGAATGAAATCACCATGGTGCCAAACGCCAGGGAACGTCTCGAAGTAAGAGCCACGGTATTTCGACTCGCCTGTAGGACCCCAGAACTGAACCGGCTGGCAAGGGAATGGTTTGGTACAGACGAGGTCGCCAGCCGAGCCTGTGGTTGTGACATCGGCGCCCTGATAATCCCAGGCCCGCACGGCCATACCGAGACCTAGGACTTGAATTTCGCCAGTGTAGACGGGAGTTAGCTGGCAAGGTGCACCGAAGAGGGAGATGATGTCTGTTCCAATCGATTAGGCTTTTGAGAACATCGTCGGGAGTGGTTGATACCGCACCTGTTCCACCAGTGATACTGCCCAAGTTGACGGGACCAAAGGCTTTGTAGACATATTGGAAAGTTGATGGTGCGAGAGGCGAACCCGTGCTGTAGATTGCTTTGAGCGTCTTCAACGTCGCACCCTGCTCCTTTGGCATTACAGTTTTTTGCTCCAGCACCGACAGATATTTTGCCGAGGTACCGAAATGTGTGATGCCTATTTCATCAACCAAACGCGCCATGGCTAAGTCGTCAGGAACAGATTCCCCATTCGAAACGTATCGAAAGGGTGAGCCATCGTACAACACCAAAGTAGCTCCGCTGGCTAGACCAGACACTAGCCAATGCCACATCATCCAGGTGCATGTGGTGAAGTAGAAGAGCTTGTCACCGGGTCTTATGTCGCAATGCAGAATGTGTTCCTTCTTGTGTTGAATGAGGGTTCCGATCGCACCATGAACTATACACTTTGGGGCACCGGTAGTTCCAGAGCTGTAGAGGATATACACTGGATGATCCGGTGGCAGCTGGGTGAAGGTCATCTCATCCGAGGCAGACTCCATCTTGATAAAGCTGTCATAGGTGAGCACAATTTCTGCCAGCGCGAGGACGTCAATCTGGGATGACACAGAAGGAACTGTTGAGAAGATGACAAGAGCTCGCAAGCTAGGCAGCGAAGAGCCTATCTCCTGGACCTTTGACATGGTCGGATGTGTCTTGCCGTTATACAGGCTGGCATTGTCGGCAAACAAGATGACGGGCTCAATCTGTGTCAAGCGATCGAGAACAGCAGTGACTCCAGTGTCCGGACTGATCGCTGTCCAGATGGCACCCAAGGAAGTGGCGGCCAACATGGCAACCAGGGCATTGGTGTGGTTGGCCACATAGCCGGCCACTCTGTCTCCTGGCTTGACTTTGGCAGCAAGCATGCCTGATTGACATCTGCGGACCTTCTCACGCAGCTCGGCCCAGGTAACTGTCTCTCTTCCGGTTTCTGTGGCGGCGATGATGGCAGTACTTTGCGGATCCGGTGACTGGGGTGGATAGAGGAGGTTTTCAGCAAAGTTCAGCTTAGCTCCACGAAAGAAAGTTGGTCTAGGAAACATGGGAGCTTCTTGAGGTAGCACCTGTTGACTGTCAGCAAATGCAACTCCCTTGGCTTCCGAATGAGACCAATTCCAACCTCTTCATACTGGGAAGAAGCCTTGATTCTGGTAAACTGCCATGCAGCGGCCCAAAAGTCCGCGATTGCATCTATGCTCCAGCTGTAGAGGTCGTCATAGTTCTTCAGCTGAAGACTGTTCTGTTTGTTCACCGTCTGTAGGAACTCCCATATCTGAGTACTCTCAGGCGAGGGATGTCTCCACAGCTCGGAACCAAGTTCTTGACCATTGGTTCCGTTCGTATCATTTGTCTGATCCATGCTTAAATTCGCTGTCTCTACCTTTACGAACTGGGGACAGAGAACACTAGACGTGACACTTTGCGATTGGACAGGTACTCCGTATATGAATAACCAAGACGGGAAGCGGGGGGAAAGCCGAAATCCGGCTGCGCGAAGATTGCCGTGGTCAGCTCGGGCAACGACCGATTGTATCGTCTGCAAAACTGCATAACACGATGGACTATCACTGCACGTAGGAGCTTGTAGTTGATGGAACATGGGTTTGAGAATGAAGACTGTGCTTGGGCGGTCGAAGCGATCAAGGTTGTAGCTGCGTACGAATGACCCTGATGGGCAATTGTTTTGTGACCATCTATACTAAGCTCCTTGGTTCAGACTCTGGTCAGCAGTAGTCAGTGCTGCTCCATCTTCTATGAGTGCTCGCCAACTATTATCCGAACACAGGAGAGCATTAAGCGCTTGCTCGCAAGCGCCGTGGATTGCAAAGACAGGTGACGAAGGAAGACGCTCGGTTCAATGAGCTGTTGTGGCTGAGAGTCACTGCCACACATTGGGGCTTGGCGCCTGCCTTGCCTACATTATTAGATGTTCGTTCCTCCTTCCATCCTGCTACCTTGGCTATCAACCTAACGGACCAATTTTCTCTGCGCCCTCAATTCTTTGCAATCACTAGAACCTCCCAGTCTAATACCGCACAACATGGGGTGAGTGCAGTGCCTGAGAGAGCTGCAATGGCGACACGTACCCCGCCAAACACGAACCACGTCATGTTGGAAGCTCGGGAAATAGGAGCAGGAGCTGACATGTATGAACAGTTTGGCCAGCAAGCTCGCCGCAGCTCAGGGCGGTGCTGCTCCTTACGGAGGAGCACCTCCTGCGGCTTCGTACCAACAGCAGCAGGCACAGCAAGGCGCACCGAAGCCAGGTGGCTACGTGAGTAGTTTGAGCTGCCCCACTAAGCTTGATGACGACGGAACAGTCGGCTGACGTCTCTAACAAAATCAGCCGGGCCAAGCGCAGTACCAAGCCTATCAACCTCAAGTGAGTGCCTGATTGTTTCCTTGTCTTTTTCTATATTTTTCACCTCTGGCCCTTTCGCACCCGCTCCTGGAACGACTGCTGCGCCATGCCTGCCTACCAAGCGTACCCCGGCGCCTCCGGCTACGCTTCAGCCCCACCGCCTCCTCCGCGACCTTATGCCAACTCGCCCTTCCAGTCACAACCACCGGTGCCCACTCCGCAAAACACTGCAGGCTATCCGGCTTCTTCTGCCCCCTACGGCCAATCTCAGCAGGCACCCTACCCGAGCCAGCAATATTCTCAAACCTCTCAGCAGCCCTACAGCCCAGCACTCGGTCAAGGGTACAACAGGCCTCCTCCTCCTCCTCCGCCTCCAGGACAGCAGCCAGCATACGGTCAGAACCAGACTCCTTTCGGTCAGGCCCAGGGGGGATACCCACCACCGCCCGGTCAATCCGCGCCGTACGGCCAGAGCCAAACCCCCTTTGGTCAATCTCAGGCACCATATGGCCAAAATCAACCACCTTCCTATGCTCAGAGCCAGCCTCCTTACGGCCAAAGTCAACAGTCCTACGGCGGACAACAGCAATACGGCGGTTATGGTCAACAGTCGCAATCACCTTACCCTCCTGGACCTCCCGGATATGTTCGTGCCATCTACGCGTCGCCTTCTTGACTCATTTCTGCTTTTTGTGTACCTATGGAAGATCATTACTGACAAATGTTTGACAGGGTCAGCCTCCTCAGCAGCAAGGCGGCTATCCACCCCAGCAACAGGGCGGCTATGGCCAACCTCCCCAGCAACAACAGGCTGGTTACCCGCCTCAGCAACAGGCAGGTCCCCAGGGCGGTTACGGCGCTCCCCCTTCGCAGCCCGCTGGTCCCGCCGAGATCCAAGCATACAAGCAGTCGCTTCAGCAGACCATCCAGGAAAAGCGTCTCCAGAACTTCTACCCTCCCAACTCGCCCGTCATCGACCAGATTGCCGCCAAGGCCTCCATGCAAGTTGACCGCCTCTGCCAGCAGTGGCGCATCAACAAGGAGATCGGCAATGACATCGTCAAGCTGGCTCTCTACGATGTCGTTCTTTACATTGACGACAGCGGCTCCATGAAGTTTGAGGAGAACGGCGAGCGTATCAAGGACCTCCAGCTCATTGTCGAGCGCGTTGCTACCGCCGCTACTCTCTTCGACGACGACGGTATCTCTATCCGTTTCATGAACGACTCTCCGCCTGAGCACATGATTGAGCACATCAAGACCGAGCAACAAATCCAGCAGCTCGTCGCCGGCCACAAGTTCAGCGGACTTACTCCCATGGGTACCGAGCTGCGCAAGAAGGTCATTGATGGCATTTTCCTGCGTCAGTTGCGTAGCGGCCAGATGCGCAAGCCTGTCCTCGTCATTTCCATTACTGACGGTCAGCCCGCCGGTGAGCCTACCGATGCTGTCTTTGAAACTGTCCGCTATGCCGTCAACCAGGCCGAACGTTCGCAATACGGTCCCGGTGCTATTGCCTTCCAATTCGCTCAGGTTGGCAACGATGAGAAAGCCCGCGAGTTCCTCGGAAAGCTCGACAATGACCCTCAGGTCGGACAGTTGGTTGACTGCACTTCCAGTATGTGTATTTGGTTTCACGATTATCGAGTACAGTCCGCTGATCTTGCATAGACTATGAGAACGAGTCTGCCGAGATGGCCAGGGCTAACCCCCCTGTTGACCTCACTCCCGATCTCTGGGTAAGCAGCCGAAGTCAATTATATCCCTATAATGTTTACTGACAGACCCGTCTAGATTCTCAAGTTGATCCTCGGTGCTATCGACCCCTCGTACGACACCAAGGACGAGGCATCTCGCCAGCCTCCTGGTGGCCCTGGTGGTCCTCAGGGTGGATATGGTGGCCCGCCTCCTGGCTACGGAGCTCCTCCTCAGGGTCCTCCTGGTGGCTATGGCGGCCCCAATCAGTTCGCTCCCCCTCCCGGCCAGTACGGTCATCAACAGCAGGGCAGCTACCCTCCTCAGCAGGGTGGTTATCCTCAGCAGGGCGGTTACCCTCCTCAGCAAGGTGGATATGGCGGTCAGCAAAGCTACGGCGGTGCACCCCAACCTCCTCGCTACTAAGACCTCTACTTTCACTCTATGAGCAAGGAGGAACAAATGGGCCCAAAGTGATGTCATTGGTTCTCCCCATTGGCCTCTACAGATTCACTTCTTCCATAGGGCATGTAGCTACCTAGTAGTAATAGTATTCTCAAAGACCTTTCGGGATTCCCGTAATGGTTAGTGCTTCATTGACTTGCCTCTCGTTCTTTTGCATGAATGCAGATGAGCTGTTTTAGCAGAAAGAAAAGGACTACTTCATGTCAAGTGTCAACGGAAGGTGCTTTATTAGCTTATCAAAATCCCAAATTGCCTGCCACGACTAGGAAGACCTCTCTTACCATCGCACAGCCAATTCGTGAATCTGTCGTCTGCAGAGTGACCCTGCCCTCTGTGAATCGACGAGGCCTCTCAGCTTATTTAGCTAAATCTCTACAGGCAGGAAGCATCACTGCCGCTACCTTTTTATGTTCCTATGCTCTAGAAGGCAGGACAACAGTTACGCTAGAAACAAGGTCCTTTATTGAAAGCTTCTAGACGGACAACACGGTCCGAGAGAGTGTGACGGATGTTGGCGGCCGGTTTCAAACGCGGGCACTCCTCCGCAGTCAAACGACACCATGACTTCATCCATGTTATTTGTTGTTTGCCGATCAGAGGTCAGCAGGAAAAAAAAAATCGTGATTTCGAAAATTATCCCTTTCGATCTTCGATTGCAAGTTCGAGCTTCACCATCTGTTGAGAGCAATGACTCGGGTTGCTTCGTTTCCACACGACATCACAATTGCATCGTATGAGACTAAACATATGTACAACAAATTTTTTCTTTCAACGACTATCTGTGAAGAAAGGTAGCTGGAGTAGCATTCATAAACCCGTGACAATAATTAAGAACAACCCGGTTTTAAGCAACGATGAGGCGACTGACCTCCGTCGCATTCCAAAAAGCTCTGGGATGTGTCCGTAAACCATCAAAAATTGATTTACAGCTGGTTGGAGGTGTTGAAGTCCTGGAGAGCGATGGCAACACGCTTGGACATGGTCTTCTCGCCCTCTCTAACCCAGACGCGAGGGTCGTAGTATTTCTGTGTCGCCGAAGTTAGCAAGTGTTCGTGTGATGGGAAAAGCAACATGATGTGATCTTACCTTGTTGGGCTTGTCAGCACCGTCGGGGTTGCCGACCTGGGTGGAGAGGTAGTCCTTCTTGCCAACCATGTAGTCGCGAATGCCCTCGGTGTAGGCGTACTGGAGGTCAGTGTCGAGGTTGACCTTGCAGACACCGTAGGAGATGGCGTCGAGGTACTCCTGCTTGGAAGAGCCAGAGCCACCGTGGAAGACGAGGAAGACGGGCTTGTCGTCCTTGAGGCCCATCTTTTCCTGAACGTACTTCTGGTGCTTGGAAAGGAGCTCAGGGTGGAGCTTAACGTTGCCGGGCTTGTAGACACCGTGGACGTTACCGAAGCCAGCGGCGATGGAGAAGTAGGGCGAGACCTCGGAGAGGGTCTTGTAGATGTTGTAGATGTCCTCGGGCTGGGTGTAGAGGGAGTTGTTGTCAACGTCCTCGTTGTTGACACCATCCTCCTCACCACCGGTGATACCGATCTCCATCTCGAGCCACTGCTTCATGGGGGCAGCGCGCTGGAGGTACTTCTTGGTGGTCTGGATGTTCCAGTCGACCTCCTCCTCAGACAGGTCGATCATGTGAGAAGAGAAGCTGTCATGCCATTAGCCATCGTACTCCCGTGAAACGTTGCATTATCAAACTTACAGAGGAACGCCGTGCTCCTTGAAGAAGGCCTCGTCGGCCTCCATCATACCATCGAGCCATGGGAGGAGCTTCTTGGCGCAGTGGTCGGTGTGGAGGACAACGGGGATGCCGTAGGCGGGAGCAACGGCGCGGATGTAGTGGGCGGCAGCAATGGCACCAGCGATCGAAGCCTCCTGGTTCTTGTTGTCGACACCCTTGCCGGCGAAGTAGGCAGCACCACCCTGGGAAACCTGTTCATGTTGTCAGCTCATCATTCTGTATTCCTGATCAATTCAATGAGATCTTACCTGGAGGATGACGGGGGCCTTGTTGTCACGGGCAGCCTCGAGCGAGGCAACAACGGTGGACGAGGAAGTGCAGTTCTGAAGAGCTTGTTAACAGATGACCAGATCAAACCAATGCTGGGTTTCTACTTACAATGGCGGGGATGGCGAACTGCTTCTGCTGGGCGTACTTGAAGAGCTGTAAGGCAAAGGGTCAGCGAAGATTCTTCCAATCTCGTTGTAGCTGCGTAAATAACTTACGTCCTTGACGTCTTCGCCGTAGATGACACCAGACTTCTTGAGGACTGCGGGGGCGGACATTGTGAACGGATGTGTATAGATTTGATGGGAGAAACTGAAGAGTTGCTTTGGAGATGGAAGAAAGATGAAGATGAAGAAGTCGAGCGAGGAGTGTTGAGTTGAAGATTAAAGAGGTCTCAAATAGCGGGGCACTGCATCATACTGCCGCACGGGCCCGAGGGGTCATTTTTGGTTGCATCACACGTTTTGGGCTGGAGTAACACCGAGGTCCGCCGACGGGAAAACACGGAGTCGAACAGCTCTTCCGCCCTCTGGTCTGGCTCAAGAAAATGCACGAATGAGCAATCGCCACTTACCATCGCTCCGGAGAAATCGACTTCTGTCCATACCCATGTTATGTTTCGTCCGGTGTTCAGAGAGCCTCTCCAGCTGCCACAGTGCCCAGAAGCGGTCAGCTTTCTTCCTATAACGACCAGCCAAAGCTTGGACGCCGTGACAAGTCAGGCTTGGAAACACGGGTCTTTCCAATCCCAACAGTTCAATCGCTATTCCCATGCCACGAAACCAACATATTACTGAGTCTCACCAAGGCCGCAATAATGCCTAACTCGAGGGCATGACAACAGGTGACGGTCAAATCATCATGGCCAGGCTGTATTCTTCACTGTTCCCGTTCCATCTCCAGTGCCACCTGCCCCGAGACAAGACACATGAAATTGGCAATTGCTTGTCAGGAACACGCCGTTCCATCCGTGAAACGACCTGACCATAGAATACCAGCTCATCATAAGGCCTCTTGCGGTCACGGCAGGCATGTCATGTTGTCTTCCAATTCGTGACGTGATCTCTGAATCTTCAGACCTCGTTTGGTATGTACAGTATGTGTCGTGCGAGGTCATGGTGGCATACAGAGCCTCGCCCAACATCTCTCAGCCGGCGCTGGGAGATCCCACTATCATGTAGGTCTTTTGCCTATACCAGCTCAAATCACAGTACATCAACCGACATATCTCTGTACATCTTGGAGGCTGTGAGTACTATCACATGCGGTGTCAATGGTGTCAATGATAGTATGGTTGATAGAAAACAGCATCGTCTGTGGTAAGGTCGTTCGTGGTAAGAATGGATACCGTAGAAACTCGTCTTGATCGGCCTCTTTGGTGCAGTTGCCACCCGTAACACATCGACAGGGTCTGTCACCAGATTTTGGTGAGAATATCATCTCCAAAAGTTGTTCGGAGGCTACGGCATGCTGAGGTGAAGGAGGATAATGGCCGGGTAGGTATCGCTATATTGATTAAGAGAAGGGTAGAGGTACTGTGAGAAAGTGAAGTTGACCAAGTGTGTATGAAAGGGAGTTCATTCTGCATGTGATATGTGTTTGGATCGTGAAGACATGAGAAGCATGCTCCGATCTGTTCCAATCCCTAAATGAATTGGTGAGCCTTTATAAGTCCGTCAATCGCCTCCTTATCATCAGAGCCGGGTGTACACCGCAGTGGGGATTGGCCTCCCTCACTGTTCTAGCCACAACCACGCAACATCAAGAGTTTGAATCGCGGTCACGCTTCCTGCATCTGCAACTTAGGCTCTATAGCCTGACCACTCAGGCTCTGTAGCCTTATCTTTTGGAACAAAGTATTGAGCAGTTCGCTGTACTCGACTCCGCGATCTTCGGCTCATTTCTTTTTCGTGTTTTCCTTTTTTCCACCAAGTGTGCTCTTGGACTTGTTGTGGTAGACTATGAGTGTGAGAAAAGGATTGAATGGGATGCGATCTCCCGCAATAAGGGTCAAAGACCTGTCTCTATTGGGACGAAAAGGAACCAAGGCTAGTGACAATTGACTTGTAAAAACCTCCACACCCAAAGTCTCGCTCAGTCGTCCTGATGGCGAGGAAGCCTTCACTTCAATTGTCCGCAACAACGCCCGACTGCCAAATTCAGAAGGATATTGTTGATCTGGTCGATTTTGATGGTCTCGGGGACCTGATCGAGTTCACAGAGGTCATCTTGACCTACCCAGAGCTTGAGGTAAACATGATAAGACAATGTGACCTACTCTAAGAGAGTGCGGCAAACATCAAAGCATTCTGTTCACCAGACACTAGACAAGCCTCACTCTACCTTGCCTTGAGAATCAACTGTGCTCTCAGCAGACAGGCTCCTTTCTCGTTAAAAGCTCTGCATCTAGATAGCATAGAATGTGCTACACAAGCAGCGGGAGATTCTAGAAACTCGTTTTGATCGACCTCTCGCGCTATAGCGGCAGGCCAGCCACCAAGCATTTGTGAGAGAAACGTCTCCAAAAGTTGTTAAAATGCTGCATTGACATGTCAAAACACGCGAGGTTCTACACGAGGTTTTACGGCACGTCAGTGCTGAGATATGTCCACTACACCTTGATGGACCGAAATTGAACGAACATTCTAATCGGCAAGGGCGCAAGACACTGGGAAGCTTGTTTTTAGAAGAAATCAGTAGACCACGAAAGAAGCCGAGAACAATATTCTGGCGGGACGTTTGTGCAAGAAAGTGAAGACTGCGGTCGTTGCATAGATTCTGGGGCCATGCAAACAAAGCAAACGTCGCGTTTCGAAGGATGAATTCATGGACTTCAGCTTTCCACCTCGTCATTGCATCCAATCCTCAGCAAACAAAATCGCCATGCTGTGTGCAAGTGAGTTTTGATCACTTTTTACTGGATATCGAGATCCATTGCTAACAGAAGCAGTCTCTGGAGAGGCGCCTCAGCAGCCTGTTGCTTCGCGCAAGAGCGGTACGATCGGATCGAGTTTGCGACGGCTTTGCGACAGTCCTAACACGGCCGACAGGCAACGTTTTCGAGAAGCGATT
The DNA here is from genome assembly GCA_021014315.1 of Aureobasidium mangrovei. Lineage (NCBI taxonomy): Eukaryota > Fungi > Ascomycota > Dothideomycetes > Dothideales > Saccotheciaceae > Aureobasidium > Aureobasidium mangrovei. The sequence goes on along the minus strand of JAJJJQ010000004.1, from coordinate 1,408,884 downwards.
GATCGAGTCTTACATTTCCGAGAATGGCACGGATCCAGTGACGGGTGAAGATCTCACAGTCGAAGACTTGGTCGAACTCAAGCAAGCACGCGTTGTGCGCCCGCGGCCCCCGACCTTGACCTCGATCCCCGCCCTCCTCTCTACCTTCCAGAACGAATGGGATGCGCTCATCCTCGAGACCTACCAACTCAAGCAACAGTTGGCCGAGACGCGCCAGGAGCTCAGTACCGCCCTTTACTACAGCGACTCGGCCGAAAAGGTCATCGCACGCCTGCAAAGAGAGAGAGACGAAGCCAGAGATGCCTTGGCCAAGATTTCAGTCACCTCGACCTCGAACGGCGCAAACGGAGATGCCATGCAGGTGGATGGACAAGGTTTGCCCGATGCCATTGTCGCAAAGATCGAGCAAACACAGGCAGAGTATGCTCACCAAACACGTCTTGCTTGTGCGAATTGGCGCTGACTTGTCACTTTAAGATTATCGTCAACGCGAAGAAAGCGCCCGGTGCCGGAGGGCTGGGCAACCTCGGATTCCCTGCAAGCCCTGCAATCCACCCAAAATTCAGAACCTCTATACCCCGGTGCCCGTACCATCGCAGTCGACGAGACCGGCGACCTGGCGCTTGTTGGGGGATCCGACGGTGTGGTTGGTGTGTTCTCGGTATCTCAGGGACAGGTCGTGCAGACTTTGAATTGCGGTGACGGCTCTGTTACTGATGCCGTATGGTGCGGCAACAAGCCCGTTGTTGCTCTCTCGACTGGGTCCGTCAAGGTCTTTGACGATGGCGCCGAAGCTGCCAGTTTCGAGCGCCACGCAGGTGCTGTCAATGCCGTCGCGCTGCACCCTTGTGGAGACATTCTTGCTTCGGTCGGTGTGGATAAGAGCTACGTTCTATACGACCTGCAGTCCCTGAAGTCCATCACCCAAGTCTCGACGGATTCTGGTAAGCGCAGCAACAGGATATGGAGAACAATGGCTCTGACAATTTGTAGGACTGACAACCGCCGCCTTCCACCCCGACGGTCACCTCTTTGCGGCCGGCAGCGTCGATGGATGTATCAAGCTTTTCGACGTCAAGACGTCGGAGAACGTTGCCAACTTTGAATCGACCTTCGGCCAATCGCCGCTGCAGACGGTATCCTTCTCGGAAAACGGCACATGGCTTGCGTCGGCAGTCAAGGGACAGAGCAGCGTCAGCGTGTGGGACTTGCGCAAGATGGCAGAAATCAAGACGATTGAGCTTGGTACCGGCGTGACTGGAGTCAGCTGGGACTACACTGGACAGTTCCTCGCAGCATGCGGACAAGGGTTTGTGGCGGTTGAGCACTACGCCAAGAGCTCCAAGAGCTGGTCGGAGCCTTTCAGAAAGGCGCTGAACGCAGTCGATGTCAAATGGGGCCCCAAGGCGCAAAGCCTGGTTGCATTGACCACGGATGGCGGCGTCAGCATTCTGTCATGATAAAGAGTTTGAGGCAATTTCCAAATGTTGATATGCGCAAAGACAAGTTGGATTCAGAAAGAATAAAGAAAGTGCATTGCGAGTGGAAAGGCAATAGGAGGAGAAGGCGATGAGACAGGAAAGAGGGTGGCGTTGGAGACAGGCATGCAGGCGCTACGGGGGCGGCGAGCGGTGTACAAGACAGGCACCATGTGATAGCATGGGTTCAAGTGCTGTGGGTGATGTGTTGTATTCATGGTTGGCAGAAGGCGGCAAAAAGGCAAACGAAGACAGTCGTCAGTATTAGAGCAGCAACAGAGCAGCCAGCGTTCCCCACACTCGTCAACCATTACTCTAGGTGCTCATCAACCTCAGCCTTGGGCGCATGGCTTTTCTTTCACTCGCGTCCTGCATCGAGCATCACTCGCACTGAAGAAGCGCCGGGCCTTCTTTGGCGCACGCTTCTTTGACCTTTGCCCTTCCGCCGACGGGCCTTTGACCCGCACACCATGGACGGCGGCCGACGACCCCCATACGACTTCCACGCCGGCCGTCCAGAAAACAAGGTATACCTTCTTTTTCTTCTTCCTCTCCACTGCACGCATGCATGCTGATGCGTGTGCACAGCGAAGCTACAGCCAAATGGACACGGGTCACCGCTCGTCCCCATCGCCACTCTTCGTCCGCCAGAACAGCGCCGCTTCAGACCGCCATCCGACCCCTCCCATCGCTCGTCTAGCCTTGCCTCCGCTCCGCGCTCACTATCCCCGCGATGGCTACGACTTCCGCCGGCCCGTCTCGTCTGCTCGCTCCAGCACCTCGGCCAACAATGTCATCGACCTGACGTCCGACGACGATTCTGCTCCCTCCAACCTCCCCACTCCACAACCCGAAGCCGCCGCTGGCCCTTCAAGACTGCCTCGCTACAGCAGAGAGATTATCGACCTGTCCGCCGACACAAGCCCCCTACAAGCTCCGCCATCCAGACCCGCTACGAGACCTTCAAGCCCCGAGGTTCAATTCGTGTCTAGTCGGCCTCGCTCTCGTACCGATCACCGTCCTTCGCAACCACCTCCCTTCTTGAACCCCCAACATGGCCACCATGTCGACGATTTGACTCTTGACCAAGACGACGACGTCATCATCTCGGGATCACGTACCGGCGTCAATCTGCTCGCTCCATACGGTGCACAGCGCAGATCCGAACTCGGTAGAATCGCACAGATGATGCTCGGCGAAGGAACTAGACGTCTTCGCGCCTTTGCATTGGCTCACGGTCCCATGCCCGCCTTCTTTGGTGCCCAAGATGATCCTCTCCATCTACACGCCCCGGGTCATGGTATCTTCAGCGGCATGCCCATGCCAGGATTCATGAATTACGAAACTGTTGCTTTTGATGTGGGCGTCGGCGACGAACCTCCACAACTGCCTACCCCCAAATTCGACCCACCACCGCCTGTACCCGACGGCTTCACCAGAGACCCGACAGAGGAGGACACCATCGTTTGTCCCAACTGTCAAGATGAGCTGGCCGTTGGAGAGACCGAAGAGAAGCGTCAGGTGTGGGTGGTCAAGGCATGTGGTCACGTAAGCAAGGCTCTGACGCAGTATTCCCGAAGCAATGCTAACAAATCATTTAGGTCTACTGTGGCGCTTGCATGAACAACCGCAAAGCGAAAAGGCCAAAGGGAACCAAAGGGAAAGGACGAGCAGATGATCCGACTCTACCGAAGCCCTTTTCACAATGCTGTGTACCAGAGTGCGGAGGTCGCGTCTCTCACAAAAACGACGTGATGCCGATTTTTCTCTGAGGAGTAATGCTTTTTCCTCTTGGTTTCCTTTGTCGAATTTCTCCTTTGTTGATACCCCTCCTTCTTCTGCGTGGAGCATTTCATGGGCAGGGAAGGCACTTTATCCTCTTTTCTTTTCTTTCTTTTCGGGATGTACACCAAAGCAAGGCATGTGCTTCATATGGGTGGATGGAACCTTGTCTCGGAACAAGCATAGCGACGGCGTTTTCTCTTTTCATCATGAAGAAATGAGGCCTTGAGGGTGTCTCTTCTCCCACCGTCTTTAAGCAATGGAGATATGCATATGGAGACCATCGTTAATGATTACTAGCTCTGCCATGACTAAAACTATGCTGCCAGTGTGCAATTTGTCCAAGACTCTTCTTCGGAAGGGATTAAGAAAGAGTGATAGAATAGTCCTCAAAGCACCCCACGGAGCTTCCCGCACTCTGTGGATCCAAACACCTGGAGAAAGCTCCAGATCCTGTGTACCACCAATCCTACCCCTTCTCTCTCTACGCGGCATTCATACATACGTACGCATACACAATGGCCGACCGACCGCAACAGCCATCGGCAAAACGCGGCTCCTCGCCCGTCAAGACGGCCTACCTCGTCCTCTACAACGCCGTGTCGACCATCCTCTGGGGCACCATCCTGGGCCGCGTGCTGCTGATTTCTGCCGTGCACGGGACGCGCTACGTGTATCCTGGCGTCGGCGAGTTTGCCAAGTGGACGCAGACGTTGGCGTTGCTGGAGGTTTTGCATGCCGCTGTTGGTGAGTTTCTTGGACTTTACTTTTGGGATTGGTAGAAGGGGGAGGGAAGGAGAGGGACCAAGGAGGGGATGGTGAAGAGTGGGAATACTTCCAAATGCAGAAAGAGAAAGGGAATTGGTTTACTGGGGCGCAAAAAGACCAGGACTGGCACAAAGCAAAAGTTACCAGGAGCATGGATCACAATGGACACAAATGATCCCCCCCTGACTGACACGTACGTCCAGGCATCGTGCGCGCACCCCTCCTCACGACCCTCATGCAAGTCGCCAGCCGCATCCTGCTCGTCTGGGGCATCGTCGACGCCTTCCCCAACAGCACGGCCTTCAGCCCCGTCTACAGCAGCATGCTGGTGGCCTGGAGCTTCACCGAAGTCGTGCGCTACAGCTACTTCGCGCTGAACCTCGGTTTCGGCAGCGTGCCCTCTGCGTGGCTGTGGTTGCGGTAAGTGCTGCTCCCTCCCCAAGCAAAAAACAAAATAAAAATAAATTCCCATTTTCCCTTTATTCTGGGCCTACTGCAAAGACTCAACAAAAGGCTGACGTGTTGGGGAAAATCTCGTTGCAGGTATAACACTTTCTATGTGCTTTACCCCTTGGGTATCTCGTCCGAGTGCTGGCTTGTCTGGCTTGCGGCCAGTGGTCCCGCGAAAATGTATACCGGTGTCAGCGAGGCTCTGATTGCCGTTTTGCTCATCTACATCCCGGGCTCGTATGTGCTGTTCACGCACATGATGGCGCAGCGCCGCAAGGTCTTGCGTGGCAGCCATGCAAAGACGAATTAAAAAGTCTTTTGGGCCCTTGACTCGTTTTCACAGACATTATACATGGCATGGAGACAAGACAAAAGGCCAAGTCAAAAAAGGCGTCTGTAGTAAAGTAATTATACATTTCGAATATCTTTTTTGTGTGTTGGGATTTTTTTGTCTCCAAGACACCAAACTATGCTATATACCAAAGCTACGATCATACAAGGGAAAGAAAAAAAGAAAAAGAAAAAAGATAGGTAGGGAATAAAAAAAAAAGGTGTAAGGGTAAAAGAGAAAAGAAAATAGCCCAAACGCCATCTCCCATGCTAGTAGAAACGAAGGAAAGAAATCAAAAAAAACAGACATTAAACCATACTTTGCGCATCGACGTGCTTCTTCTCGTCCGCAAACGACGAGTTGCTGACCGTCGCCGCGAGCTGCTCGTCCTCCTCTTCCTCGACCGTGGCCGCGAGCGCCTCGGCGGCGGCATCGTCGTGCACGGCAAAGTCGACGGCGCCGATGCCGCGCGAGGCGAGCGCTTCCTCGATGGCATTGATGCGGTTCATGAGCGCGTCGTCGACGCTGGGGACGTCGGGCGCGTCGTCTTCGGGGCCCGTGACCTGGATCGCGGGACCCGTGTAGCTCTGGCGCAGCTGCGACTTGCGCTTGGAGCGGCGGCGCGACTCGACGGCCGAGGACGCCTTGGTGCTGCTGCCGCCTGCTTCCTCTTCTTCCTCTTCCTCCTCGACGACGGGTTGCACGCCCAGGGCTGTGCCCTTAGCCGACGACATTCTGCGGCGTGCGGCTTGGGCGAAGCTACTGCCGTTGACGCCCTTGGATTGGAAGGCGTCGGACGAGCGGCGGCCGGCGGGTTTGACGGGCAAGTTGGTCACGCCCTTTGACTGGAAGGCGTCGGACGAGCGGCGAGTCTTGGCCGGGGGCGTTTCGTCGATGACGGTGGCGGCGCCGATGCTGACGCGGCGGCCGCCGACGGTGATGGAGGGTCTGCGGGCCTCGAGCGGCGCGGGCGCCTCGCCCGTCTTGACGATGCTGATGGATGCCTTGCGCTCGGGCTTGGCGATCAGCTCTTCCGCCTCCTCGTCCTCGTCCTCCTCTTGGATGGTGATGTCCGGGTTGCTGAAGCGCTGGCCCATGGCCGTGATGGTCATTCTGCGGCCGCCGGGCGCGCCGCCGGGCACGTCGACCTGCGAGCCCACGGCCGTGACGCTCATGCGGCGACCACCGGCCGGCAGCACCGGGTCGTCGTCGACGTCCTCTTCCTCGAGTTGCAGCACGACGTTGACGGCCTTGTCGTCTTCGATGATCTTGGGGTGGCGGTTGGCAAAGTAGGTCGCGTACTTGTAGATGGCCCAGTAACAACTCGCGACGTTGACAAACGTGAGGACGAGCTTGTAAGGCATGTAGTAGAGATAGACACACTTCCACGGCACCTTTTCGTTTTTGCGGCGAAGGTGCAGTTCGTTGAAGATGACGGCGTTGGCCATGTAGAGAACGAAGGTGAGAGCCATGAGCTCAAAGAAGAACTCGGGACGCACGACCAGAGAAACTGGCACGACGATGGGAGTGGCGAGGTAGAGGAGTGTTTCGTAAATTTCCTGGAAGACGAACAGCTTGGTGCCGAGTTCCCACCAGCCGAGCTCCCACGAAAACAGAATATAGTGCAAGTTGTAGTACATTCCGTTGACGAAGAAAAAGTTCCAACGCATGAAACGCTGCTTGAAGACGGTCATCTCACCGAAACCACCTCTGGAGCCACCGGAGCTGAAGAAGACGGCGGGAGGGGTCTCGGTTTCGATAAAGACAGAAGTGGCCATTTGTGTGCGGCATCCGAGCTGACGGGCGACGTGTCCGAAGAACCAGTCCTCGGACACACTGAAACCGGGATGCTTGTTGAAGGTCTTGATCAAGAACTCTCTATCCCAGAGCGAGATGGCGCCGTGAGGGAATGTGGCGGAACCAATCTTTCCGGCAAGCGCACGTTGGATACCAGAAATCTTGTACTCGAGATCCTGGGCTTGCTGGCATAGAGTTCCCTTGGAGGATTCGGGACCGACCGACTTGATCGTGTAGCCCATGCACATGACCTTGCCCTTGAGTCTGTCAGACACGATGGGAAAGTTGGGTGGCAGAGCACAGTCATCGTCGATGAGCAAGACGTTCTTGAAGTCCTTTGCCGCATAACAGCCGACGAACTGGGCAACGATCTTGGAACCGACGGGACTCCAGATGTGGTTGACACCGTAGGGACGGCAAACCTCTTCGGTGTCATCCAAAGGGGTAGGGCTGTTACCTGATTCGATCATATTAGCCAAGAAGAAAGTCAAAGAGTTGCTTGTTACATACCGTTAGCAACGACGAAGATGTGCGAGGGCGGAAACACCTTCGTAGCAGCTTCCAATGTCGCACCGATCAGACCAGCAGCCTTGTAGCAAGGAATCATCAAGGCAGTATCAGCAATGTTGGCAGTCTTTGTAGGATCGATTGGCTCTTCGGGCATCGGTGGGTCAGGTTCGAACAAGACAAAGAGGGGCGAGTATGCGTATGCAACAGCAACGGCAATGACAACCGACCAGGTACCAGTGGCGTTGAGCTTATACTTGAAGGCCAAGTAGAGCTCCCAGTAAGTTCCCTTCCAGAGCGGCACTCCGATGATGAGGAAGTACAAGAGCGCAACGAGCATTGCGTAGAAAGAGTACTCGAAGGTAATCTGCACCCATCGTTTTCTACGAAGCTCAAGCTGTCGCTTTTTGGCGTTCTCGTAGACGTCCCACATACTGCTTCGGCGCACCTTCTTGCGAACATTTTGCAGGGTGTCCTGGAAGACGGATCCCGCGCGCTGGAAGATGGTGCCTCTTCTCTCGCCGTTGTAAGGGGCATTGGGATCAACCGAGAAGCTTTGTCTCCACATGCTTCGCTTGCGTGGCGCCTCTGCTCGCACGCTTCCATTAGAGGTAGTTTTGGTCAGTGCCGCACCAGCAGCAGCCAGTGGATCGGACGGATCGGCAGCTGCGCCGGGAGAAACTCCACCATCGCGAGGATTGAAAGAAAACTTGCCCCAAGGAGTCAGGCCCTGTGGCTTCTCGTCTTCTTCCTCTTCCTCTTCTTCGTCTTCCTCGCCCATCTTCTCGTCTTCAGTGACTGCTGCGAGGGATTTTCCACGAGACTTTCTACCGCTAGCTTTGCGTTCCCTAGCGGCGGCAAAGGGATCAGCCTGGGATAAAAGTTCCATGGACTGGCTCATATGGCGAGGAGCTTGTGGAGTGGTGTTGATGATGTTGGTGATTTCTTCTTGCTGTTTCTGAGCCATGCTCTGTACGTTGAAAGAACTACGCGAATCCTCACGCTGGTATGCGGACTTGCGTCTGCCAACAATCTTATCCTCGTTCCAGTTCGTCTCGACGTGAGTCATCAAGTGAGCTGGAATGACAACGTTGGTAACGGAGATGGATGAGCGACGTTGTCCACCAGGCCCCACTGCAGATGATGCACGTCTGTTGTTCAGGGCTGATGGAGGGCCCGCAGCTGAGGAGGCCCGTCTGTTGTTCGTTGCCACGGACGTGGTACGGCTTGACGGCGGAGGCACGTCGGCGAAGGCCACAGACGCAGTCCGAGGTTTCTTGGGTTCAGCGAACGATGTTTTAATAGGTGTCTGCATGGGCGTGTCTGCCATGGAGCTGCGCATCGGAGTATCGACTGCTGGCTTGAGGTCTTTGAGAGGCACATCATCGTTTGACACCTTGATAGGTGCCAGCTCAGACTTGGAAAGCTTCTTTGAAAAGTTCCTTGACGGACTCGAGCCTGGCGAGCTGTTGGGCTTGGTTTCCTCGGCTGTACCGCCAGCGGTAGAACCTTTTGCAGCTGTTTGTACAGCGTTGACGGGTGATGTAAGATCAACTTCATCGGGGCCGATGTTTGTGGATCTTCGGTCGGCAAATTTCCTCCACGCAGGCACTGCCGGTTGGCCAGCAGCAGTCTCATCGGGACCGATGTTTGTTGAGCGTCTGTTGACTGCGCTGGGCGATCCATATGACGGCCTTGCAAAAGGTGATGCAATTGAGCCAGAGCCTATCTCATCTGGCCCAATATTTGTTGACCTCCGGTTAGCCGAGCTGGGTGAGCCGTAGGACGGTTTGGAGAATGGCGATGAGCTTGGTATCTCTCGTGAGCCAAGGTTGGTTGACGTTCTATCGCCTGGAGTGTATGCTTTGTATGTTGGGCTAGGCTTGGCAATCACACCCGGTGCGATCTCATCGGGTCCAATATTTGTCGAGCGTCTGTCTCCAGGCGTGTTCCATGATGATGATGGTGCGTTGTGGAATGGAGGAGCTTCATGAGGTGCAATGTTCGTCGATCGCCGGTCACCTGCACTCTGTAGTGTTTGATACGTCGGACTTGTGGGAGCAACCTGACCAAGTGCAATTTCATCCGGACCTAATTCCGTGGACCGCCTGGTTGGCGTCTGGTATGTTGGGCTGGATGGTGCGAGTTGGCCCGGGGCAATTTCATCCGGTCCCAGTTCTGTTGATCTCCTACCACCGGAGAATGGCGAACTGAATTGACCCAAAGGAGCGTAGCTTTGACTTGAAGGAGTGACTTCTCCAGGAGCAACCTCGTCGGGACCGAGTTCTTCGGACCCTTTACGCGGCCCTCCGGAGGAGAAAGGGTTTGAGGCGAAAGGATTCGACGCAAAAGGGTTCGCCATGATGTGAAACCTCTCTCGCGTGTAACAGGGAAGGAATGAGAAGAGCAAGATAGAGGCATGGGGATACGGAGAGGAGAAATACTTGCCATACTGCCGTTAGGAGGTCACTGGTACGCCGCTGGCTCGAAGCTTGCATGCGGTGCACTGGGCCTTGAACAACGGAAAGCTAGGTGAAACAGATGTTGCTCAGATTTCCTATTGAGGAGCGGGGACCGTTGACGACTTTGCGTCGCTGTCCCGCTATGGCCTATTTCGTCGGATTATTGTGTATAACGGTCACGAAACTATAAGCCAGACAGGCCAGAACCGCCCATTGTGTAAGGATTGAGGTGATCCTCGTGCTATTCGTGGGCCATGGTGGGCCGTGGTGAGTACATCTGATGGAGAGATGATGAGTGGTATTGGAAGATCCCGCGCATCCTTATGCAATGATACCACCAAAAGCACATGAACTACCAGAGCAGAGCCCTGGTCAATGTCCATGCGACGAATGCAATCCAAATGACGACTGTCAGAAACGGCACCCAGTCTCTGCAGCAACCTTCCGTCTACAGTCAGAAATCGTAGAAGTCGACTGAGAGATCTGGCCCATGGATGCGGACTAGGGACTTGTTATGATAAGCTGGCGGCCGTTGAGATGGGCTTGAACATGGTAGAGCAACAGTTGGTAGCTATGGGCTCCCCGCTTCCGGTCAGCAGATCGTGCTGTCTTCTCATCCTCGAAGGGTGCAAAACTTATCTTGATCGAGATCATATTGGAGAAGTGACAAGTGCGGTTGTCCATGAGTATATGATGAGGTCTTGTTTGCCGCATCCAGAAGAGTTCAAATTGCCTCGTCGCATGGTCGTGCACGGACCCGTCTTTGTCACCCACGGTTCTTGCTCTTCGACTCTGAGGAGAATACTGTTTAGAAATCCCATCTGCACCAGTCAAAAAGCCGTTCAAAGGCAAAAGGGCGGCGGTCCTTGGAGCGCCTCCGTCCGAAGGAGCAATCTTGACATCGATAGCGGACATGCTCGCTCTCATCAATACCTTGATTAGAGGATAGAAGCCTAATATCTTTTGAGCCCCTATGTTGACCGCCATGAAATGCATGCAAAACAACACAAGTAGCTTTTCACGATGAGTTGTCCTTCGTAGTGGAAGTTTACCAAAGAGGCCAAGCGCTTTGCTGCTCAGATTTCACTGTTGCGACAGATAAGAATGATCAACTGCTTGCTGACTTGGAGACTGGACGTTATATCTACAAAGCCGATATGCTTCTCGAAAAGCGAAACTTTATAATGACGCGGAGGTATATATATACCATGACTCGTCCTAAGAGACGGACGGCATCCTTCAACGGGATCACAGCTCGTCTTTGATCTTGTGTAGGAAAGCTCGAATACCATGGCCATGCTTCTTGTGACCTTCGGCCTGCTGCGCGTCATGATGATCGTTGCCGACAAAGGCGCTCATTGATGTTGTCAATGTGCCCACGCCTTCGCCCATCCAAGGACCTTCAGGTGTGAAGACTACTCTCTGCATCCTGGCCTTTCTGTTGCCCCAGCCGTCATCAGGTCGGTCAGTGGCGTGATAGCTACATGCAAATCAGTATACTGACGGGTTCAGACGTGCCGTTGGGACAGGGTACTCACATGCCAACAACATCGTCACCGATGTGCATGAATGAACCATGTCCCGGCCCCCATGGGCCATTGCCGTGCGGGCCGTTCTTGATCAAAGGCTTCTTACTCTTCTGCCACGAATCTTGTCTCAGAGGGTCCCCACCCAGAAAACGGAGACAGTTCATCTTGTACTCGTTGGTCCAACTGCCCGAGCAACTGTAGACCAGGCCTACCCAAGAGCCGTCCTGAGAAGCAAGGTATTGCGGCCCTTCGTTGATGCCGTGATCTCCGACACGCTCAAAAGGTTCATCGGGCCTGCATATCTCGATAGGGTTCGAGGCAGCCGTAACGGGATCTGCCAGGCGGATGATGAAGAGATGCTGCTCCAGGTCCGATTCGTTGGGGTTGTTGAATGGCCAGCCAGAATAGACAAAGTAGAGTTGGCCATCCAGCTCGATCACAGTCCCGTCAATGGCCCACTGGTGCTGCTCCATACCTTGGATTGGACCCACAAACTGCCATGATCCAGTGGCGGGATCTTGATCAGCTGGCGGTCCAGCAAGCACGAACATTCTGTGAGATTTGTTGCCGTGCTTTGGATGGCACGCTGCATAATAAACATACCAACGACCTCTTAGCGCATGTAACTCAGGAGCCCAGAGATCATTCGAATGTTCAGTACCAGGCGGGGGTCTCCAAATGACGTGCTTCTCTGGATTGTCACGGAAGTTGGGCAGACTGTTAGCTCGCCAAATTTCTACTCTATCACCAGCGGTGAATGTCTGTCTTGGTCAGCGTCTTTCCACAACGCCCAGGATAATGTTGTTGCTCACGAGATAGAATTGTTGTGTCGCTGCTGAATAGGTGACATAGGGATCAGGCGTTGCAGTCTTGGTCAAGCTCAGGACCGCGTTGTTATATTGAGCCATGATTGTGTTTTGCAGGATGGAAAGAAGTGCAAGGATGAAAAAGACCAGAGATATCAGCGAACAGGATGGTGAGAATGTCAAGGTTATGAGTACCTGGAAGATATGGACTATGACACCTGCCACGGTGCGGAGTCGTTTCAGACTTGGACATTCGAAGATCAACACGCAAGCTTATGAAGTCATCAGCTCAGCCTGCCGACCAAACTATATTATGCATACAATGATACAGAGCTTGGTTCTATTAATGTCATACAAGTCCAATTTCTGCACGGGGGGGACCTTAGAAAAAGATAATACCGTAGAAACCTGTTTTATCCCGGCAGGTCCGTCACCAAACGCTGGTGAGAGAAACATCTCCAAAACTTGTTCAGAAGCTGCAGAGGCATGTCGAAATGCACAAGTCTTTACGGCGGTAGTCCATAGAGGTGAGAGCCTCGAGCAAGAACTCCATTTCTGTGTGAATTACCAAGTCAGAGCGCTCCAAACGCACACGACCAAAATAAAACCAAGCCTCTGTTCAGAAAACAGGCACAGACTAGAATACATACTTACCCTGAAGGGGGAAGTGCAAGGCAAGAAGAGAGAGAAAAAGAAGCATCACCCTTTGGAAACCCCGACGTCTGCGCCATCACCATGCATGGCGATTCGATTTCCTGCGTTTACCTTCGCCTAGAACGCCATCGCCTCTCCTTTTTTGAGCCTTTCGAGGTTTCCTGGCGAAGTGCTTTTGCTTTCGTGACCTGAAAGGCTTTGTGTCGCGTTCATCTTCGAGTGATTCGTGGTGCCTTACCGGCCGCTTGAGACTGGGCGTGAGACATGTTTGCTTACCGAAGTAATGCGCGTGTCGGTGCTGAGCTTACCATCGACTTTGAAAGAAAGAGCAGGGCCAAGAGAGCGAGAAGAGATTGAACAAACCCAAAAGCACTCAGCTCAGTACCTTCTTTGCTTGCGGGACTCGTCGTAGCCACCGCTTCCGTCGTAAGGGCGCTTGCGGTCGCCATAGTCGCGGTCCCGGTCACGGTCGCGGTAACCACCGCCACCTCCAATGGGCTCCCGATTGCCGCCGCTGCCTCCGTAGCTGTCGCGTGGTGGTCGGTCGCCGTATCTTGAGCCTCCACCAGAGTAGCTGTCACGGCCACCTCCGTAGCCGCCGCTTCTTCCGCCACGGGGACCGGATGGTGCGCCTTCTGGGTATCCGTTGCCGTAGCCGATGCCAGATCTGCCGCCTCCGTACCCACCTCTGTCGCCTCCACCAAAGCCACCTCTGAAGCCACCGCCGCCTCCTCTTCCACCACGGAAGCCACCTCTGAAGCCGCCGCCAAAGCCACCGCGCCCGCCGAATCCGCCAGGGCCAGAGGGAGCACCGTATCCAGTGGGCCGAGCAGGGGCAGCCTTGGTGTAGTGACGACCGCCGAGACCGCCTCCGAACCTACGAGGTCTCCATTCTTTGACGGTGCGACCGCGCTCCACGTCTACCAGAATTCGTCTGTCCTTGATGCGAAGACCGTCGGCGTCCTTGTAGGCGGCTGGGAGTGAGTCAGATGGGACAGGTAGCAAAGAACAATGGTCACGAATTACCCTTCATGTCAGAGTCTCTCTCGAAGACGATGAAAGCATAGCCACGATGCTTCTTTTTGGGGTTGGGAGAAGTTGTGTCGTCGACAAGTCGGATCTGGAAGAGTCAGCATTGGATGGGAATAGACAGCGGGTGATGTAGCGCACGCGCTCGATGGGGCCGTAACGGCCGAACTCGCGCTCAAGGTCCTTGACGTCGGTGTTGTAGCTGAGACGAGAGACAAAAAGCGTCTTTAGCGGGTCGCCAACGACATTGGGGTCCTCGTGGGGCTTGACTAGAAGGGAAGCATTGGTTAGCAGGGAGTCTTGCGAACGGCGATTGGCGAGGGTGCGCACATTCGTTCCTGTAGCCCTCGGTGACGCGGTAGTGAGCAGCCTGGTCTCTTTCCATCTTCTGGCGATCCTTCTTTTGCAGCCAGCTCTCGGTGGGGACGTAGCCATCGTCGTAGTCCTTTGCGGCCTGGACATACTGAGCGACGCCCGAGATTCTGGGGGTGCGACGGTCCTCGGGGGCGTGGTCGCATGGCGGCAGGTAGCGCAGAGCCGGCCTCGGGGCGAACAGCTGCAGCAGCTGTGGGGGCAGACGGTCAGTCATCGGTGTGTGATGGAGTCGAGATGAAAGCGAGTGGACAGGGTGTGGTCGCTGGTCAGTAGCAGTTCGAGCGCAGCTCGTCGTGCCTCGCCGGCTCGTCTTGGCGGAAACTTCCGCTGCGCGGCTGGCTGCATGCAGAGTCCAGACGTTCGAGAGAGCGACACAGTCAATCTGCCACTTTCTCGCTCTTGCTCGCTCTTGCTGGCTCTTGCTCGCCCTTGCTCGCCCTTGCTCGCCCTCAACATGCCTCTGCAGGCTCTGCGCACCATCTCCAAGGGCCAGGTGAGTCTCGCAATCTTCCCTCTGCGCTCCTTGGATTCGCTGACCCGCGGCCACAGAATGGCGTCGGTGCCTTCATCCTGCAATGCAAGCGCCTCGACTTTCACTATTGCGACTGGGCCGGCAGCTCCAAGGGCATGAAGTGCGCTTCCCATCCGCCTCTTCACTCTCGCCACTCCTGACAAGACGTTCCCAGCTCCTTCCTCAAGTACGACCTCCCCGCCTTCGCCCGCGCAAACCCTCAAGTCGAAATCACCGTCTCGCCCCGTCCGCGCAAGCACCCCGTCATCAAGGGTACCTACATCAACGGCCGTGAAAAGGCCATTTGCGTGCGCAACCTCGAGAAGGAGCAGATCATGCTCAAGGCCGAATTGCTGCGCGATGCCAGCGGCGAGAAGCTCAAGAAGGTCACAAAGCCCGTCAAGAGTATCAACGAGAGTGTAAGAGGTATCTGGGATCCCTTCCACGGCGCCAAATGGTCCGTGTAGCCTCTCATGTCTCGCTCCCTTCCTACGACCATTTTGTACAGCATTTTCAGAGGCGTTCTGGGGATACCAAGGTTTTAAAAAAACGGCTCTTCTCTGTATACTATACCATTTCCTGATGTCCATATATATCTTCGCTTGCAGGCCTGCATGGTCTGTCCTCGTGCCTGGCTGGACATATTGAGAGCTCAAGCCTCACTGTACCTACCCTCAAAAGGCTCTCATTGAATGGGCCATCTTCTCATCAACATCTCTCCATTTCGATAGTGTGGAATTTGCTGCACAATCAGTACGAGAGATTCGGTCCTAGGAGACTCGGTTCAATCGGCCCCTCTGGTGCAGCGGCAGGCCTGCCACCAACCTTTGGTGAGAGAAACACTCCTGAATGAATAGATGCTACAATGGCATGCCGCAATGCACGAATTTTCATGTAGGTGATCCTTGGGGCTGAGAGCCTCAAGCAGTCCTTGATTCTGCACAGTAAAGAGTTGCCATGAAATCTAAAGCTTGGTTCTTGATATTTTTTTCTTAATTAACAATCATCTCTCATAAGACAACCACGCGTTTTCCACATGCTGCCCTACCAGTCCTTTTAACACAATCTAGGACTGGGCGTTGATAATGTCAACGAAGGCGGGCTTCAGAGAGGCACCGCCGACAAGGAAACCGTCAATGTCCTTCTCCTTGGCGAGGTCCTTGCAGTTCTTCTCGCTAACACTGCCACCGTAGATGATTCTGGTGTTGTCTGCAGCCGTCTGGCTGACCTCCTTGGTGAGGTACTCGCGGATGGCAGCGTGAACCTCCTGAGCCTGCTCAGTGGAGGCGACCTTGCCAGTGCCGATGGCCCAGACGGGCTCGTAGGCAACGACAATCTTGCTCCAGTCCTGAACCTGCTTGGCGACGGCGCGGAGCTGGTTGGTGACGACCTCGATGGTCTTGTTGGACTCTCTCTGCTCAAGCGTCTCGCCAATGCAGAAGATGACGCCGAGGCCCTTGTCGAGAGCAGTCTTGGTCTTGGAGGCAATGAAGTCGTCCGACTCCTTGAGGATGACACGGCGCTCAGAGTGGCCAGTCAGGGTCCAGGTGATGTTGGATTCCTTGAGCTGCTGGGCAGAGATCTCACCGGTGTAGGCACCGTTGTCCTTGTCGAAGACGTTCTGGGCGGCAACCTCAAGGCCGGGGCGGAGGTGCTCGCGGGTGAGGAGAAGGTAGAGAGCGGGAGGGGCAATGACGACCTCTGCATTACGATCAGTATTAAGTCCTCGTGCCGCCTTGAGGCGGGGTTTTGATTACATACCGACGTTGGGGTCGACCTTTGCCTGGTTCAGGTTGTTCACGATCTCCTTGATCGAGTCAACCGAACCGTTCATCTTGAAGTTGCCTCCGACGAAGAATTGACGACCCATTTTGGCTGATGTGTGTGGATGAAGTGTTTAGGTGTTGATAGGATTAGAGATGCTGTGTTGCAAGTGAAGTGTCAAGTGCAAACTGATGAGGGGGAGGTGCAGTTTATTTTGTTGGCGAGTTATGGAGGGGCATCATAGCTTTGACGTAGCTTCCAACCCGGAGAAAATCGGCGCTCGGGCTGACCCTCGGGGCCATTGCTGTCGAAGCAACTCGAAGACACGATTCAGTGTCGGCCCAAAGGGTCTTTTCGAACGACGATTGTCGTTAATTAGGCACCCTTTCACGCTTCAGGACAGCTGTAGTTCCGTAGACTGGCAATAATGGTTGGTTGAGACGGCAGCGGCAGGCATGCTCTAGAAATGGTATTGCAGCATGCAGTACTGACTTGCAAGCATGGTTGTTATTTGCGGCATAGAGAAGGAAATCAGTGGGTGAAGAGGCTTCAAGGCCGACCGTCCTTGATGGTGCTGTCTGTGTGCACCGAGTGGTGCGATGTATAGTGTGCGACACTCGGCGGTACACCAAAACATCGAGGTTATATGGTGATGCATCACGCTTTCTGCAATTTGCTCGCGCGGTCCGCAGCGATTTCGCACATGGCCTGGATTTCTGTCAGTATATGTTCTGCAGACGTACGTGTTCTTGCGGGCTCATCATGCCTTGACAGCGGCTGTTCGCTCGCCGGCAATGTCACCAGCAGCAATTCTTCTCTTCATGTCCTCCATGATGACGGGTCTGCTGCGGCCATTGACAAAGACCACATATCTCAATCCGGGATATGTCTTCTCGTACTCCTCATTCAAGCCGCGCAGCTTCTGAGCCTCTTCCTCGCCGCCAGTGTTTAGCTGCGCTTGCTCGGCCTGACTCTGTGCGCTCTCGACCTTCTTTGCACCAAGTCTAGGATGCGATCCTAGAATGCTCTCCAACCATTCGGTATCACTGACAGAGGATGACTCGGAAAGTTCAGTCAGCTGAACACCGACAGCTGCAATAAGATCGTTGTACGACGCAAATGTCTGGTTACGCAGCAGCTCCACGGATAACGTGTGGAGAGGAGTGCTGGGTTCAAAGAGCAGGTCGAGAACACTTGCTCTTTGCTCAGCTGATAGCGACGGCAGAGAGGAAACGGGTGGTAGGCTGTTCATGATTGAATGGAGAGTATGCAAGGACCAGACGATCGTGCATGTAGAATGTTGCAGCTCAGCTTGGTTTCTCCATTCAGCTGAAGCTTGGGCAATCAGCTCACCATGCATATACCGAGCAAAGGCAGCCACTTTTCAAACAGCTAGAGCCAAAATAGACAAACGGCACAAGGGAAATCACTTTATCAAGCTGTCCGGCACACGGCAGACTGATAACTCAAGATCTTGAGCCCCTTCCAAGCCATACCAATTTCAAGAAAGCGGGGAACACCGAGGCGGCATGAGGAGGTCGCGAGGTCGCGAGTCCGCAAGTCCCGGATCCCCATGAATTTTAGTATGAGAAACGGATTCACACTCTAAACTGGCTTATGTGGAGATCGAGGAAACGTAGAACGAGTTTAGATGCACGACATGTCACATGCATAGTCAAACATAGGACAGCTTTGTTCCTGAGAAAATTCCGTGGTTCAGCTAAGAGTGATGAGGTGTGAATATTGTCCACCTAAGGACAAGGTTGGCCTGGGCGTTTTGCTGCAAAGTCAGGGTCGGCCAATCAAGGGGACAGACTGCCGAGAGGCTACGGAAGTTCCTAGATGAAGCACACGACGATCGGTCTCATTTGTGATGGCAAAGTTTGGTTGAGGGCGAGGGTAAAGGTGGATTTGTATAATAGCAGCGGTCCTGTCTCGAATCAATAGGCGACGGATAGGGCAGAGTACAATACATAATGCTCTCGGACAGAAAGGGGCTCTCTTATCTCGAAATTTGCGCGAGACACGGTAACCAAGACGCGCTTCTGGAACCCACACCCCTGAATCTTCAGCGATCGGGTGCTTAAGGTCTTGTAAAGTCAGAAGACGCTCCGGCGACCGGCAACCATGTCTTTGAATGGACTGGATGCGCCGGAAGTGCAGCAGGCCTACCAGCTTGCCTTGAGCGAGGCGGGAGGATGGTTTCTCGTCAAATACATCTCGCGCGACGAGGTTGCTCTCCTCGGCAGCGGAAAGGCAGGCCTGAGCGAAGCAAGAGCAGCAATCACGCAGTACGAGGAACTGTCGCCTCTATACGGGCTGGTGGTTTACCGGAGACGGAAGGTGCTGGTCAAATATGTGCCCGAGGGAACATCGCGGCTGCTGCAAGGTATGAAGGGCGAGGAAACAAGGCGACGCGCACCAGGGTACTGACCGAGAGCGACACAGCGCGGACGACGGTACACCTCCGGGATGTGCAGGACAAATTTGCGCCGTACGAGACGATGCTCGAGGTTGCGACGGCAGACGGCTTGAACGACACGGCTCTGGCGGCGGCCTTTCCTCTTCACACCGCCTCTCCCGCACTGTCCAGCAATCATTTGACGCTGAACGAGATCACCGAGGACAACGACGAGGATGGCGACGCACCTCCTAAGCCGCTGACCCACAGCCCGTCCGTCTCATCGGGCTCGAGCCGAAAGCCTGCGCTTGAAAAGCGGCCCGGTTCGCAGCGTTCCTACCGCTCTCCCTCGCTCACGAGCGCCCAATTCGCCGGCGACCACTCGCCCGTCTTGAAGCACAAGTCGTCGCTCTCGCAGTTCCTGGTGCGCGAAGAGCTGGCGCCCAAGTCGGTCACGCCCCTGAACGGATACCCGACATCCGACGACACCGCCTCTGTCAAAGACGACGCCGCCTCGATAACCAGTGCTCGCACCGACACTGCCATCTCGTCGGTGCCTTCGGTACGCCCGCATGCCAATGAGTCGGCCGACTACGACTTAGAAAAATATCTCGATTCCTTCTTCAAGCCCAAGATACAGCTCGGCCCCCGGCCCGTCAACGTGTCCGACAAGGGCAAGCGCACCACAGCGTCCGCACCTGTGTCGAGCCTTCCCGCCGGCATCCAGTCCCGGGCCAAGCAGTCACTGCAACACCCGCAACCACAACACCCCGTAGTCCGTAGTCGTTCCACCGATCAACCAGCTCCTTCTTCCTCTTCAACAGCGCCGCCGAGGCTCCCCTCGCTGCACTTCTCGCCGCAGATTCCCGACACGTCCGACTTTCTACCGCCTCGCCCTGGTTCGAGAGGCAGCTCGCGCTCCCTACCCGCCCCTCGTGCCTCCAGGTCGTTTTTGACTCCTGAGAAACAGCGTCTTATGAAAGCGCTGGAAATTAAGAAAAAGCAGATGAGAAATTCAACTCCCCCAGAACCAATGGCTTCAACGCCTGTACAACCATTGACACATGTCCCGGAAGTGCCCAGCCCTACTGCTGCCGAGGCCGCCCCACCTCAAGTTCAAGAAGTTCACCGCGAGCCGGGTGCAAACAAGGCGGATTCGGGAGTTGGTATAGCTCATGCTTCCACTGCCGAGGAAGTGCCGACTCCATTCTTGCATCAGGAGTTGACGCCGCCAGTGACGGAAACACCCCTGGGACGATCTAACGCTGATTGCCAATCTTTCATTTCAGAGCAAAATGAAGCAGAACCGGTACCCATAGATTCTGCCAAAGAACCTAGCATGCCTGAAGTTCGAGGAGAAACCTTGGTCGACAGTCCCGCCTTGGGTACCACTGCTCCTGTGTCTGATACTCTCGACGCAAGCACTTCCAACGAACAAGCAGCTGAACCAGAGCTTGTTGAGCCTTCTGCTCACATCCTGCAAACAACAGATGCGCACGGACCTCCCGCACAAGCGCAAGATGACCAAGCTGACGACAAGACCTCTGACGCCCCAGACCACACTGTTTCTGATCATTTGGTTGCTACTCCTGCATCCGAAGAGCCACAAGCCAACGACACCCTTGAATCAGAGATCGAAAAAGACTCTGACGACTCTCAAAAGCAGCGTCGTAGAGGTTTGATAGAGCCCTTGCAGATCGCCGTTCCTCTTGAACGTCACACATCAGAGGCCAAATTTCTCTCAGACGACGATTTCATGGATGAACTACAGACTGCAACCTTCGAGCAGGCCACCCCTGTCGCCATGTCAAAGTCACCCGCAAGCCCTTTCTTTCCTACAAGACGGCCAAGCTCCCGAAGATCTGCAAAATCATCCAACTCCATCGCCACTGCAATGTCTGCAGAGTCGGTCCCACTGGTTCCCACTATCAGCGGCACTGTCGATCAGCGTCCTGTTGTTCCTGGCCTCGTGTTGCCTCCGCCTGAAAGCCATACTGCAATGCTGGCCAGGACCCCATCTGTTTCTTCGGTGAGGACACCAGATTCCGAGCGCGGTGATCCTGTCCCGCTCACGCGCAAGTCCAATGTTTCTTCGGGTATTTCTGCGCGAATTGCCGCTCTAGCCGAGTCGTCTTCACGCGAAGGAAGTCCCCCCGTGATTCCTGGATCTCGCAAGCTGTCTGCCAATTCTACCTTGGCACAGCGCAAGAGCTCATTCATTGACCACTCAGTCGAGAACCAGGCAGGACCGGGTGCTGACAGAAGGACCGTTGGAAGACTCTCCGCCTGGCCTGCTGCTGCACCTTCCGACCCTTCCAACTTCAAGACCAGAAATGGCCAACCAGGCAATCGGGAATCGGTCTCGGTTACGGCACGTATCGTTCGTGTTCCTCGTGCCAGAGAGGAGACCACTTCGCCTGAGCTTCAAGCTTCGCCTCTTTTGTTCAACCACACACGTCCGGCACAGGCTGACAATCACCCACCTCTTGCTCCCATTATCA
Organism: Aureobasidium mangrovei; assembly: GCA_021014315.1. NCBI lineage: Eukaryota > Fungi > Ascomycota > Dothideomycetes > Dothideales > Saccotheciaceae > Aureobasidium > Aureobasidium mangrovei. The sequence continues at coordinate 1,387,739 of JAJJJQ010000004.1, read as the reverse complement.
CCAACAACAATTCAGCGAAGCCCTCACAAGGAGAGCAAGACAGCGTCATGTCACCACAGAGTCGAGATGGCATGGCTTCACGTGGTTCGATAGAAAGCAGTGCTACCAATAGGCGCAAATCCTTTGATCGTAAGTCGTTCAAAGGACTGGGTGGCCCTGGCAGCCCAAAGAAGAGTGCACCCAAGCACAGTGCAACCATGCCACCTCTCGACACCCCCGGCAGCCCTGACAAGTCGAGCCGTACTAGTCGGTTTTTCAAGCGCATCAGCCATCTTGGTAAGGACAAGAGGAAGAGCGCACCCCAGGTGCCAACCATCACCACCACTCCATCTGAGCCTACACCTACAATTCAGGTGGCTCCGTCGGTCCCAGCTCTTGCTCTCGAAGCCACTACCGCTAAGCAAGATCCTGCACCGACTCCTTCTCCCGCTCCTGCTCCGGTTTTGGCTCTGGCGCCAACCCTTTCCTCCACCTCAGCTTCAAAGCCCCGCCCGGATTCAGCCGATGTTCCTCCTCCCGTTTCGGTGGGAGATCTGAACGTCCAGTTTCCTGACACGCTGGTAAGTTGATATGTCCCGTTCGTTCTTAGTTGTTAGACTAACGATTCACCAGCTTTGGAAGCGCCGCTGGGTTGAAATCGACCGCATGGGCAACCTCACGTTCACTGCTGCTGCTCGCCACAGCAATATCAACAAGTCCTTCAATTCAAAGTTCCACATGAAGGAGCTCAGTGCCCCTTTCATTCCTGACATTGACATGCAGGAGATGCCACACTCTGTGCTCTTCAATCTTGCTGAGGGAGAAGGTGCACTGCAATTTGCCAGCGAAGACGCCATGTCCCAGCGTCAGCTGTTGTCTTGTAAGTGCTATCCGACAGTTCTGTTTTGAAATCATATGCTTACTTGCTCGCAACAGTGCTCACCACTTATCATCAAGCTTGGAGAACCGTCTGATTCTCGTCTTGGAAACAGAGATCAACGCCCGTCAAGGGCACCGAACGGCACAGGATAATGCCGTTCTTCCACTCGTTCCTACACTCCAGCAACGTCTCCTGGGTCATATCGCATCAAGCCGCTCATGCAGTGCTTTTTCTCGTCTGCTTTTAGATACCCCTTCTCATTTCCTTTTCCTCTACCAACGCATATTGCAGTCTTCCATGTACAGTAACCGCAGCTGCAGCTCTTTCTTATGTCTCTTCTTGTACCTTGTTTCTAATTCACGCTAATAATACCCGCCTCTTATGTCTGGTATGTAGGATCGGGGGCCAGCCGGTATGGAAGAAATTAAAATAAAGGTCCGACTGGATACCTTGCCATCTCGTTGCTCGTGAAACCAAAACAGTGCTCTTTCTACATCTTTGAATATTGTCTATATCTCATTTTGATCTACTTGGAAGCAGGTCAGAGGGCTTTTAGGAGCGGGAGAAGCGGTAATGCGGACGTACTGGCGAAGAGAAGCCAATAGAGCAGAATCTCCTGCTGCTTGTGTAGCAAATTCCATGCCATCGGCAGGGAAGTTTAGGGAGGACTCCCAGAAGACGGCTCTACAAACTAGAGGATTTTCTGCATTTCTAGTGTAGATTTTGCCATGTAAGCAGGAGATGCGGTTCTAGTGAGATTGCTCTGCAAGTGCGTGCATGTCTTGCTCCTTGCATTCTCATTGGGCTCATCTTTTTCACCCAATGTGCTGTTGCTGCCGGAGCGACCTTGTCTCGTCTGTTGTCGCGAGGTCTACAAATGGTCAAGATATGTGAGCATTTAAATTGACTGGGGTATGAGACATTCACATTATCATCTGCATCCTCGTCTCATGTGATTCTTCCATCTGCGTTGGTCAAAAGATGCCCAGTTGTTTTCAGTCACATCGGCGTGTGGGCGACTGCAAAACCCTGACAGCACTTTCGAGCGGCGCGAAACCGCCTTCCCTGCCTTCCACCAACTCCCCGACAGGCCAACAGAGCGAAACGATGTCGCGTACAGGTGTCTCTTTGCACATTCAGGCGGAAGACCTCGTCACATACAGGCAAGAGAGAATTGCACATGCATACCCAACAATACCCGGCCAACGGCACCACCAAGCCGACCCGGCCCTCCTCTCGGCGCTCTTGAAAAACTGCGAAGTCGCTGCCAGAACCGCCCACTTCGAATTTTCTTCGGCATCTTGCTCACTTCACCGTAGAAAGAGACGATCGGACATTTGATTTTTTGTCTCGATGTGCGCGCCATCATGTCCTTTTAAGTACACATTCATATCTAACTACCTTTTTCTTCAATATCAAGCACGTTCCTGTTCCGAGTTCCAGTTGCAGTCGTTTCCGTTCTTTGCTCGTGCGATTGGTAAAGTATAGTGTTCGGATAAGACGATATGGGATCACCACCACCACCACCGCCGCCGTCGCCGCCGCCCGAGACGAAAGAGGCTTTCAAGAAGGGAACAGATCTGCCCAGCTGGCACAAATGTGTCATCCTGTTCACCGTGTCGTTCATGACACTGGCAGCCACTTTCTCGTCCACATGTCTGTATCCAGCCACGCCGGAGATATCGGCCGAGTTTGGCACCACGTCCGAGCACATCAATGTCACCAATGCCGGGGTCTTGCTGGCCATGGGGTCTTCGTCGTTGATATGGGCGCCGGTCGCAAGGGTACGTGTGTGGTCTTGAAAGGGGATGGCAAGGGTGTGGCTGATGTCTGCATAGACGCTGGGGAGACGCACGGCGTATAATGCTGCCATTGCTACGCTGTTCTTGTGCTCGATTGGCACTGCCTTGTCGATCAACATGCCCATGTTTACTGCCATGAGAGTGCTGGCCGGTTTCCAGGGAACGTTCAATATGGTCGCTGGTATGTGTGAGTCGCAACGACAAACCGATCGTGTTCTAAATACCATGCAGGCCAAACCATAATTGCCGACATCTTTGATCAACAAAGACGTGGAACCGCCGTTGGTTGTTTCATGGTCGGCTCCGTCTTGGGGCCAGCTATAGGACCATTGGTTGGCGGCATCATCGTCACATACGCCTCGTGGCGCATCATCTTCTGGGTTCAGAGCGGCATGGTCGGCCTCGGACTAGCGCTTTCGTTGCTCTTCGTCCCATCCATCGCCCAGCCGCATCAGGTCGACGAGAAGCCGTCGCTCAGGCTCTGGGCCAAGTCGCAGGTCGAGATGCTCAAAGTGTTTACGTTGCTGATATACCCCAATGTCTTTTTTGCGGATCTCGCCTGCGGCATGCTCGCCTGGAACCAGTACTCTCTCTTGGCTGCCCCTCGACATCTGATCAACCCTCGCTTCCACCTCACGTCGCCTCTCGTGTCCGGTCTCTTCTACATTGCCCCCGGTGCCGGCTTCCTCTTGGGCTCCATCGCAGGAGGTCGCTTCTCAGACATGACGATGGCGAAGAGGATCCAGCAACGGGGTGGAAAACGTGTGCCCCAAGATCGGCTCAACAGCGGCCTCATCGCCTTTTTCTTCATCGTCCCCGCCTCGAGTCTGATTTACGGGTGGTGTCTAGAATTCGACGTCGGCGGACTGGCTCTTGCCATTGTAGCGGCTTTCTTCACTGGTGCTGGGCTTATGGCAGCATTCAGCTCTCTCAACACGTATTGCGCTGGTAAGTTTCGAGCATTCAAGAAATCACTCGAGCATCGCTGATCGTTTTGTGCTCAGAGGCCATACCCGAGCAGCGCACGGCAGTCATTGCCTCGAAATACTTCATCCAGTACATCTTTGGCGCTTCGGGAAATGCAGCGATTGTCCCCCTGATCGACTCGATTGGGATCGGACTGGCTTCGACGATTGGCGTCATATTGTGCGTCTTTGGTGGTGTCCTTGTCTGGACACTCGCAAAGCATGGAGGGTCGATGCAGGCTTGGATCGACGCAAAACTGGGCAACGAGAAAGAGAGCGATGATGAAAAGTGAGTGATACTGCAAGGAAGCGCACAAGCAAAAAGAAGTGAGCAATCCGATGTTGCACTGGTCGCGACAATCGGCCTGCGATATAACGTCGTCTCAAAGGCCGAGATTTATATGCCCAGGAGTTGGCTCTTGATCCGCTATTACGCCTGCCCAAGCACTCCAGTCCAAGGCGCTGTCGTCCAAGAGCAAGGGAACGCCCAGCTCGGAATCAGTCTGAGTCAAGAAGTCACCCACCAGGGGCCCAAAAAGGGCCATTTCAGTGGTAACCGTGTCTGGTCGGACAGTTGGAGGATCAATTTGAACCACGGTCGCAGTAGCACCAGCTGATTGGTCGCCTCTCGCAGCTTGGAAAGTCGAACGACATCGCATGACAGCATCCAGATGTTGAGAAAACTCCGAGGCAGCCAGATTGCCCAGTCTACTCAATTGTTGCAGTAAATGCCTTGCAGACTCCAAGTCATTTTGGTCGGATTTTGTGTTGTTGTCGAACGACAAACTCGTTATCGCTAGGACGAGGGCCGCAGCGAATAGATATTGGGCGGATAGATAGTCAAGCGTAAAGAAGGAGCCGTTTACCCAGCTTCGCATCAACAATCGGTATGAATGCCGTGCACTGTGTGCGCATGTTGCCGCAAGCGCCGAAGTCGCTTGAGGAATTTCTTCCGTCGCGCCTCCAATCTTGTTCGATATACGGAAGACATGTAATAGGATAGGACGAGTAGCAAGAACGACCAACTGCTGATGTTAGCGCATGTCGTTCGCTATTTTCTTAGAAGAGTGTGACTCAAAAGCACAGGCTGGTGAGCGAACTTAGAGATGTACCGGCAGGCATAACATAAACGTTTCGACAAAGAAGAATCACTAGAACCGAATCTCCTACTGACAATACGACAAATCCCACGGTGTAGAAATGCAGAACGGTCTCTAGTTTCTAGAGCTGTCCGCTGAGAGCCCATTCTTAACGTGGGTAGAATGGACTCTTAACGGTCAAATTCTCTTCTCGTCATTTACTCTGCATTTCGACAGCGTTTCCATAGAGACTCGGTTCTAGTGAGACTTTTTTTGCTGGTGCGCTTGTGTTACCAAAAGAAATGTGTCCTTACCTGGTTGAAAGAAAGGTGGAGCATGACAATATGTCGGGCAACCTGGCTTGAGGCGTCTTCCTGCCTCAGCTGCATGCTTGCAGGCAAAGTTTCGACCCAATCCCTCAACTTTCGGAAAATGTTCTGTACTCGCTGAGAGAAGGTGTCGCTGATCTTCCTTCGACTGTACAGACTGCCAATGATTCCACCAGCAATGCGAGCCAAGCTCACGCTCGCAACCAGATAGTCTGCATCTATGAAGTCGTCTCTCTGGGCTTCCGTAAGGCCTTCGTTGGTCGGCAGGTCTACCTCGATATCCTCGTCTTTCAACAATGTCGGATAGCCCACTTTGCTGCTGATCATTCTGTCCAAAACATACATCGTCCACCAAAGACGGACTCTACGCTGTCGCAAAGCTTTGTCTGGTAGTTGCCGCTCTGCCATATTTTGGTACAGTCCTATAGTCAAAGCCAATCTCATCGCGGATCCGATATAGCGGTAAGCAGAATGTCGACGGTTCATTACCGAAGTGTATAGTGCGAACATGACTAGAACTTCAATATGGTCAATTTTAGGTCGTTCTGGAACAACTCGTAAGATGTTCTTAGCCCTCGCAAAGTAATGGAGCCCAGGAAGTGATCCGGTGCTGTCTAATGGCGACCTGATGGAGTATGCCTCACCCAATGCGAAAAGCACGAATAGCTTGCATATTGCCAACTGATCATGGGACCGCAGATCCTGATAAGCACGCTCAAGTGAAGAACGAACTGCAGATGCTGGTGACAGATGGTAACACTTGCCAATTGTGCTGAGCGCGGTGTTCACCAATAGGAATGCTTGCGGTCTGCTTGGCCATTGTGCTGTTGCATCCAAGGCAGCATCCAACTGAGCATCAGAAATAAAATGAACTCGGGGCATATGTTGTTCTGCCGCGACGCTCACGAAGAGCTGTCGGAGCCTGGTTGAGAACGCCGTGCAAGCAGCCTCGCCAATATAAATCGGGCTTGGATCGTGAGGTATGAACCAGGCTTCCTTCTCGATGAGAGGGTTGTCTCCTTGTTTTTCATCATCCGGGTTGTCGGATTGTGTGTTATCACCATGGCTTTCGTCGTCATTCAACCCTCGTTTGAGGCGATCGTTCTCGGCAAGTATTTGCTGGATGTAGCTTTCGTTGACAGTTACTTTTCGGTCTCGCATAGGATATTCACAAGTCTTTTCAGACTGTGAGCAATTTCTGCATGGCTTTTCACCATCACATTTCGTCTTTTGGGCATGGCAGCGTCGACATCTATGCTTGTGATTAGTTTAATATCCTAGATCCGGCAAGCTCTGAATTGAGGCGCACGCGACCGTCTTTCTTTTCTGACGCTTAGCAGGTGGCTGCGAATCCTCGAGCGATGGCGGCAAAGATGTCTCCATCGTAATCGGTGTTTTGACGTATTCTGGCTACCTATCTGTGTTTTTTGGCGTTAACGAATAGCACGTTGCTGGAAGGTAAGTGCTATTCGGCGTTGGAGGCCGATCAGAAACGGCAAGCACAAGCCGGGGTGCCGGGCTCTTTCCCATTCTTCCGTGGCGGCGTTGCATACGCCTTGCCGACCTAGCCTTCGACTTTTCAAGGGACCCCACCCAAATCTAGTGACCTTAATCCCTTGGGCCGGAGAATTTCAGTCGTGGCTAGTAAATCTTGTGAAGGTTTGATGTTCTTAGCCCCAAAGATCACCGTCTCAAAAACTCGTGCATTTCGGCATGCCGTTGTAGCATCTGAACAAGTTTTGGAGATGTTTCTCTCTCCAAACATCGATGACAGAACTGCCGCTATATCGCGAGGGGCCGCTTAAAACGAGCTTCTAGGGCATGCGAGTCGTCAAATGGCCATGTGCGTTTTCTGGATGTTCGGAGTCCACCGGCGTGGACTGATAACAATTCCAGATGTCCAGCCCGGTCTCTTCATCCTCAGGGCTTTCTGCTCCTTCAGTTCTAGAATCGAGCCTTCCATGCGAGATTATTGAGATGGTTCCGTAGACATTGAACGGAGTCATGTCTTATCACCATCTCCTCGGCTGTTGCCCTTCCAAGCGAACGATGCTGCAAGACTGTAACGTGTTGCGGCGTCAGTAGATTGGGAGGCGACGCCGATTCGCGCGCTGCCAGCGCGGCACTTTACCGTGTTTGGAAAAGCACTCTCCGCTTGACCAACAAAATCGTGCCCCGGGGGCCTCTATCCGGGGTTGTTACTCGATACTATCGAGCAATTGTGCACAAATTATCCAAGTTGTGCGCAGCTGCCGACTCTATTCCCAATTCTTACTCGATCATATCGAGCAACTACATCTTTGCTTCTCTTCTGACAGATACGCCACTCTTGAACGGTACATCATGGCGAGAGGCCTAGAGATAAGACGGCTCGACTGTCGGGTCGTGCAGGATGATAGACATTCCATAAAAACCCTTTGATTCGCACCTTTGTCAACGGACACAGCATTGGCCCAAGACCTTGTTACCACAAAGACCATATCATAGGTCCAGCAAAGGTGTCTCCTGTACATATTCCATCGACACCTAAATCGTTCCTTCGTTCCATCTGTCCGATCAATCATGGAGAAAGAATCAAAAATGTCTCGAGTGGTCAGGGCGATCGAGGTGCGCCATGAGCCTGGCCTCACCGACACCCAGCTCATGCTCCAAAACGAGGATCTGAAGCCCGTGGAGCCCGAGAGACGCGTATGGGGCTCCTGGAGCTTTGTCGCTTTCTGGCTGGCCGACTCGTTCAACATCAACACCTGGATGATCTCCAGTTCCAGCGTCGAGGCTGGTCTCTCCTGGTGGCAGTCATGGATCTGCGTCTGGATTGGATACACAATCGCCGCCGGGTTCGTCGTTCTCACCGGACGCATCGGTGCCAAATACCACCTGTCCTTCCCTGTTGTCAGCCGTGCTAGTTTTGGTGTCTGGGGCGGTCTCTGGCCAGGTAGGCTTGTATTCGAATTGGAAAAGAGGAAACAACATGCTCACCAGACCCCTAGTCTTCAACCGTGCCGCCATGGCCTGTGTCTGGTACGGAGTTCAATCGTGGATTGGCGGTACTTGCGTGGTGCGTCGAAAGTGACCTGGTTGTACTGCGACCGTGTGCTGACAAGCAACAGTTCCTCATGATCCGCAGCATCTGGCCCAGCTTCGACCAATACAAGACCGACGGTCCCAAGAACTCGATGCCCGTTTCGTCTGGCACCAACACGCGCGACTTTCTGTCTTTCTTCCTCTTCTCCCTCTGCTCCTTGCCCGCACTCTGGTTTCCCGTGCACAAGATCCGCCACTTGTTCGCCGTCAAGTCCGTCGTTGCACCCGCGGCTGGCATTGCCTTTTTCATCTGGGCTATCGTCAAAGCACACGGCCTTGGCCCCATCGTCAATCAGCCCGCAAAGCTGCAAGGTGGTGAGCTCGGCTGGACCATCGTCAAGGGCATCATGAGTGCCATTGCCAACTTTGCTGGTCAGTCAAACTTGCCTGGTTCTTCTCTAACGATCGTCAATGCTGACTCTGCTTGTAGCTCTGATCATGAACAACCCCGACTTCAGCAGATTTGCAAAGCGTCCCGAGAGTGCCGTCTGGTCTCAGCTCATCACCATCCCCGTTGGTTTCGCCGTCACCTCGTTTATCGGCATCATCGTCTCGTCGTCGTCGGCCGTCATTTACGGCAAACCCGTCTGGTCTCCCTTGGACCTCCTCGAGAACTTCCTCAACGACTCCCACGTTAGCGGCGCCACGCGCTTCGGTGTCTTTGTCATCGCCGCTTGCTTCACCCTCGCCCAGCTCGGCACCAACATCGCTGCCAACTCGGTCTCTGCGGGCACCGACATGACGGCCCTGCTGCCTCGCTTCCTCACCATCAGACGAGGCTCGTACATCTGTGCCGCCGTCGGCTTCGCCATGTGCCCCTGGAGACTGATGAGCTCGAGCAACAACTTCACCACCTACCTGTCGGCCTACAGTGTCTTCCTGTCGAGCATTGCCGGCGTCATGGTCTGCGACTACTACCTCGTGCGCAAGGGCTACCTGCAGGTGCGCGACCTGTACTCTGCGCAGAAGAGCAGCCCCTACTACTTCACCTTTGGCGTGCACTGGAGGGCCTACGCGGCCTATGTCGCCGGCATCCTCATCAACGTCGTCGGCTTCGCGGGCGCCGTCGGCCAGAGCGTGCCCAAGGGCGCCACCTACATCTACGACCTCAACTACTTCTGCGGCTTCATCGTCGCGGCGACCGTGTACTGGATGCTGTGCAAGGCCTCGCCCATCCCTGCGACAAGCGAGACCTGGCTCGAGGTTGACGACGACGGCTCGCCGAACAGCCTGTCGTACGACGGACAGATGGATGAGGAGGCGCACGTGGGCGATGAGATGGACAAGAAGCCCGACACCAAGGTATTGCAATACTAGAAAGGGCCCGGGCATGATGGTGAATGAGTTATGACAATAGACGTTGGTTTTTGGGCTTGATAGATGATCTGATTCGAATCTCGGCCTCAGTTGGAGGACCTTCTTTTACTTTATAATTGTGTGTCCATCGTGACTGGTTCGTGCTGCTTCTGTGATGTGACGCCCGAGGATTCATGTGTACAGAGAGGAGAAGAAGGTCGAGGATGTGCCACTGAGGCACGGCCAGCTCAACGCTGATAGTACGAGCGCAGCACGCGATCCCGATGCTGGACCAAGTTGCCGAAACGCGCCAATTGGGCAGCCAGGGGATTATTGCGCCAACCCATCGAGTCATGCAGCAGCAAATGCGTATAGGCAAACACGCTGGCATCGAACAGGGCAGGAGCAGCCTGTCCGAAGAACCAGTCGTCGTCGCCCAGCAAGGTCGACAGAGCAGCGAGCGCATCGACTGCTTCGTCCAGGATATGCTGGGCCTTGACTGTAGGCGTCGTCTTCAGCAGCTCTTGACCGGCAGCGTTGCGCAATTGGTGCGCGATGGTGAGACCGACGAGGGTGTTGGAGGAGCAGGGCGTGACGTACAGGCGGCGAGCGACGTGCTCGAAGTTGTCGGGGTCGAGGTAGAGGAGGTATAGCCATGCCCTCCTCAGCGCGTGGTCGAGCAGAGAGGCATAGACGTCTTGACGCGAGCTCGTCGCATCTGAGCCTTTGCCGCTGCTGCTGCTGTTGCCGCCGCTGTTGCTGTGCTCCACGGCCCAGGACTCGAGGTTGCCGGACGAGACAGGCTTTGGCGTGTGTGCGGGCAGGAGAAAGGGCAGCGAGCCCGAGGGCGAGGCGTGGTTGTTCGATGCGCGCGTGCGGAAGGCGATGCCGTGGAACTTGAGATGGGTCTGCCACTTCAGACAGGTCGGGTTGAACGAGGCTTGCCCCGTGGCGGCGTCCTGCGGCGTGGTCCAGATGTAGAGCGTGTGCTGCTCTCGCTGCGCCGGTGAGCGCGTCGGCAGCGCATTGGGCGGCAGCGTGTGCAGAGGGAAGCGCGCAAACACCTGCTTGACCACCCGCGGCACCGCAAACACATCCCGCCAGTCGCTTTTCCTCTCGTCGGCGTCTTGCGCCATCGTCGAATGTCTCTCCCTCTCTCTCTCTCTCTCGCTGCTGCTGTCAGTCTTGCTCTCATCTCTATCCTCGGCCTACTTTCCCGCTTTGGCTCTTATCTTATCGTCTTCTGTGTCGGGGTCACCCTGGCGATGCAACGGCAGGTCTGTCACCGGATTTTGGTGAGACGAGTGATTCCCAAATATAATTAGATGCCACAATTCCATGTCGAGATGCACGAATTCTTACGCTGTCGTATTATCTCTCTTCTGAGTCAGGGCTACCCTGGCAACTACCGACAAAGGACTTCTACCACAGCAATAGCAGTGCACATCCGCCTGTTCCACACATTGTTTCTGGGATAAACTAGATGCAGACCACTGGACTGCATCCAGACTTGTGACATTACTCCGATGTTGACATATCAGCAAAAATCCAGCATATCTACCATATCGTCTTCCTGCAGCGAATTCATCCTCCAAATCCGTCTCTTACAGCAAATATCATCCTCTAAGCATTGCTCCTGTTCATCATGTTCCGCCTCTACTCGAGCACACCAACGATGACCAGCCTACCTACTCTTTCGCTCCACCAAAACTGCAGAGTAATACGCACATAGAGCATTCGATACTCTACGCATTTCAGCACGCTTGTACTGCTTTTGATCAACTCTTCTGTGCTTCTTCCCAATAGCTGCCTCCAGGCCTGGTCCGAGAGAACAAGTTTGCCACTCGCGATGCATCCGCTTTCGTCAACCAGCCTGCCAATCTACTCCTTGTTAGCCATAGAGTCCTGACAATGGGTGCTGCACTGTACCCACAAGCCGAGGATTGATCCTGAGTGACACCTGGTCATCGCATTGCTTGCATCTGCCAGTCGTCGAGTTTGCGTACACCGGAATACCACAGCTGTGCATTGTCAGCTAGTGCCTCACGATCGATTCTGATTGCAGACCATTCGCTACACATGAGCATGTTCTGGCGCCGCAATCTAGCCATGTGGATATCCGTGATAATGACACTGAGGTAGCCTTCAATTTCGTCTCCAGTGGCCTCGCGAGCACGCTCGTCAAGGTCCGCAAGGGAGTACAGTACATGCTCCGTTGGCTTTGTCTCGCTCCATGCATCGTACTCTGCATCGTTGTAAGCTCATGTGTATCGACACATGTCGTGGGGAACGATCATACCTGCTTGAGGAAACGGCGGATTGATGTGCTCCCTCTTGATCAAACGTCCCGCGAATTTTCGAAGCCTTGCTGCTTCCGGGAGACAGGGGTCGACATCGATAAAAGTATCCGAGGCCAGCGATAGCCAGGTCTTCTGTGAAGTGTTGAGACCAGGACTTGAGATCAGCAAAGTGGTGTGTGACGGTCGCCATTCAGAGGCTGATGTTGAAGTAACATCCCACAAGCTGAGAACCCCTTCATCCGTGTCGTCCATCACACCGACTCCGACCAGATCCACGATTCTTCCATCTTTTTTCGTGACTACAACCTTGATAGTTACGAGCAATGATGGACTTCTCAATAATCGGTACCTTTCTTGCGTGCACTGATGCTCTTTACAATGACGAGTATTTTGGCGTTGGTTACTTCGGAGCCACCATGCACAAAACTTTTGAGCGACATGAGCCCAGACTCGTAGTTGAACGGCACCCTGCAAAGGAACGTGGACTGGCTGTCATCGATGATACGAAGGTGGCAACTTTTGTCTTTTTCTGGAAACATCTTGACGGTCAAAGGCGCGGCGGTACAGAAAAACATGCCTCTGTCTCCAATCGAAATGTAAGTGGCCCAGGCAGCAACAAGTTGGCCAATCTTGAATTGGTATTGCATTCTAGAGTATGACAAACGGATCTTTACCATGTCAGTATCGGCTTTCGCTTCGTGTGTAACAATCAGAGCTTACGCTGATGGCATCTGTATCGTCCTTTACCGCCAGAGAAAGACAACCTTTTGCTGCCATTGGTAGCGGTTTTCCAGAAGCCGAGCCTTCTGACAAGTTGACAATGCGGCCTATGATCTTGATCCGCTTTGGTCCTGGCATGAGTGAGCCGATGTCACACTCTTCATAATCATTACTTGGAGTCCAATTGTCTCGCTCTGTTGGATGAAGAGTAGTGTCAAGTTCCTCTGATGTGAATCCATCACCTGGAATTGGAGAAGATGTCGGAGGTAGAAATTTTGATGGTGAAGATTGCAATGGGAAGAACGATTGGATCGAAGGACTCTGGCCCACCATGTTTCGTTGCAAGTCTTTCGGGCCACAAAGATCTCTTTTGAGGATAGGATGCTCTTTGAGTCGGACAGTCGAGGTCGCAGTGGAAAAACCTGCGTCGAGGTTCAAGTCAGCGAACGCCCGCCTGTTGAGGATGGGTTGACCCATGACCACGCAATTTAGGAAAGCGCGACCCTCGGACAACCACAGAAGTAAATTGCCATTTCTGCGACCGGTTTCTTCAGACCTGTTAGTTGCAAGGACGAACCTGTAGTGCACTCTCAAGTCAACCATCTACTTAGCTTTCGTCATAACATAAAAACTCGTGCATTCCGGCATGTCTTTGTAGGATCTGATCATCTTTTCAGGATGCATCTCTCACCAAAATGTGGTGACAGACCTGCCGTTGCACATAATCTGAACGAGTAACTGCGGTATCGGGTGTTGCTCAAGGCTAAGACCCTTGAGCATCACCGCCGTGGAAACTAGTGCATTTTGACATGCCGTTGTAGCATTTGAACGAGGTTTGGAGATGTTTCTCTTACCAGAATTTGGTCACAGACCTGCCGTTACAGCGCGAGGGGCTGGTTAGAGCGAGTTTCTACGTCATGCTTCCATCTCTTTGATAACTCTCTCACTCTCTGCCTCCCCAACCCATTCACAAATCCTCTCTCCCACGTCTCCAACCAGCTGCTCATATCGATCGCTTTTCTCGTCCGGAAAGAAAAGCCCGCAATGAGCCCCGACCAAGTCGACATCCTTCATCAGCACCCGAACCCATGTCGGATCCCTGATTCCCGAGCCGTCCTTGGGTGGAAGGGTGCAGAAAGTACGATCTTTAAAGGGCTTCGCCTTCGCATCATGTGGGTACCTGGACTCTTGAGGAGACAGGACAGAGGACCGCTTCAATGACCCCTGGCCAGAGCGAGGCTCGACCGTAGAGTCCTCGTCGTTCCAGGAATGATTCAGAGCGTCTCTCCATTCCCTCTCTGCGGCTTTCTGTTCAGCGGCCAGAGCTTCCTCATGATCTGTCTGCCTTCGTTCAAGCGTCTTTTGCCGCTCTTTTTCTTCTCTTTTGACATCCTGATCCCGGCGCTTCTCACTTTTCCCACTCTCCTTTTCCGCTTTCTTCCCTTCTTTGATGGCTTGACGTTCCCGCTTCTTCAATACCTTCTCGCGGTCTCGCAGCGCCTTCTCACGGTCTTTGACGGCCCTGGAATACAACTTCAAGGCCCGCTCATATTCCTTCTCCGCTAGCTTTCTCGACTCCTTGTCCGAAAAGAAGGGCGGCTTTTCTGGTTTTGCAGGCGCATCAGGGACAGGAGGAAGAGGTTGGCCGACACCGGATGGGCTTGGCGGAGCAGCATCGAGACTGTCATCTACCTGTGAGCTTTGTGGGATGTTAGACGTAGTGCTCTCCGTGGTTGTCAGTGTTGAAGACGTAATGTCCAAACTCTCCGCAGCATCGACCCATGACTCGATGTCTGACGTGTCTCCACCAGGTTCGGATATCGGAGCGGGCTCCAGATGATCCATCGATCTTCTTTCCACATTCTCCGCTGCCTCAAATTCTTTGATATCTTCGTCTGTTTCCAGCACTGCATCGTCTCTTGGGGCATATTCTTCAGAACTGTCTTGACGCTTATCGGCTCTCTCATGGGTTGCAACTTGACCTTCCAATGTCGTCGATGAAGGAGCTTGCGTGGCCGGAGATGATGGCGATTTCGGTTTTGGAGGCCTACCAGTGGCGGAAGTGTAATAGTTTACAAAGCGCACTCTAGGAGGAGTGACCGCACTACCCAGCACCGATCTTCTGGTGGTGGCATTTTGCTCTTCGAGAGCTCTGATCCGAGCATAGCGAAGTTTGAGACCGCTATAGTCCGCCATGGCGCCTCCAAATTCCAAATGAGACTTGACTAATTGTTTGGTTGCCGTTCTGAGATCGTTGTGGTGTTTGTTGATGAAATACCAAGCCCCTTCCCATCCTTTCCTAACCGGAAGAATCACATCGTTTTTAAAGGCAGGATTGTAGTTGGGATCACTCTGTGGCAAAGTAAAGGGACTTGGCGAGGCTTCAGACTGCGAGGCAGATGCGCCTGGAGATACCATGTCGCCAAAATAATCTCCAGAGCCGGGGTTAGTCGGGAATCTGGTAGGGTCATTGTCCTGAGGCGACTTAGAAGGTCCAGGGGTAGGATTGAAAATACTAGCCAGGCCACTCTTGACAACTCTCGGGTGCATACCCAAAAAAGGAACGTCAAAATTGATTGTGCCAATCAACCGATGCCGCAGAGACCCGCCTGCGAGTGCTGGTACCAAGGCAATTTCTGCGCAAAGCAGACCGCCCATACTGTGACCCAGGAGAATGACATCTGTGTTGGGCGTTTCATGGGGGCCGAGCCTGTAGAAAAGTCAACTGTGCTAAACATGTATACCGACTGTTGGCTTACCAGCGACTGAAATCATCCCGCGCAAACTCGATCTTCTTCTTCGATCTGTACCTCGGATAGATCTTTGTGTGGACGATGTGGGTCTCTGAAAGCAGGGCGGCTGCAAGGCTGTGTACATGAGCGGGAAAACTCTGAAAACTTGTCTCGTTTCCCATGAATCCATGGATGAAGATCAGAAGCAGCTTCCTTCTATCACCTTGTTCATCAGACGGCGAAGGCACCAGCGACTGTGTCGATTTGGACCGCGGGTCGTTGGATGCGAGGGTCAGGTGATCATTCTCAAAAGACTCAGCTGTAGCGGATTCATACGAAGGCGGAGGTGCGTCGTCGTCGTTGTCGTCCTCGACGCTCTCTGGAAGAATGCTTGCGCTCGTTGATTGCCGCGGAGGCAGTGGAGGGGGTTCACTGGGCCTCTGATAGCTGCTCTCTTTCGACATCCCTGCAACAAAGAGAGAAGCTTCTAGACCGTTGTAGTCTCGAGCGCACACCTGCAACTAAAGCTTGCGTTGTCACGGCGGAGATGCGGCTCTCAGGAGGTGTTGTTTGGACGGTAGTTTCAGAGGATTTGGGTGACGTCGGTGAGAGCGGGAGCTGAAGGCTAGCGTCCTTCAACGGAACTATTTGCCGGAATTAAGGCGTTAGAGTTCCTCGGCCATGCCAATATTGGCTCCAGCCATCTGCGATGATTGATCCTGATCGTGATGATTACCTATTTAACGTAGCACAGGATGGACGCTGACAATCGAGTTGGATGTTTGATGCAGGAAGCTCCCTCGCATGAGGGGCTCTTTGTGCGCACGCGATGATGCCATAAAAAGAAACACCCCTTGCTTGTCGAAGTAGTGGAAGCTTGAAACGAGCTCCCCTACAACTGCAGTGCATGTGCGGCAGCTTGTAGCCCTGTTACGCGGGAAGATACGTCAGACGAGAGTGTCCGCACCTGGAGAGTGGTGGGCCAGGCCGGCGCGAGGTGCAAGTGGAGCTGGAAAAAGCGGAAAATAGCATGACTTGCGGCAGTACCTGCAGGGATAGTGATGGGGCAGGCGATCGGGCTGTGGGCAACGCGTGGTGGGCAGGCCGCGAAAAAAAATCAAGAGGCGGCGCCAGACGACTGAGAAGCACGCGAACAAGCAGACAGCAAATTTCCTACGCTTGCGCAACCCTAGCAAAGCACCCATGTCGCAACCAATGATGGCAATATTGGGCCAGGGCTTGCAGGGCAGCGGAGATTGGGTTGATAAGTGGTGGTCCATGTTTGGCGGCGGCGGGACCGTTTGGATCCCAGAGGGTCTCGTGGGCCGAACGACCTAGTGAAAGTCGTGCAACCTTGAAGCACAGGCGTCTGCCGTTTCTTCGCTTGCTTCGGTCGGAGACTTTGGACGTCGTCGTGGTTGCTGCCGCCGCCGCTGCTGCTGCTGCTGCTCCATTCACCACATCTCCCAACCGTCTTCCCTCGACCCTGGATCTCTCTTCTCTCCCACAGCTGCGCTCTTTGCTGTCAGATCCTGCACCCCGACGACTCGACTGCTGGCTGGTGACTGACCCCGCTCGGCGGCGTCGTCTCTCTGGTCGTCGTTACATAGGCAGTAAATTAAAAATACTCGTCGTAGACGACGCGAAAGAATACCATCAAAAAGACCGACCTGCGCCCGAGCCATTCTTCCATACTCGAACAAGGCATATCCACATACTCACCTTCCATGGTATCTTGAGCTCGCGCCAAGCACCAGAAATACATTGTAAGACGCCGCTTTTGACGATTCTTCTCGCCTCTGCTCGTCGACGACCCCAGCGGCCTTGCTGACAACCACAGGTACACGCGCTTTGCTGGTTTGATTACCGGCGTCCATTCGTTTTCAGCACTCCGGGCTTCGACAACGCAGACGTCCAGATATCTGTTGCTGGGCCCTGCCTGTCTTTACATGATCTTGTCTCGACTACGCACAATCTCGATTAGCTGCCACACTTCGTTTGGCTCTTTGAAAGCAGCCGACCTCTTCACTGCCCCGTCTGGACTGGGCCTCTCCACTGTCCTCTACCGTCCAAGGCACCACCACCATTCTGGTCTGAGATTCTGTATCGATAGCCGCCCTAAATGATGGAGCGCCTCTTCAAACGGCGCAGGTTGTCCAAGTCGGCCGGCAACTTAGCCGCACCGTCTTCTACGGTATTCTCGCACGGTCTGCAGAACCTTTCTCCGGTCAAACGAGTAGAAGAAGTTCATGTCCATATACGGAACCACAGCCCTATCCAGAGTACTGCCCAGCGTGCGGAAGAGCTACACCAACGGCTGCACAAACGCCAAACGCCGCTCAACGGCACCGTCGAATCAACAACGTCTTCACTGTCTTCATTGACTTCATTAACAGACGCCGCGTCCTCGGTGTCTAGTACTTATGCTGATACTGCTACTGTCGTCTCTTCGTCCTCCGTTCCGGAAACTTCGTCGACTACGCTGGAGTACTCTTCCACCCTTGCTGGCATCTCGCCGTCAGTCGCCGTCACCACTTCTACCTCGGCCGGAGCCGATCCCTCGTCAACCATCTCGCCCGACACGCCGCTTGATACGGCAGCTTCAGCCGCAGCCACGTCTTCTTCAGCTGGCTTTTCTGGTCCCGGCACTGCATCTTCCACTACCGCTGCTGTTGCTACCACCACCGACGAGGTTGATCCGGTTACTGCATCACTTACCACCGATCCATCCTCTGTCGCTACAAGTGTTCTTCCCAGCAACTCGTCCGACCTGCAGAGCGTATTGCCAACTTCGGATCCGTCTGCTGTCGACACGATTTCATCGGCTGCCGCAACTACTGTGCCATCAGGGGTGTCTTTGCCAGGTGCTGTCGGTACTGCTGTGACGAGTAGTACTGGCCCTGGTACATCAGACACGTCAAGCACATCAGATTCGTCAAGCACATCAGATTCGTCGCTCGCTTCCCTCCCATCTGCGGTCAACACGGTAACCCCGGCTGTCTCAACCACTGTTCCCGCTGGTGTGACTCTGCCCGGCGTTGCAGGCACTGCCGCCACGACTAGCGTTTCCTCGGGCACATCTGATCCATCAGACGCATCACTTGGTTTGAATACGTCAGTTGCTGCAACTATCGTCCCCTCAGGTGTATCATTGCCAGGTGTTGCTGGAACTGGTGGAGCTACCGTCTCCTCGGGTGTATCATTGCCAGGTGCTGCTGGAACTGCTGCCGCTACCTCGAACGCTTCCTCCCAAACAGACAACACTCTTGGCGATGCGAATGCGACCTTGAGCACCTCTGACTTGGTTACTTCTGGCGTACCTGCTTCTGCCACTGCGTCCGTCTCGGCGGCTCTTTCTGCGTATGAATCAAACTACATGACCAGCTCTGGGCCTGCGAATGAGTCGACGGTTGCCACGGTAGACCCTGCAACTGCGTCAATCGACTCTGCAAGCGGTGCCGGTACTGTCTCTGTCATCTCTTACACATTGTCAGGCATGCCTGCTGTTAGCACGGTATATCCTACGGGCTCAAACTCGAGCATAGTCTCTACGACCTCGTTGTCGGTGGCCTCAGGCAGCGCTGTCTTGTCTGCTTCGAATTCTGCTGCAGCCTCACAATCCTCTGGCGCCACCTCAGATCCCTCTGCCGCGGCCTCAAGGTCCAGTTCACTATCACCATCCTTTGCTAGCAATCTGACAACATCTGGTAAGCCACAACCGAAAACTTCTTGGCGACTCTGCGCTGACAAAACCAATCTAGCAATCATCATCTCGAGTTCTTCCACCACTTATACATCATTCACTACATATAATCGCATCAGCTCAAGCGCATCCAGCTCGAACACTGCTAGCTCTGCTCTTTCCGCCTACAACAGCGCCAGCACTGCCCTTTCTGTTTCTACCACCGCCAGCTCTACAGAAACCTCTTCCACCACTCTCGCTGCCTTACTAGGCTTCTTTACTGCCTCATCGTCCACCGTCGAGACGCTTTCAGACGGCTCCCTCTCCACTGCCACTGTGGTTGCCCAAGCATCTGCCTTCACCCTGTCTAATGGCGAGACAACGACGTCTTACGGTTCTTATCAACCTTTGTCGACTGGTCTTTCCTTTAGTGGTGCTTCACCATCTGCCTCAGCCTCTCCGACTCTGACCGGCAGCCGCGCTTCCGTGTACCTCTCCTCTGCCTCGGCTGCCCTTTCGTCTCAAAATGTCGATATTAGCTCTCGTCTAAGCTCCTTGTCGGCCGCCGCTTCCACCGCAACTGGCTCGGCCAGGAGTTCTTACTCTTCCGAGGCTGCTGCTCTCCAGAGCTCTGCCTCTTCGGCCTTTAGCTCTGCCAGCAGTGCTCTGAGCAGCGTTGCATCGCGTGTCTCGTCGGAAGCTTCTTCTGCCTCTGCCCGTGCCTCATCTGATGTGAGCGGCTCTTCATCGGCAGATGGCTCATTCCCATCTACTACCGCAAGCGCCGCGCAAAGTTCCAACACTAACTTCCTCGGTGGTTCTGCAACTGCTACCGCTCCAAGCTCAGCGAGTAGCACCGCAGCTTCGAACAATGACGACAACGGCACTCCGCCTGCTTCCGTGCTTGCAGGTGGAATCGTTGGCGGCGTCGCAGGACTGGCCGTCCTGGTATTGATTGCCATGATTTTCCTGCGCTGGTATAGAAAGCGCGCCGCCAATATGCATACGTTGACCGGAGCTGAGGCTGCTGAAGGTCGTGGCGTTGGAGGCATGTCCGAGCGCGGCAGAACAGCGCCCGTGCTAGCGCCTCTTCTGGGAGGTGTTTTCAAGAATAGAAGATCTCGGGCCGTAAGCGAGACAGGTGAACGAGGCTTTCAACGCGTTAGCGGCCGAAAGCTTCCTAGTGCTTTCTCAGCTGGCATGACCTCTGCCCCGCCTATGCTCATGCCCTCTGCTTTCGACACCGACAGGAACATGAGCACCGCTTCGGTATATCGTGACAGCACCTACTACGGAGCGGGAGGGTCGCCATTTGATGATCCTGATGAGCCCGCAGCAAACGAGACCATAATGCCTGGGCCAGCCCGACAACCTAGAGTACACCCTCCCTACGCCATGAGTCCGACCAGTGCAACGTCGGAAACAACATCGCCCACCAGTCCTACCTTTCCCGTCAACAGAAATTTGTTGTCACCCGAGCCTGGCCGAAGTGCCGCTCCCATTTCACCGTTGAGTCCGCCAGGGACGGCCAACAGAAGCGTCACTCCCGCCACGCTGTCAAGCTTTGATGGAAGCCGGGGGAGCAGGTTTACCGAGGAGGTATGATGAGCACAGCTCTTGTGACAAGTCATGCCACACCCTCTCATGCCAAAATTGTTTTTTTTTGTCATGTCTTGCATAGGGACGAGTTTGAGACTCTCCCTCTTGTTCTTGGTCCTTCTATTCCTTCTTCTCTTCTGCCCTTCTTTGGAAGCCGATACCCCTTTTGCACTTCCAGTTACATTTACACTTGTAAATTGCCACGAACACTTATGTAATGTTTGTATAGCGGTCATGAAATCATGACCAGGAGAGAAATTCGATTCATGCCTACACATACATCTCTTTTGTCTTTGAATTGTTCACATGCGCCGCCGTGTTTGATGGGTTGAGGAGGTCATCGATCCTTACCGGCCAATGAGGAGTTCAATATTTGGTGTTACTCAAAGAGGTGGGTTTCGTTCACCAAGCAGTAGATTCGCATGCATGACTCTGTTGCGAGTACATTTCCAAATCGAAATCACATCACCTCGACATCAACCGCCCCTTGAACAATTCCCAAAACCTCGCGCAGGCAGTGTGCATGTTCGTGCCCTCGATCCACCACTCACCAAAGCTGTCTTCGACGGCCACATCGACCTTGGCCACCCTCTCCTCTCTCTTCAACCCACACAGGGCGCAGGCGTGCGTACTGACAATGGCGCCCTCAGCACCCCTGGCAACGCGCACAGGCATGACGCCCGCCAATTCCGGCACGGCGAGTTTGCTGCCGGCGACGGAAGCGCCGAGCACGGCACTCTTGAGGCGCCCGACCTGCTCGCGCCACACGCGCAGCACGTCTTCGACTTCGGTGTCTTCGCGGCCGGCTTCGGAGCGGTCGAGTCCCGTGAGTTTCATGCCGCCGCTGCGGCCGGCCATGCCGATGCTCATGCTCTGGGCGAGATGCTTGTCGCGCTTCCAGCGGGATTTGCGGCCTGCGATTACATGTCCCAGGACGTGTGTCAAGCCAACGTAGGAAGCAAGGAAGGATTTTGTTTCTGCCGAGGACAGGAACAGGGATTTTTGGGATGTTGAGAGGGTGCTGAGAGGGTGGAGAAATTGCTGGGATAGAGAGGTGAGGACCGGGGGGAAGATTGTTAATAGGATTGATGGGGGTGGGATGTTGGAAGGGGCAACGCCTTTGGTGCTCGGTTGGGCTGTTAAGTCACCCAGTATGTTTTTGGGTAGGTTGATCTGAGGCGTTTCTTCTCTTGTTGCTGGTTGAGAGGGTGGTGCAGGCTGCGAGGTCTCGAAGTCGTCCCAAGCGTCGTCATTTGGGAAGGTGGATTCCTGACGAGGCACCTTTGCCGGTCGCCGTGAAGCTGCCGTGGGGGCCGAGCTCGTCTTTTTTACGGGTCTTGACGAGGCTGGCGGCGGTTGAGGCTGCCTCGTGATCTCCGGTGGGTCATCCAGACCTAGTAGGTCCACCGCGGCCGGAGGTGCCGCTGTTGCAGGCGGCTTGACAGGCTTGACCGTCTTCTGCTGGACTGGTGGAGCCGTGGATTGAGGGGTGCCGGAGCTGGCAGCCGGAGGCTGGCTTGTTTCAAAATCACCGAAATCATCTTCCTCGCCCCATGAGCCCATTACGTCCGCGTCTGCGAACTCATCGTAGTCATCCGCATCGAAAAGGATGTCTGCATTTCCTGCGAAGGGATGGTTGCTCGGTAATTGGCTGGCTGAAGCCGCTTTCTTCGCTCCAGGGGGCAAGCTGGAGATCTTTGGAGGCGAGACACTGGCGTTGACTTCCTTGATGGGCTCCTTTACGACAGGTGGATTTGTATTCTCCTGAACGCTCTGATTCGGTTCTGGTGCCTCAAAATCGCCAAAGTCGTCGTCTTCATCGCCACCCCAGGGACTGGCATTATCGTCTTGCACCTTCTCATTCAATACATGTGACGAGCTAGTCGCTGGATAATTTGGCTGTGGCAAACATGGCTGGTCAAAGGCCAGTACATTATTTTGGCTTCTATCGTCCTTGAGGGTGAAATCTCCGAACTCGGCTAGAAGATCTTGTGACATGACGGGTGATTTTGTGACTCCTAGGATAGCAGGGATGTCTGACAACTTTGACGTCCCTGAAAATTGCTTTCCGGGCACCGGAGAATGCTGTTGATAGCCTATGATGAGCACCTAGGCAGATGATTAAATGTTCGCTCGGCATTCCTAAGGGTTGTATAGATATCGAATGTTTGCACTGTTTGAATGTGACGTCGGGCAGCCTTCAACGGCGACCCAACTTGGTATCCCCATGCATAAACAATCAAGATCAGTACACCTAAAGGCGGTTCTTACAAGGATGCGAAATCTGGATGAGGCAAGAGAGTCATGGCAGAGTCTGCGATCGTTCACCTCACTCGCCGACCTGAAAGCAGCTATACGCCATGATGCTGCCGAGTCCATCTCATTGGCTGGATCTAGGTCGCTTCTTTGGAAGGTGAGATGGTTGTGATGATTTTCTGTGAAACTCGCTCATGAATTGAACAGATATTTCTCCTGTTTGAAGGATTGGATCAATCGCAATGGCTTCAACGTTCAGCAGATTCACGCTCAGCATATGCCTCGGTACGCTCGCATTTGTTACGAGGTTTGGAGCATCCGGAAGAGGTTCTGGGCTCTAACTTGGACCCGTTGAGCGAAGACTCAGAGGTATCCCTCATCATATTCATGGATGAAAACAATCCCATCTCACTGATAGCTAAGTCTTGAAAGTCTCCCTGGGCCGTTCTGCGACAAGACGAAACACTGCGCGCAGAGATTATGCAGGACGTTGACCGCTGCATGCCCGACAACATATATTTCCGTCAGCCCGAAACCCAGGCCATGTTATTGGATGTCTTGTTTGTGTTTTGCAAGCTCAATCCAGATGTCGGGTACAGGCAGGGTATGCACGAGCTGCTAGCTCCCATCCTCTGGGTTGTCGAAAAGGACGCCGTGTCCAGCAAGGCTACAGACGACTCTTCACCGGAGGACAAGATGCTCTGTCATGTCTTTGACTCCGATTTTGTTGAACACGATACCTTTACTCTCTTCGGTATTCTGATGCAGGGAGCAAAGTCGTTCTACGAGCAGGCTGCCCATAGTGCACCGTCAAAGCTGACCTCGAGTCCTGCAAAGCCTGCAGCAACTCTGGAAAATCCGATCCTTACACGTATACACAGGATCTTTGACGAGTACCTGCCTCATGTCGATCCAACTCTTGCGCAGCATCTGCAAGAGATTGATCTCATTCCTCAGGTTTTCCTTATGTAGGTCGAGTCTCGATATGTTGTAGCGAAGAGTGAACTAATATGTTTCAGGCGATGGATCCGACTCTTGTTCGGCCGCGACTTCGGATTCGACGAAGTCTTGAGCATGTGGGATGCCATTTTTGCAGATGATCCAAGTCTAGAGATTGTAGACCTCGTCTGTCTGAACATGATTTTGAGGTTGCATTGGGATTGTAAGACACACGACCGTGGCAACGACTACCAGTCAAAGCTAACGGACACCAGTGATGGATGCCGACTACAACACGGCACTTACGCTCCTGCTGAGGTACCCTGCTCTCGAAGACGGAAAGACCCCACAAGCATTCGTGATAGATGCCATGTACCTAAGAGACCACTTCAACCACTCAGGAGCGAGCACGATAGTCGAAAAGTACACAGCAAGGCCTCTCCCACAGCCAACCGAAGCCCAAACAAGCTCACTACAACCATCGTTGCCCGGCCGATCGCGAGGACAGCTGTCGAGTCGAGCATCAAGCAACTTCGAGGACATTCTACAAGGTGCAGCCAAGGGCATGTTGCAACGAGGCGAAAAGTGGGGCATCAACAAAGCCTTCCGTGACGCAATGGACGAGGTGCGAAAAGGTGTTCGAGAAATCCAGGCAGTACAGACCCCCCAGGCTCCTTCGAGACATACGCGCGGGCTGTCACGGCAAAGTGGCACTTCGGACCGGACGACGAATCCGAGTCTTCAGGTGACTGTGCTTGAGCAGCGCAATGCTGCATTGGCAAAGATGCTCAAGAAGGCCACTGATGATCTATGGCAATATCACGAAACTGCCGTGGGTGCCAAGGCAGGTGAAGATGAGTCTGTAAAGGCTTTGAGCATCGCCATCGCCAAAGTGCAATTCGTCCAAGTCTATCTCGAAGACTCGACAGTCCCTTTGCCAACAGAAGACGAAGCATCGGAAACAAACAAGGAAGAGATTATCAGCGTCGAGGAAGTTCAGCCAGAAACCAAGGAGCCAGCAGGTGCCAAAGGCCACGGTGAAGATAGGCCTTCTCCACCAGAGACAAACGCGCCAGAGACCCAAGCAGCCTCAAAGGAAACGGACGTTGAGAACGAAGAATCGAAAGATTCCGCAGAAGCACTGCCGCCGCCACCACAGGCAAAGACCTCTACCACAAAGCCTCGCACCTCGGCCGACGTTCCTCGCGACTTCCAAACGCCCAGACCGTCACTCGCGCAGTCGTCGTTTTCGTGGATGTTGGGTCAGTCCCCAGAGACCACGGCCGACAATTTTGCTCGGGCGAAGCCCCTGGCGCCGTCGGATGCGCGGCGCCGCAGTAAAGGGTTCCTGTTTGGCGATGACGAGATCGACACCAGGGGAGGTAGTCCGGAGAAGAAGAAGGACAGCAAGAGGGCGAAAGATCGAAAGAAGCAGGTCAAGAAGGAGGTTCTGTTTGAGCAAGAACCGGTCGAGGAAGAATTTGATCTTGGGGCGCTGGAAGAAGAGAAGAGAGAGGGGAGGGAGAAGGATAAGGCAAAGGCAAAGGCTGAAAGCACAGAGGGCAATTGAGAGTTCACGTCAGAATCAAATCATTAAATTTCATTATGCTTCGACTCGTAAGGCGTTGTGTGTATCATGTTGTCAGCCAAGGCAGACCATCACCCCTTTGGCATCGGCACACGAATATATCCAGCCCACCCGCCAACCTCGCTGGGTGCATGGCGCGGACGACGTGTGAATGCGGGTTGAGACTGGACAAGGGCATGCATGCATTCCTAGCATTATGTTACCGCGCGACCTCAGTTCTTCTTAGGGGCCTTTTTCTGAGCCTCAATGTAGTCGCTCCAGCTAGGGCCCCATAGCTTAGGCAAGAACTTGCCGACCCTCTGCTGGTAGATTTTGTATTCGGGGTACTTTTCGGCGCTGATCTTCTCGGTGAGCCAGGTGCTGGACTGGAACAGGATCAGGTAGGACATGGCGCCGACGAGGGTCCAGTTGTACAAGGTGGAGGTTTCGAGGCAGCACCACTGGTACAAGGTGACCCAAACGGTCTGCTCGGCAAGAAAGTTGGGGTGTCTGGAGTAGCGGAAGAGACCGGTGGCATTGAAGCCTGGTTCGAGGTGCTCGCGCTTCCACTTGGGAGGGACCTTAGCAGACTTTTGATAGGCGTGCTTTGCCTGGTGGAAGTCCCATTGAGACTGGTCGGCAAAGTACTCGAAGAGAACGAGGCCCATGAGCACGCGGGCGAAGATGACATCGGTAGTGTTCATGCTCTGACCGGTGAGACGAGAGACGAGCATCAGGACGTAGGTGGGGGTGGTGATGGACCAAAGCAAAACACTCTGAGCGAGGGAGATGAACAGAATGTTGAAGATGAAGAAGAGCGGGCGGTTGACCCAGCCGCGAACAATCTCCCAGCGATAGTCTTCGGAGCCAATGCTGTAGCCGCCCTTGCGCCAGTAGTTGTAGGTCAGACGGATGGACCAGGTAACACTGAAAGCGAGAATGTTGTCCAATCTTTGAGTGGGCAAGCCATTCATGCGAGCCCAAACATCGTAGTGCAGGTTGTAGACGGTGGGGAGCAAGCTCCAGCAGCGATCGACCTGCGAGTAGTTTTTGTTGATTTCGGACACGACCAGAAAGATGGGTGAAATTGCCAGGGCAAAGGCGAAGGCGGAGATCAGGGGGTTGGTAGAGAGATACAAGGTCTTGAGGGCGTCGGTGTCGGCGCCAGCTGCGAGGATCTGCTGAGGCAGAGACAAGAGCTGGTCGACGAAGGGCGTCACTGTCTTGGTGAAGTCAACGCAGTCGGCGAGCGTTTTGACGAGCGGCAGCGCTGTGCCAACCGGGGGAGGAAGCAACATAGCGGGTTGGTCGTAAGAAACCGAGTGGGGATGGTACAGTATGCGAGATGCTGGCTATGTTCAAGGAGCTCTCGAGAGACGCGAAGCAGGCAGACGCAGACGCGGACGCAGACGCAGACGCAGCGTGACATCACCAACATCGCGCGGTCATCGCCAAGACTCCTCGCACGGCCCTTCCCTCTCCACAATCTTGTCCCAATCAGGCAGCGACGCGTCTTCCCGTCTTCTCCATGTGTTTTGACTCGACCACCATCACCTGCCAAACCATGCTTTGAGAAATCGACCAGAGTGCCCACAGAGATGGTGACCAAGGTTCTCTGTGTGGCAGAGAAGCCTTCTATCGCCAGAGCCGTGGCTGGCCATCTGTCCGGCGGCTCCCATAGAGTGGTAAGAACTACTAAATCCTTGCCGCTGACCTTGACGAGCTGACCGACTCACAGCAAAATACTCGTACGCAATGGCTGAAGAACTATGTGTTTCAATACAATTTTCCTACATGGGGTCCCTGCGAGGTCACCATGACGAGTGTAGCTGGCCATCTTCAGAGCACCGATTTTCCCTCCAATTATCGGCATTGGAAGTCTTGCGACCCAGAGCATCTCTTCGATGCTCCCATTGAGACATACATCGATGCTGAAAGGAAAGGTGTTGCTGCGAACATTGAAACACAGGCCAGAAACGCACGTGTGCTCTTCATCTGGACCGACTGTGATCGAGAAGGCGAACACATTGGCAGTGAGATCAGACAAGTTGCATTCTCCGCAAACGCTCGCTTGAAGCAACCTGGCAACGTAGTGCGCGCCAGATTCTCCAACATCGAAAGAGCCCACATCATACAGGCTGCTCGTAATCCCATACCTCTAGATGACAATCAGGCCAACGCTGTTGCTGCCAGAATAGAGCTCGATCTTCGCATCGGTGCCAGTTTCACGCGCTGGCAAACCTTGGAGATTGGCAAGTATCTCAAAGACCGCGGCGTCTTCAACCAGGACGAGAGTAGAGTCCTCAGTTATGGCAGTTGCCAATTTCCTACGCTTGGTTTCGTCGTTGACCGATACTTTATGGTCAAGAACTTTGTTCCAGAGCCTTTCTGGGCCATCAAGGTCACCCACATCAAGGATGAGGTTACTGTCAATTTCAGATGGGCTCGCACCAACCTCTTCGACCGCATGGTTGTAGTGATTTTATTCGAGCGTTGCCTGACAGCCAAATACGCCAAAGTGATCAAAGTTCAAACCAAGCCCGCCAGTAAATGGAAACCTCTGCCGCTTACAACCGTCGAGCTGCAGAAAATGGGCAGCAGGTTCTTACGTATGGACAGTCAAAGGGTTATGAAGATTGCAGAAGACCTTTACAACCAGGGTTGGATAAGTTATCCACGTACTGAGACGGATCAGTTCGACAGGGGGATGGATTTGAGAGCTCTTGTTCAGAAACAGACACAGTCACCCACTTGGGGCACGTTCGCACAAAAGTATGTTATCAGCTGTGAGCAAGTCAAAGCATGCTGACCAACAGCGATAGTCTTGTGAACGGAGGCTTCAACCAGCCAAGACAGGGCCGGAACAACGACAAGGCACATCCTCCGATTCATCCGGTCAATTATGTCAATCCCAGAGCACTTGCCAATGCAGACGAGCGCAAAGTATACGAATTTGTGGTCCGTCGCTTCCTTGCCTGTTGTAGCGAGGATGCAAAGGGCTCTAGGGATGAGGTCGGAATACTCTGGGGGCCTGAGCTCTTCAATGCCTCGGGCTTGACGGTACTCGAGAGAAACTATCTGGACGTATATCCCTATGAGAAGTGGACCAGCACGCAGAACCTTCCTCGGTTCCAGGTTGGCGAAACGTTCGAGCCAACGGAAGCCAGCATGACAGAGGGAAAGACCAGCCCACCTGGATACTTGACCGAGCCGGATCTCATTGCGCTTATGGATGCGAATGGCATTGGTACAGATGCAACCATGGCCGAACACATTGCAAAGATCAAAACACGTGAGTATGCCATGACTCGATCGCGAGCACGAAGAGAGTCTGCCGAAGAAGAGGAGTCTAGTGAAGATGAAGGCGAGGCGCCACCTGTCGAACAGGGAGCCGAAAGAGGAAGAGGACGAGGAAGAAGAGGAAGAGGTGGACGGGGAGGAGGAGGAAGGGGTGGTGAGAACCGTCCTCAGCAAGGGGCTGTACAAGAATTCATACCCACCACACTCGGCGTGGCCCTTGTCAAAGGCTATGAGGATATGGGGTTCGAGATGAACTTGAGCAAACCATTTCTCAGAAAAGAGGTAAGACTGGGCTAAAGGTGTCGCAAAAGCCACTACTAACGAGATTTGTAGATGGAAAACAAAATGCGGGCAATTTGTGCCGGCACAACGACCAAGGGCGACGTAGTCCATGAGAGTTTGGACATGTACAGGGATGTTTACATCAGGACAAGACGGGGATTTGATGTGTTGAAAGCGGTAAGTGGTAATTGTGCACGAGTACCTGACGACAGCTAACAATGGTGGTAACAGGCGGTTGACAGATATGTGCCGGCCACGAGGAACAGGTGATGGACAAGGGATTCGAAGGAGAGGAGGGGCGGACAAGCGTGGGCGGTGATGACAGACTTTCGACATGTGTCGTTGTAATACATTGGGGATTGCTTTTTGTGAGATAAGCGCTCTGTAAAGTCGGGGAGGACAGACGGATAAGAGGCAAACATTAGGCGGCGGCAGTGGCTTTGATATTTGCGGAGGGCAAATGACGAGGCAAAGGCGCGTGGTATTTATCCAACGGGTGTTTGTGAAGGTTTGACGGCCGTTGACATCTGGGCACCTGAAGAGAGGACCCCACACGGAAAGGGAGAGTCAAAGGGAGACGACGAGTACATACATACTCATCCACGCGCAATCATCGCATTCCCTTTTTTTTTTTTCCTGTCGTTGAGCAGTACTTTAATAAAACAGGCACCGTCGGCGTAGGATCAGGCCAGGTCGCGCGCTGCAGAGGCCGGTCATCCATCCAGGCTTCCGAGATTTCGACTTGCCGCCTGCTCCAAGCACGAGCCCGCAGGTCACATTGCCATCGCTGTTGGCCCTCTGTTGATTGCTCCACGTGCGACGGGCCTTGTCGTTTGACTGAATCTTCCTCCGTCGTTGCTGCCTCCTGCCTGTCGTCCTGCTGTCGGGATTGGGTGGTGGAGCATGAGTTCGCCGGCATGCAACAATCATGGCAAGTGTGTCTGGTCACAAACTCGCAGAAGCGCCATCTGACCGCGCCAAAGGCTTTCAACCATCGCCCGTTCGGCATGAAGAAGAAGCCGGCGTCTTGTCGCGCATCCAGAGTACGGGCAGTCTTCTCTCGCTGCCGCCGCACGCCGCCATCTCTGCCGGACCACCGCGCCCGAGAATGTCGTTTGATGCCGCCGCTCTCGAGGGCGCCGACCTGCGCAGCATGACCAGGTTTGTAGCGTCAGACTTGCCACAGCGCCCCGCTGACAGCGTCAAGGTCGCCGACCCTGCCCGAGCGTGACAGCGGCCTGCGCCGTATCAGGCAGTCGCATCCCCGCCAGCCCAGCTCGCCGCAGTTGCAGTCGGCATCGCGCTCGCCCTCGCTCAACTTGAACCTCCCGCCGCAGCCCCTACCCTCGTCGCTGCCCTCGGCTCCCCAGTCGCCCACCCTGCCCTTCAGCGAGGACCTCAGCCGCTTTCCCTCCGAGTCGCTGCATTCCTTTTCCTTTGCCCACCAGTCCGAGACGTCGCTACACAACCGCCAGATGGTGCTCAAGAGGTCGGTGGATTTCCTCAAGGACAGACCAGGGTGGGGCGCTGCGAATCCCGCAATCCTCAATGCGCAAGCAAAGATCACTGGAGACCAAGACATCCAAAGCATGATGGAACTGCTACAGCGTGCAAATCTCCTGAGTCCCGAAAACTCTTTGCTGAATGCCCCAGGCTTGGGCATAGTAGGAGCACCGCTCAGTGGTCCAGCCGACCCTTCGGCCGACAACGTCTTTGAGAAGAGTTTTGCCCCGCTAAGTGAAAGCCCAAGGAATTTGGACGACGATATGGTCAAGTCACCCACTTCTCCCAAATCAGTCAAATCGTCCGAGGACAAAGAACTGCTGCAACCCGAGCCCAAGCGCATCTCGCTCAAGCGAACCTACACCGACACGAGCGGCCTGAGTCTACAAAACCGCCTCTCTGATGCCCTGGCCCAACCCTACCATGCCGCTGACGTGCCTCACCGTGCTGAAGTCCTGACTCCCAGCAGTGTGCCCTCCGTACTCCATGTATCCAAATCGACCACTTCACTGTCCAATGCCGGCGCCACTTCCCACGGTCATGGACACGGGCACGGCAGGCAGTCTGCTGCCGCTCAGGCCATCTTCACCACCGACGCTCGTGCGCCTTGGACCATCACCGCTGCGAACGATCTGGCATGTTTAGTCTTTGGTGTTACGCGCGCCGAAGTGCGAAAGATGGGCATCATGGAGGTTATTCGTCCGGAGCGACGCAAATGGCTCGAGAACAAGCTAAGGCATCCCGATTTCGACCCTCCCAGCCGCAGCAAATCGCCAGATCCAAACTCGTCAACATCCGCCTTGGCAAAAGGCAGTGGCGTTACCGCAAAGCTCTTGAGCAAGCCCCCTGCTCGTCAAACGTATCAGAGCAGGCGATCAAAGACAACCAACGGCATCGACTCTGCCTCTACCACCCGCCGCGCTGTGTCTAATCCTTCGCAAAAATCACGCGGCGTGCTTCTATGTGGTGATGTCGTTCCCATACAGAAGCGCAACGGTGACATTGGGTCGGCCAGCTTGTGGGTCAAAGAGAAGCAGGGTGGCTTTATCTGGGTGCTTGAAGAGATTGCCGAAGATGTTGCTTACATCACTGTCGACGAGATTGGCTGCATCGAAAAGGGCCTCGGTGCTATAGATGCCATCTGGGGCATGGAACGAGTACGCAGGGGCACGGATATTAGGAAGCTTGTTCCCGAACTACCAAAGCTGGCCGGCACAAACACCGGCATGCTGGACTTTGAGCGAATCGCATCTCTACGCCGTTACACCGCTCGTACTGCCAACAGCATCAGCGTTCCGGTTACCGTCGACCAACTCTCTGGCCAACCTACCTTCCGCATCTCCAGCTTTCCTCACATTGCAGGCATCCTTGTCCTCGATTCTGACACGCTAAAGGTTGCCAGCTCTAATTCTGTGTTTTCCGCTGCTCTTTTTGGCCATGATAACCCTGATGGTCTACCCATCACCGAACTAATACCCGCTTTCGACAGCATACTCCATCTTTTGACTGACGAAGACAAAATCCGTCTCGTTGACGGTCTTGTTATTCCCGAACACAGTTTTAGAAAAGCTCGCGCGCTGCTTGCTCTCCGAGAAGGTCGTGCGGATGCTGCCTCTATTTTCCTCAAACCTAGCGGACTGCCTGCGAAACACAGAGACGGCTCTGATATCATGATTGATGTTCAGATGCGTGTTGTCAAGAGTGATCGTCATGATTTTGGCTGCATCCCTGAAGATGTAGATGGCAATGCAGACTCGTCTGTGCCAACCTCCGAGGTCGTCTACGCTCTTTGGATCACATATTCGAGACAGCTCCATGCTGTCAACCACGGTGTCGGGCCTGTTATTCCCCTGGCTTCCAGGCCAACCAGTCCTCCACAACAGCCTGTGCCGGTACGAGCGAGTGCTGTGGCTGAACAGGATAGCGAAGATTCCAGCAGTGACAAAGGTAGTGAGAAGGCTCAAAAGGCCGACACCCCTTCTCTCATCTCACAGCAGTTGCAACACTCGTCTCCCGTACCCGCTGGATCTCCTGGGTCTGGGACCCCGCTGCTTACGAGCGAACCCTTTGAACACCCGTCTCCTGCTGCTGTCGAAGCTGGCGCGACCACTATCAAGAAGAAGATCATCGCGGACTTTTTAATTCTCGAAGAGATGGGTCAGGGAGCGTATGGTCAGGTCAAGCTCGCGAGATACAAAAAGGCCAACGCTTCGAAGATGTGCATCAAGTATGTCACCAAGCGACGCATCCTGGTCGATACGTGGACTAGAGATCGACGTCTCGGCACAGTGCCGCTGGAGATTCACGTTCTAGACTACCTACGCAGGGATGGCTTGCAACATCCGAACATCGTCGAAATGGCCGACTTCTTCGAAGATGACATCAACTACTACATCGAGATGATTCCTCACGGATTGCCAGGAATGGATCTTTTCGACTATATCGAGTTGCGTGTGAACATGGAGGAAAAGGAATGTCGCAAGATCTTCGTCCAGGTCGCCAACGCTCTGCATCACTTGCATATCAAAGCAAAGGTTGTGCATCGTGACATCAAAGATGAGAATGTCATTCTGGATGGCGATGGTGCTGTCAAGCTTGTGGACTTTGGCAGCGCAGCATACATCAAGTCGGGACCTTTTGACGTTTTTGTCGGAACAATCGGTAAGTGACATTGTGTCCTTGCTGTATCTCGAACAAACCTTCTGACAACATCTTAGACTATGCTGCTCCCGAGGTACTTCGTGGTAGCCCCTACAGAGGCAAAGAGCAGGATGTCTGGGCCCTTGGCATCCTCTTGTACACAATCGTCTACAAGGAGAACCCCTTCTACAGCATCGACGAAATCATGGACCACGACCTGCGGGTGCCATATGTCATGAGCGAAGACTGTATTGATCTGATTCGCAAGATGCTGGACCGCGACGTCGAGAGACGCATCGGAATCCAAGCCGTCCTTGACCATCCATGGTGCACATACATCGACCCGGAGGATGAATGATGATCGCAGTAACACCTGTTCCTTCTCTCTTCTTCTTTTTTTCATCTTTCTTTCGTTTGTTCTTTTATATTCTCGTGATTCCCTCTTATCTTTTCTCTTTCTTCATTTTTATGCAGTCTCCAGCACAAACACGAAAAACAATACCACGCCCGACGATTGAGATGAGGCGAATTTTTTTTTTTTTCAATCCGTAGCGAAAGCCCGATGGCCGATGACGACGACGCGAGAAGCAATGGGCAAGAAAAACGGATACACAATGAAAGGAGATAAGAATCTAAAGGCAAAGCAATGCATGGCGGGATGATTGTTACACGCGGAAGAACTTTGCCTCTTTTTTTTTTCCTCCAATCACTTATCAGATATACATTATTCTTTCATTCTGATTATCACGTTTACACTCTTGTTGAGGATTAAAAAAATATTTTCGGCATCTGTCAGTTTGAGGCATGTCCTGCTCGTTTCCTTCTCTGACCTGACAGGTGCTGTTGTGAGCCATCATGCAGCGTCGTCGAGAACAGTCTTTGCACGAGAATCACCTCTCGTTCGAATGGTAAGACGGTCCTGGGATATTGAATTGTCCGTGGAAGATTAGATACAGGTATATAAGACGCGGAAAAAGCAAGTTGAGCACGTACGGCCACAGTCAGCTGAAAACTGGGCATCCCGTCCGCTCTGCCATACATAAGCAGTTGAACGGCAGATTAGTACTACGGTCGGTGACGACGTGGGAATCCCTGCTGCTGTACGTTTTTTGCTCTTGCTTTTCCTTCTTATCCTAGCATGATGGGTGAAGTGTTGATTGCGTGTGGAAATATTTTTGATGTTGGGAGTGGGCTTCTTGGGGTTGAAAGGACGCTGAGTTCATTTTTAGATGGTTTTGATATCCGATAGCAAAGGACGAGTCGTATGATATCTATGGCAATCTAGAAAAGGAGAGCAAATGCAATGCTCCACACGCCGACAAATGTAGCGAGTTGAGGCACATAAAGACGTCCAACACCGCTGTCATCATCATCATCATCGGTATCGGTGGTGGTGTTTGAGCCATTGCTCGCACTAGCCAACTGGTTCCCACTGTATCCGGTAGGCTTCATGCAGGACAAATGAGTCTCTGGGGATTGAAGAGTGCTGTTCGAGCCGTTGCCAAAGAAGACGGTCATGACTGGGATGACGTTCAGATACTGACTGGCCGGCTGCTGCGAAGTCAGCTCGGTGACATTGTAGCCCCAGACTTGACGGAGTTGGTTCGTGTCGGGCGAGGTTGGGTGGCAATCTGTGTCTGCGGATTTCTCGATGACTGGAGGTGTCGAGTCGCCGGTGAAGCCTGGAATACTGTCAGCTTGTTTATTGGGTTCACGTCTACCTTTTTCTCTATACTGACCTGCAGCTTGGATGTTTGACCAGCTTGTTCGATTCTTGGTCGCGCAGGCATCCACCACGTCTTTGTTCATGAAGTATTCCCGCAGCTGCTGGCACGTCTCGTTGAGGCTCGAATGGCTGGTTGTCATGTTCCGCATGGCTTCCGCTGCTTGCGAATTGAGTGCATCGACACAGTCGGAACCCAGAGCATCCCCGCAGGTGCCTTCAGAAGTCTGTATGTCATCCGAAGGAAACTTGATATCCTCGGCTGCGAAGAACAAAGCACATCCGCCCAAACCACTTTGCTTGAGATCGAGCGAAGTGGGAGTGCCCATGAAGAACTGTTTCTCGAACCCTTGCTGAGTACCGGCCTTGTCCGCATCCTGGTCGTACACTCGAGCGGCGATAATCCAATTCAAGGAGGAAGATGTGAGATTTGTCGTAAAGTTTGTTAATCCGAGCTTTGCAAAGGTGTCGCCTTCGATGGTGCATTGCCCGTTTGCTGGGCAGTCAACTTCGGAGCAGCCTTGCAGGGTACCTTGAAGACCCGAGACATCGCTGCGGTCGGCCAAGGTAGTGGCAGCGAGAGATGAGAGGGCGGCGCCGACGAGAATGAGTTGCATGATGGGAACGCAATATGAGATAGGATAAGCACAGAATCGTCAGGGTGGAAGGCAAGTTTTATCTCTGTCTAGGCACCATAAGCACGGTTTTAGGCAGGATGAGAGGCCCAAAAGCCTGGTGCCTGGGATGTTTCCGAAACACCTCCATGATTCGTGGCGCACAACGAGATTAGTTCCTTTTGTCCTGGGGGCTACTCGGATTAAACATGGTAGTCATACTGTGGTGAGAGAGAGTAGGTCGTCAGGCAAGCACTCGAGTCAAAGCTGAGACGCTTGGCAAATCCTTCCGACCTCTCCCCTTGCGTTTCAACCTGCACTGCCTCGACCACATTTTTGCTTCCTACTCCGAGTATGCAAGACTTGAATGCATGAAAATCTGTTATCGGCCTCCGAGGGTGCAGAGAATATTGGTAGCATTGTCTACTACTGCTCGGAGCCTCACGCTTTACTCGAGCAGCGGGTGGACCTATGCACCCAACGCCTTTGTTGTTGATTGAAAATAACCTGTTTACACAGTACTTCGTGCGCGCTCATCATCCTGTTCATTCATGATCGAAGACGAAACGAGTCACTGCAAAGCATTGTGGAAACTTGGGGAGATGAGTTCTCACATAGAACGTCAGGCCCATGCATGCACGAATCGCTAGTGGCATCCAACCCTCCTGAACGAGGGTTGGATGTAGACTTCAAGAAATCACCCGCATCTCGCCATGACCTGCACCGTGGATATCGTGTTCGAAGACCAGTCCGGTCACGGTAGACCAATGTCAGAGAAACCTCTCAGATCACAACATTTCATCTCACTGATGCCTCAATCCTTACTGGACCATTGATATTCAAGAAATCCTTCCGGTCACAGCCAAGAGAACAGACACGGACTCCAAGGCATGTCCGGTTTCTTGAAGCTGGATTCACGGCAGCTCAACATGCCCACGTCATTCCTAAACCTCGCGGAAACGATCATTTTCACGCTCAGTTCCTTCTTGACGGTGTCTGGACACATTGTGTATCGGAGAGACATCTTCGTTTGCGAAAGCCCTGTGAGCTTCTTGAATGCCTATTCAGAGGATTACCGCTGCAGACGTCGGCAGGAGGCCCGATAGAAAGGATTCTACCGCATTGGGGAAGATTTCGTGTCGGCAGGATTGGGCAACCCCGTTCCATGTTTCCACCCTTTGTTTGGATCTAGGACACTGAAACCTACTGTATGGATGCCTCAAGTGTCGGCGAAGAGTCAAGATGAATGCGAGGGATATAAAGATGCCTTCTCCTTTGCAATACTGTATGTCCATCAGCAACCGACCAGGAATACTTCCTTCATACATCCATTCGCCCACTCACATCGTTCTGTCTTTCGTTCTCTTTTCCATTCTCTCTTCTCAAAGATGTCGGTGATCGATGTCATTGGTGTTGTCAGCGGTGTTCTTGGCATCGTTGGCTTCGTGCAAGACCAATTCTCTTCTTTCTCCAGCAGCGATAGCGACAGCAACAACCAATGCAAGATCAAAATCTGGGCCGGCCTGGATGCCGATAACGGATTGAGCAATGCAGGCGGCAGCGCCCCTGACATCCGTCTCTGGAACAACAATGGCGATTTCATCGGCATGACCAACGATGCCGGCAACATCAAGACGGGAGAGTCCCAGGAGATCACCGTCAAGATGACCAACGCACAACAGCCCACCTATAGCTTGTTTTCGGCCAACGACGATGCCATATGCATTGCCTATATGACCATGACCTTTCCGGACCAGCAGAAGTGGGGATGGACGGCAGACTGGCCTGCCTTGGACCAATGTGCCGACAACGACGTGCATGCCACCTGGTACTGGTCCAACATTGCCTTGCAGGACCGTGAAGACAGCAAACTACCCTGCATCTGGATCGATGCCAATGGCGATCAACCCGCCACGGGTTTCCAAATCTACTGGCCCAGCTTCCGCGCAAGCTCCGACAGCATCGACGATGTCCTCTACACTGCCGACGACTACTGCAATCCAGACGGCTACATGTACAGACCATACTACGACAAGGACCCCAACAGCGTCGCCCTGGGCTCGACCGTCAACAAGGCCAAGCGCGACTACAGACGGCACGCTCGCTCCTGGGACGCACACAGCTACAACGGCACATTTACAAACACTACGGCCAACTCCAACAACGCCAAGACGATCCACTACAGCAACGACTCACGCCTCGTCGTCACCGATGCGCCCGGCCACGACGTCGAGAGACTCTGCAATGCACCCAACAGCGCTGGCCCGGACATGGTCAACACGGCCTCGGGCATGTTTTGCGACATGAGCACAAAGTCCTTGTTTCCGGTTTGCGCGGACGGTGTGGCGGGAGATTGCTTTGATGTCGACGCCGGTCATCTCGGGATTGGCGGTGACGGTCTGGTGGCTCGCCAGGTAAAGGTCAAGGATTATAGCCATGTCGTGTCCTGGTCGTAAGGGCACTCGAGTTGTAGCATCTTCGAACAACCTCCTTCTCCATTCTATCATTCTTGACGTAGAGAAATGTACGACGAGAGAAATCATACCGCGTACCCAGTTTCACTACCTTATCGAGTAGCTCAAGCAAAGGATATGCTCGATTGGAGCGTCGTGTCTACTCAAAGCCCTGTAAATCGCCAGTAGAACCGTTGGGATGGCGAAAGAAACATCCGAGTATATTCTGTGGTCTTCTGATGATAAGAAAGTGAAAGAAACGACACAGGGCCCCGCCTGTCGATTGCTCGAATGAAGGTGGAAAAAGAGAAGACAAAAGGCATCTGCCAAAGAAACCAAACCAAATCTAAACGCCAAAGCCCCATCCCAACCAACAAAAAACGCTTGTACGATGCATAAATGTAACCAAGAAAAAGAAAAAGAATCATAGTCCGAGATCTCGAGGGAAACATAAACAGGAGACGGAACGAATGAACGTAAACATCACATGACAACACATCCACCACTTCTGGCTCTGCGTCTGCGGCCGCCACCGACGCCAGCGCCTCCGCCGTTGACACCACCGTCTTCTTCGTCCGCGTGCATCATTTGTGCTTCGCGGGCACGGCGTCTGCGTCTACGGGCACCTGCACCACTGGCGCCGGCCTCCTCTTGCGCGATCATAAACTCGGCCCACTTGCGCTCGAGACGGGTGGCAGCTGAGAAATCAGCGCGCAGCACACGCTTCGTGTGTTCCTCAACAGTGGGCTGGTAGTTGTAAAAACACTTGAGCTGGATGATCTCGGTAGGGTATGTGCGAATGGTCTGTGGTTGAGGGCGTGGAGGTGAAGCCTCTGACTTTTCAATTTCGGAAGATGGGGCCTGTGTTGTTGCAGCAGGCTTTAGAGTCTTGGAGACCACTTCTGCATTGCGCCATAGAACCTCGCGGATACCAGTCCAGGTCACGTTTTGGCAATCGTATGCGGCAATGCGCAGACCAATGGCTGGGCGCTCCTTGGGATGGGTAGTGCGGGCACCTCGAGCACGCACCATAGCGGCCGCTTCGGCGAGGCACAGATCAGAGATACGCGTGTTGTCCATGTCGAGACTGCGCAAGTTTGTGCAGTTCTTGAGCACGGGCAGCATACCGACGTCTCCCAGATTCTCGCAATACGAGATGGACATGTGGCGCAGAATCCTTGCACAAGGCGCGTTGGCGAGCGATTGCAAAACAGAGTTGGACAGCTCGGCAAGCTCTTCCAGATCAAGATGCGTAAGGTTGGGCATGCTGTTGAGCATCGACGTGAGAACCTCGTCGGTGATGCCGTGGCACTTGTTCAACTGCAGACCTTCCATCTCTGGAAGATTGTCGACACAAGTTTCCAGACCTTTATGGCTGATACCACGACATCGCGTGAGATCCAGATGCTTAAGCTTGCGAGGTGCGACGATGTATCTGCCGGTCAGGTAGTCCATCTCACTGTCTTGTCCCTCCATGAGCACAGCCAATGAGTCGTCGTTGAGCGAGTCGCAGTTCATGAGTATGAGACGCTCAAGCGAATTGCGCTCGAATAAAAGCTGCATGAAATCGACATCATCCCAGCCACGAACCTCGCCGGCTCGAAGATCCTTTAGATCGGGACAAGCTCCAACCACCTTCCTTAATCCTCTCGTGTCGATGTTGTTACACCAGGAGACGTTCAGGTATTCAAGCTTGGGACAGTTGTCGGCGATGACTTTCATGGCTGAATTTGTAGCACCAGCAAGACCCGAGAGATTGATGTGAACGAGCCGAGGATTTTGCAACAGGAAACAGTGAATAGATGTCCGGTCGATCCTACAGCCTTCCAAAATGAAATTCTCGAGGTTACGACAGGCTTCAGAGAGGCCTTGGGATTGCCACTTCTCTCTGAGCTGGACGCAGCCTCTGAGGTTGAGATCGCGAACGAAAGGTCCAGCCGAGGTGACGATGTTGATCAGAGCGTTGGCAGGAATATCACGGTAGAAGTCGGAGGTATCAAGAATTGACCAGAGCTGGCCGTCGAAGCATCTGTTGTGCCACTGCTTGGACACGGCCGAGCAACGAACAACCTCGCGAGGCTCGAGGTAGGAAAGGATCTGCATGGCCAGCTCAGAAGGCAAGTCCTTCCAGAAGTTGAATGTGGCCCTACGCTTCTGCTCGAACTCCTGGACCGGAATGGAGAAGTAGTCTTCCTCTTCTGCGATTCTTGTTGTGGTCCGGAAGTCGGGCAGAGGCACGGAACCACGGCCTTCAGAGTTCAAGTAACGAGTGCGCGCTTTCTCATCAAAGAAAGGAACCTGGATGCCTGGAGTGGTCACGGCAGAGGTTGGAGCGGTCGAATATCCGGCAGAGAGCTCGGAAGTTAGCGAGCCTCCATACGAGCCATATTGCGAAGCCCCAGAAGAGAGTGAAATGCATGAAGCCGAAGCTCTACCTCCAGTCCGGTATGCAGAAGAGGGAGTTCTGCCAACTTTGGCCAGAGAGGGCGACGAAGACATGCGTTGCAGACTCTGAATGAACCTCCTCTTGCCCTTGAGTTTCTGGCTCTGGATTGGCAAAGCTGGTGAGCCGAGAGTTGTCGACTCGGCAGCTGTGGTCGCCGGGACCACCGACTCGGTAGATGCTTGAGCCATCGCGTCTTGAGCTGTGTGACCAACACGGACGGACTCGAGAGTCCCTTAATACCAACCCTCTCTAGATTGACCCAAAACTTTCGACGGGGATAAAGGGCTGTTATCGACGAACGGAAAAGCGGAGTAAGAGAGGATTTAGGGCGGGGGAGTTTCCAAGTCGGCGGGGCACGCGACAGAACAAACAGATACCGGTCGATCAACGAATGGAGGAAAACATGCAGATGACAGAAAGGAAGTGGATGCACCAAAGGTCAAGAGATCAAGAGGGACAGGACGAACGCACCAGCCGGGCAGGGTACGTACCCAATTTGTCTGTCGTCGACTACTCGAGCTGTCCCGAGCGATTTATGGCCAAGGCTAAACCCTCTTATCGCCCCAATCTGGAAGCGGGGGATTCGTGGTCTCGGCGGGGCTGTGCTTAAGCCAACGGTTGAGCGTGGCATGGTTGCCAGTTGCACTATGGAAACAGCTTTTGTGGTGCTCCCGCGGTGTTGAGCTCTCAAAATACTCACCATTGGTTATGGACAATTCAGCTTGCGAGTTGGACGTGGAAAAATAATCTGGTTTTAGGAAGATGGCAAAACAAATTGACTCGTCCGCGGTGCAGATCCACTCCCGGCCCGCCAAGCCCCCCCCCACAGCGGAAGGAAGCTTTGCCGTGTTGACGCTTGACACTTCTCTGGCTCCAAAATTGGCAACAGTTCAACCTCTTGTACAACAGAACATGACGCGCGATTGTTTGGCTGATGCACAAAAGGCAAAGCAAAAAACCTCCTTCAGTCGTTCGAAAGCTATCGGAATACTGATCTTACTTCCTTATCGTCAACATCGTAAAAATCGGCCAAGACCAGGTGCCTCATAGGCTCATGTGATCCCAGCTGCCTGTTTTTCTTCTAAGTCATGCACACTTCTTTTGGTCTCTTCAACCCATGCGATCGGCACCGGTTCTGAGGGTAGCACCAAGACCGAGGACTTCGTACTTGTCCACCATGGCCCAAGCAGCTGCCAAGGTACCAACAAGAGGAAGCAGCGAACGGCCAAGGTTGAGCGTAGCCCACTTGTCCACAAGAGCGTGAGTGGTCTCGGCCTGGGCGACTCCTGACTCGGCGGCCGCATCGGTAAGAGAGGCGTTGGCCAGCGACGATGCCTTCTCGTGAAGCTTGTTGTTGACCGAGGACATGAAGAAAAGGGTGTAAGGAACAATGCTGGGAACAAGAAGGGCTGCAGCAGTGTAGAGGGAGAAGGCAGGAGATCCGGCAGGTTCTGCAACAGGTTAGAATATGTTGAGGTCGTTGGGCTTCACACGTGGAGAACATACCTCTGTAGGCAAGACCGCCGAAGATTGCTGCACTAATGATGGACAATGGAGGTGCTGTGACCTTGCCCTGGTCGAAGATCTTCTTCCACTGTCTGGCGAGCAGAGGAGCGGGCGAGTCCAACAATGCTGGCACGCTGGTGAAGCTGATGCTTCCAATGGAACCTGAAAAGGGTTGCAATCAGCTTGGCTGGCTTATATTTCACATCGTCAAGCTTGATTTACCAGCAAGGTAGGCCGAAGCAGTGAGGCCAACCACTTGGGCGACGCGAATGCTAGTAGCAGGCGTGTGGGCCGAAACGGGGATTTTGTCCATGTTGATGGTGATGTTGCGTGGTATCAGAGACGACGGTTTGAGCAAGAATTGCAGAAGAGTTGAAGGCAAGCACTATTTGAACTT
Source organism: Aureobasidium mangrovei (assembly GCA_021014315.1). NCBI lineage: Eukaryota > Fungi > Ascomycota > Dothideomycetes > Dothideales > Saccotheciaceae > Aureobasidium > Aureobasidium mangrovei. The sequence goes on along the minus strand of JAJJJQ010000004.1, from coordinate 1,345,666 downwards.
TCAAAGGCGTCGCGTCACTGCCTTGCTTGAGCTCTCTCCTCACCTGACAATCTTGGAAGCTGCACCCCGCTTACTGTCACATGCAATTTGGAGCCGAGTTGGATTTTGACAAGAACATACAATTGACGGACCATGTGATCGAATCAAAACCCGCGGATTTTGTGCCTTAGGCCGCCTGCTGATGCAAATCTCGCTTTACCTCACAATTGCACCACCGATTATTTTGTTTGCTCTGCTGGACGACGGGACAAAAACCTGGTTGCACAGCCTCATCGTCATGCTGACTTAACTGCGTTTCATCCAAACACTTTCCAATTCTTGACAGTGGCTTGCGAAAGAAGGAAGTTTGATGGGTTTTCAGCGTGCAAAACAAAAATTCCGACACGGGGAATCGAACCCTTATTCCTCTTTTGAGGGAGTTATGAGAGCGACAAATCCTAGCCACTAGACCATATCGGATATTATTATGAGAATAACGATCTGGCATCTATATAATTCCTTGTAATGCTCACCCAGATCGATGCTGGTCATCCAGAGTATCAGGCAGCGAAGCAATTGTAAGATGAATTGATATCATATCCTCCTGCCATAAATTTAATTTTGACCTTTTCAAGATATTCAGTCCTGCCAAACGAGTAAACGCAAAACGGTGGGTATACACCACGTCACCATGACGCCCAGGAAAGTGCGTTTACGATGGACCCAACACCCTGTCATTACTCTGCCGCAACGCTTCCTGCCGCCAACCGACCAGACTCTGAATCTGACAACCAGAAAATTCAACGGAAATGCGTAACGTCCTTGCTATAGCTATTTGCTTTAACTGCGATGCTTCCTCGTGCTTTGCAAACATGCGTGGCTTAAACCACTAGAACCTCGGGTTGTGCTTGCGATATCACTATGCGATTGCGGGTTGCTGGTGCTAGAAAATGACAATGCGCGGGCTTTGCATCAGAAGTGTGTGATTGGTGTATGTGGCGCTTCCAGTGTGCAGGCGAGGTAGTTGATGAGTTTTGATGCTCACATGATGACTGAAGATCAAAGTGACTTGGAAACCGAGGCAAGAACGAGGCTGAGGTTGCTTACTGCCCGAGAAGCATGCACTTCGCCAGCAGGAGCGAAGCTGTACTATTTGCCAGTGGAATCGCGAAGCACAACACACACCGGAAGAACCATCTCATGCGTCAATCGGGATACCAAAAGCTGCAAGCTGCTTTGTATGACCCACGTCGACCCATTTATCTAGCTCTTGTTGATCGGGCACATATACAATGCCTAGCATACCAGCAGCGTTGGCCCCATAAGGGCCATCACTAGTGCGACGAGGTATAACAGTGACCCAATCCGCCGTCATGGCGACATTGTAGTCATTGCTACCCTCACCCAGCTTTGCTAGGCATTCGCGCGCCAAACGAAGAAGACGAAGATAAGCTTTATAAGCCGTCTCTGCAGTGACATCTTCTGGGAGACGTAAGACGTAATGCTTGAAAGGGACATGCTCCAAATTTGAAGAGACGTCTGAAGTATTTTCTCTCTTAGCAAAGTGCATCAGAGCGCACAAGACGACAGAACTCACCATCTGTAGATTGAGCTTTCGCGGGCCATAGCGCATGCTCAGGAAGTGGAAAGACCTGAGTATGTTTGTGTCCCTGAGAAGACCCAGCATTGACGCCGCAATTGTAGATGATGAGAGACCGAGTCTTGAAAGATTTCAAAACAGACCATGCTGCTTCGATATCCGCAAGGTCCAGGTCATCGCTCTGAAGCGCATAGTGTGTGGTTGGAATCACCGTCATGGGCCGAAGGATACCATACTTGTTGATCAGAAGTCGATGTGTGGAACCCAGATCTGTCACGACCTCCTCCGGGTCAGGATTGATAAATGGACCTCCGGCTTTAGATCTGCTGGGTGCATCTGCTGGCAGGACTGGCTTTCGTTTCAATATATCAGCGACAATGAGTTGAAACTGATATGGGGTGTTAGCAAATCACCATGCTAGCATACAGCAATCTTGCAACGTGTTTGTTCTCGATGACGGGACCTATTGTGTATTACGAGCAAGATCGACAAAGACACACCAACTCACGTCAAATCCATCGACATTAATCATCTCTGGCACGGTTTTTTCATAGAAGATCTTCTTCTTCCTCGCGAGCTCGTCAAATCTGTCCAGTGTCCTCTGCTCTAGATCGGGCGGTAGTAGGAGAGACGCCATTGGAAATGATTTGGAAAAAGAAAGATATTGAGGGTTTCGATGTTCTTTGTCAGAGATGCGACAGCGTCGTGAAGTTTTTGTGCGCAACACAATGGCTTGTTTTGCGACCACAGGTGTTGAAAAGCGACTTGCGATTGGCGGGTGGTCAAGCGTTGAGCCATGACAGGAGTTCTGCAACTTCTGCTTGGATTGAGGGATATTATAGATTAAATTTGAAGGTTACCCACCAATAAGAAGTCGCAGTGGTTTAGCGCGTTCGATTCACGGCTGCGACATTCGGTTTGCATTTCTTTTTTTTGACACGTCCATGCCTACAGGATATGTTGGAAGACAACCTTGGAGAATGGGAAAGAAAACTTCTTGCCTCACTGCAACCGGCTAGCATGCGTATGAGAAAATGCCAGTCCTCCGCTTTGAACGCTACAGTAAAAGGACGATCAATATATACAGGACGAAAGTCATTGTTGTTGAGCTCTGTTGGTCTCAAACCCGACTTTTTGACGCAGTGAAAGTCCTTGGTGCGGTACCCACTTCTCGAGGACGTCGACGCTCTGCCCAATCGAGAAGGACTGATCATCATCGGGCAAGAACCTGGGTGTATCGGATTGCATTGACATGACCCTATCAGCCCACCTCATAAGCCTCTTGACCAGCTCTGGAAAGTCCAGAGCACCCATACCGCCTCTCATTGATATCATGCGGTATTGAGCGGGACGATGTATGAAGTTGGCAGCGCTTCGATCGCCGTACATACTTTCGTGGAGGGCGATGCGTCCGACGGCGAGGATTAGCGCATCGCTGATGGCGCGTATGGGGTCGTTCAGGGCTTCGTTGATGGATCGAACAGCTTCGTCCCGTAGGCAGAGGGCTATCTCTGGTCTCAAGACTTTCATTCGTATGAGGTCACCAGATGCGAAGAGCAGTCGAACGTTGAACAGGGCGGGTTCTGCAAGGGCGTGTTGGGTCATGAAATGCTCCCAAGACAATCCTTCTGGATTGGAGATGCCCAACGCAGGCCAGCCGCGAGGAGCGAATACTGTCAGCACTATACCGGAAGTTAGCGGATCGCGCAACAAATGTACGGTCTGCCTATAGTCTCGTACTGTGGTGTAAAACGTGGTCGTACCAAGGCTGACAGTCGACTGGATAGCAGTTGAAGGCATCCCCACATCCGCTACCCAGATCATAAGGGCTCTGAAACGCCAGATCTGGGGTGGTTAAGGTGGTAGCAGGAGATTCTATGGATGAAATCCATGACACTACCGCCGTTGAGGGGCTTGCAATGGCAGATTGCGACGAGATCGAGGTAGACGAAAGGCTTGATGGTGCTCCTCTGTGAGATGCTGAAGCTTGGTTGCTTCTCGGGGTACGTTTTCTCTTAATGTTCGACTTGTTCCGGTGTAATACTGTGGTCTTGGGAGCATGAACATCGATATGAGATCCCTCTCTGGAATGATTCGTCTCCCAGATGAACTTGGGAGCTGTGTATCCCTGTACCCCAGCAGAGATTTCTGCCTCTGAGCTGCCAGAGTCCTTGTACTCGGGTCTCTTAGCATCAACACTGTCATGTTCCGGAGCTGGGTGTGGCTCCTGCGGTTCTGTCGAGGAGGATATACCAGTGGGTTGGGAAACATCGGCAAGTCTTTGATTGGGTTTCGGACGATTGCCTTGAGCCCATCCCGATGCCGCGGCAGCGGAGCGAATGCGTTTCTTGTTACCCTCGGTCTTTGTTTCTTGAGGAGCAGAGACATTGACAAAAGTGAAGCGTTGTTGCGAAGACATTTCAGCCTTATGGAGGCACGTTATCATATCAGGAAAAAAATCCGAATAGGCGGCAACTCTGTCACAAAGGATACGGCAATGCAGGGAGGGAGAAGCAGCCTCATGCAGACTTGAGAAGTTGAGACGTGAGGCTCAACATGCTGCTTGGTAATGATGATTGGCGAGGTCTAGTCTGTGGCAGCGGTTCCCTCTGGTGACGAACTGGTCCACTAGGACCGGCTTTCCCGATGTACAAAGCAGATCAGGTTGGTCGGGGTTCGCCTTGGAATTTGGAAGAAAGATGTGTATGAACGAGCTTTGCTTTGGGTGGATCAAGTGTACCTAAGCCATTTTCGACGACGATCTTCGTCTAGCCTACCTAACAAGGAATGGGCAAATAGGAGGCTGAGGAGCAACACTGCGCCGATGACCCAGTGGGACTAGTAGTATGAGGCGTTTTCGAGTGCCCACGCGGCCCTTCTTCTGACAATGCGAGCTGAGGGACGAATCAGCGGGGAGAAATGGCAGGGAATTACACGAAGACGGTCAATGCGAAGATGCTGATGATTGAGGACGACTAGCAATCAAGGCAGGTGGGAGAGAAGAAAATCAAAACCAAGCAAAAGGCTTGATTAGCAGACCCTTTGGTCTTCGTTCGGCATCGTCGAGACCGAGACCGAAGTGGCAGTCTGTGCGGACGTTCCCCGCAAGGCTGTCGATCTCCGCAAAGTTGATGAGCGAGGTTACGACCTTGTTAGCCAGACAACAAGACCGTCCACCATGGCGCCTGGCATGGAGTCGCCTGCATCGCAGCAGGACGGAGGCGGCGGCAACGGTAGTGCGAAGCGGAAGACTGATGACAGCCAGACGCAGCAGAGAGCAAAGCGCAACCGCTACATCTCGATAGCCTGGTGCGCGCGGCCTGCCTCTACGCGTGCCAGCCCTCGCAACTGACCTTCTCCCAGTAACGAATGCAAGAGGCGCAAGATCAAGTGCAATGGCCAAACGCCGTGCCAGCGTTGCGGGAACCTTGGCCTTGAGTGCGTCTATGCGCCCAACTGCTGCACTGCCAACTTCAAAGACACGGACGAGTACAAGACCATGTCTGCTCAAATCGCCACTCTGCAGGGCCAAGTCGACGCTCTGTTTGCCAGCATGAATACCCTGCGCGCCGACCTTGCCAACCAGCAACCTCCGATAGACCCTTATCTGCAGCGCCAGTCGATTGTATCGCATGAGCCAGTGCCATCTCCTGGAGTCGCGCCTCCTCAGAGAAAAAACATGCCGCGGAGGCCCACATTCCGGGGACCTACCAGTGTCGAGTTCAGTCTGGGCATCGCAAAAGACCACTTGGAACACATGGGAATAGCACCAGCAGCATCCGAGGACGATATGACGAGGGAAGATTCTCCAAATGGAGATGGCTTCAACGATGCGCCTTTACATGTCAGCAAAGACCCCATCTGGCACGTCGATCGCGACGAGGCTCTGAGATTGATACACCTTTACCAGGAGGACATGCATATTATGTACCCTCTTGTATCGATACCGGGACTGAAGGCATACGTGGACAAGTTGTTCACTTTTATGGAATCCGCCCAGAGAACTGGCCTGATGATGAGAGCTTTGCCGGGTGCCGATGCCATCGACGATGAAGAGACTAATGTTCTCAAAATCGTCTTGGCCATTGCCATGGTCGTAGAAGGATCGGGCAAGAGTGATCTTGGACGTGCCATGTACGCCTATGTGCAGCCTTCAGTCGATGCCCTTTTGCTTGGTGATACAGGTTTGAGGAGCGTACAGCTGCTTGCGCTCACGGTATGTCAATCGCAATCCATCCATCTCAATTTCTGTCTTCAGTTCTGACATGTGCAGGCGACGTACCAGTTCCATTGTGACAACGAAGGCATATCTTGGCGTATAATAGGGTTAACTGCTCGTCTCTGCATCGAGATGGGCCTGCATCGTAGGGAGACTTATGATCGTATGGACGAAGAGCAACGGAATCAGGCAATGCTCGTGTTCTGGTCCATATACTGTCTCGACAGGAGGTGGAGCTTTGGTACAGGCATGCCATTTGCCATTCAAGATTCAGACATAGACCCCAATCTTCCTAGGAACCTTGTAAGTTCGACATGCTCGAGAAGACAATGGTCGGCGCTGAAAGTTACAGGGCGAGCAGTCACCTTACCTTACGGCCATGATTGAACACTTTGCTATTGCTAGCAGAGTACGGCAGTCAATCTACTCGGACTCGACCAGAACCGGTCACAATGGTGTCAGTAAGGAGGACGTCAACTACCTCGACTTTCAGATCATCAACTGGCACAGAAGCCTTCCTCCGGAGCTGCACTGGGATCGTGAGTCTTGGGGACAGACAGACCCCCCGGCATCATCAGGACTGCAACGTCTTCGAATCATTCTTTACCTACGAGCGAACGTGATGCGCATCATGGTTTACCGGCCGGTACTGCATTCGACAGCGTCGATTGTGAACAACCGGGTGCAGGCACACACGGTTGTGGACATTGCAAAAGACACGATCCGGATTTTGACACGGCTGAACACCACATCGGCCATGTATCGCGCATCGCAATCGTTGTTCAATGCTTTCCTCACCAGTGCGCTGGCGGTCTTGTTCTTGGCCGCTTCACACATGCCGCAGACATATGCGTGCGAGGTGCGCGAAGAATTCTACATGGCGCTTGATCTGGTCAGGAGTGTAGCCAAAGGCAGTTGGGTTTCCAAAAGACTGTGGAAGACGATTCGACTGCTCAAAGAGGTTGGACCGAAGCTGGGCTTGATCACAGGAAACGGACAGAAGACGGGCAATGATTTGTCGTTGCGAGACGATCCAAATCACTCTGCGGCGGTTGCTATGGCGGGCCTTGCTGGACACAAGGTCGACGAGGGAGCATTCTTGAATACGGCAAGTTGGAACAATATGGGCAGCGTGTCGTCCAACTCTCCTGACGGCATGGTGCAAGACTTGACAAATCTGTTCGAGGCAGCTGGCGGGTATGCCAATGCGTTTGGGGCAGGGATGCCGGAGCAAATGGACGAGCCAGGATATAGCGGTGGGTTTGGTGGCGAGGACGAGTTGAGCAGAATCTTGCGCGACCTGTTCTAGGAGATGGAACTTGTCGCAAGGGAGTTACGATGTACGAAGCGATGGGACTGAAGAACGAGATGCAAGACTAAAGAACGAGATGGTGATGCGGCTCTGCGGGATAGGGCGGGCTCCTCGGGCATCAGCGGGCAGGCCTTGGCAGACGGGTTTGGAAGAAACACGAGCTTTTGATAGCAAAGTAGCTGTATACAGACGTGCCACAAAGTCGTGTCGCTCTGATCTGGACACTTGATAGGACAAAAAACGTCGATCTGACAGGAGCGCCTTCTACCTTCGACGGCATATTAACGACCGCAGTGACGATCGGGCTTGGCAGGCGCATCGCTGTGCGCTCACTCTCGCAACTCGACGACAAAGAAGCGCACGCTCTGATCTTGCTCTCTCAACAAGCACGATTCCTGGATTCCAGCCTCCCGTCTGCATTTGATCGACCTCAACCCCGACTCTCAGCCCCTTCGCCAACCCCTTCCACCACCCCCCACTCCCTTTCAGAAAAGCCCCCCCCTCGTCGACCGCAACCGTGGATTCTCGCGCGTACGCCGGCCACGTGGGCCCCGAGGACGAGAGCGACATGTCGTCGAGCAGCCAAATAGCCGAGTCGTGGATCAGCGCCTTCTGCAGCCTGGTCGGCCACGAGTACTTTGCCGAGGTGTCCGAGGACTTTGTCGAAGACGACTTCAACCTGACGGGTCTGCAGAGCCAGGTGCCCATGTACAAGGAAGCCCTCGAGATGATCTTGGACGTCGAGCCCGAGGACGACTACAGCGACGAGGACGACGAAGACGAAGACGACGATCTGGACGACGACGACGACGAGATGAGGGACGAGGCGGCCTTCAGGCGCCAGGAGAGACGGCACATGCGCATGGCTTCGGACCTCTCGGTCATCGAGAGCAGCGCCGAGATGCTGTACGGCCTGATCCACCAGCGCTACATCACGTCGCGCCAGGGCATCTCGCAGATGGCCGAAAAGTACGAATCCGGCCACTTTGGCACCTGCCCGCGCGTCTTCTGCGGCGCCGCAAAGGTCCTGCCCGTCGGCTGCTCAGACATTCCCGGCACCGAAACCGTCAAGCTGTTCTGCCCCAGCTGTCTCGACGTCTACACACCGCCCAACAGCCGCTTCCAGAGCGTCGATGGCGCCTTCTTCGGCACCACCTTTGGCTGCCTCTTCTTCATGACCTTCCCCGAACTGCGCCTCGGCGGCACCAACATCTCCCTGGGCCCCAACCCCGACATTGCCTCTTCACACGACGCCTTCGCCTCCTCGCACCACAAACGCCGCAGCAGCCTGACCTCGGGCTCAACCGCCTCCGCCCCGCCAGTCGCCGCCCAACCCACCCCTCTGCCCGCGCAACCTCAAACCATCAATGGCTTCGCGGCCGAAAACATGGCCCCGGGTCTGGGCCAGGGCAACATCTACGAACCGCGCATCTACGGCTTCCGCGTCAGCGAATTCGCAAAGAGCGGGCCCAGGATGAAGTGGCTGCGCGAAAAGCCCCTCGACCTCAACGAGCTGGACGAGGTGGCCATCTGGGAACGGGGGAACCCGGGCCAGAAGAGGGACGACGACGACGACGTCGAATTGCTGGATGAGGAAGAGGACGACGACGAGGACGAGGACGAGGATGCGCAAGACGAAGAGGAGCACACGTCACGAGGGGCCTCTGCTGCTGCTGCGCCCGCCGGCATGCAATTCGACGGCACCGCCGACGAGAGGAGGAAACACGCCGTCAGGCGAGCAGCAGCGGCCGACGAAGGCGGCGCAAAGATTGGCAGTGCGGGTTAGAGAACAAAAATCGGGGAAATTGGAGGGTTTTATCGTGTGTTTTTTTTCTTTTTTTTTTTGCATTTTATTCAGCCTTTGCCTGCCTGCCTGCCCGTCTATTCAAAGTCATCTTTTTGTGATCCTTTGGTCGCGTCTTGTTCAGCTCCTTCTCCTCTTTCCTCTTTCTACTCTTTCTTCCCTTGCGTCTCGAGATTGGTATACTCTGTATGAACTGGACAGCGAACGCTCAAGTCTGCTTTGTCAGGAACTAGCTCAACGATTGTCTTGTCGCCTCGAAGATGAGGTTCACAACTCCTCAAACATTGGATCAGAGTTGGAAATCCGACCGGCATAGCAGAAAGCGTGTATTGAAGCCATAATTCACAGTGATCCATCCATCAAAACCCTCCCTCACCGTGGTACTTGCCAAAAGCATCCATCTACCATAACGCCATGCTCGTGTGTGTGTGACTGTGATTCCTGACTCCGCCTTCTCCGTGGAAACCGATGTACATGCTGAGAGGACAAAAAGAGAGCAATAGATTGCCAGTCTCACAAGTCGCCGTCCAAGTATGCTTCGACCAGGTCGGTGCGCCTGTACTCGCCGCACCAGCGACACTCGATCAAGAACGGAATGTCGGCCACTTTTCCGCAATCGCAAAAGTATTCCTTGAACCAGGTTAGCGATGCAGAAAAGTCGCGTGGATGTGTGCAACTCACCGTCTTGACATATGTGCGAGTCAGGTTGCCTTTGTTTTCACCGTCCTTGCTCTTCTCCCAGCGGTAAACCATTCTCTTCGAACGGCGGCTGTAAGCTTGTGCTTCTTTCTTGATGAAGCAAGGAATGCAGAGCCATCTGAAATGGACAAACTCTTCAACCAAGCTACACTCGCACCACATTTCCTCCGCCTCATTCTCTTCGATAGCGTCGAAGACGGCCACCAGATCCACCTTGTCGTCAATCTCGTCAACCAGATGAGGCTTGCATTCCAGACAGTAACGTCGCTCGCGTGGCTCTCCCGCAAGATGGGCAGTTTTGATGGCCTCGATTGGGTAGTTGCCAGAGTGAAAGTCGGGACATTCGTCGCAATGGTCTTCATGGCAGCGTCTGATCAGGTTGAGCATCTCGGCGAAGTCGGCTTCATGGTGTCTCTGGTGCGTGATGTCATCCTTGCAACAAGGCATGTCGTCGAGGTAGGTGATGTGGTAGCGGCAGTTCTGTACAAAGTCAGCGCCAAAGCCATGGAGATTGCGTTTGGTGACTTACGTTGCAGACCATAGCCTCACAGTCATCGCAGGGAAGACAATCACTGCCCAGGCATTCGATCTTGGCCTTGGCGATATCGCCGTTCCAGTGGCCGAAGCACTTTGCTCTGGCCTCGATGCCTTTGCCGTCGCAGACTGCGTTGGACTGGATCTTGCTGAGAATGGTCTTGTCTTCGGTGATGTACATCTTGATCTCCTTGCAGGTGGCGGTGAGATGGACGATGTCGGCGGACGAGAGATGATCGGTGACCATCAGCATGAGCTGGTATTGGGAGAGAACTTGGACGAGAGGGGGAGTGGACGCCTGCTGCTTGTTGATACGCTGAAAGCTGAGTTTGCCCTGCGTCTTGGGCTTGGGGGCCTTCTTTGCGCGCTGAGGTGGCATGGTGGCAGCTGGTGAGGAGGAGAATGTACAGAGGAGCACAAGGACCAATGTGGCGACTGGGAGGACAAGATGGAGGATTTGTTTGCTCGGCAAGGAAGCGCGAATGGACGTCGACCAGTGATGCGAAGCCATCGAGTGGTGAGCTGAGCTGAGCGAGCGCAAGACGGTCCAGGCAGTCCAGGCAGCGAAGAAATGGGGGAGTCATGACTGAGGAAAGAGCTTCTGCGCCTAGGCTGTCGTGATGACATCGCGTGCCTACCCAATTCGGATTCTTCACATGCTCCTGGCGAAACTAAGGGCGAACGACAAGCAGGTCGACATCTCTCGGCATTAAAAAGCATTAAACATTTTGAATTAGTGTGATATGCTGTGTAGACCAATACATGATTCAACCACCGTCGCCAACCCACTCATAAGGTAAGCTCCCAGGACCGGGAGAAGGGGCCAGGCGGATGACACTTTTCTGACTTCCATAGCTGACCTCACGGCGTAGACTTGTCGGGCTGTCTCCAGCACCGGCAATGCCTAGCCCGTTGCTTGGTGTTGTCCGTAATACTGAGCCAACGGAGCCAAATGTTTGTTGTGATGGAGTACGGTAGATGGATCGTCCTGTCTGCGAGGTGTGCGGTCGAGGAGTAGAGTATGAGATTGCGCGACGGGCGGTGGGAGATGGAGTACGCGCCACGGATACCGAGGCGCGGGGGGTATGGAAAGATGGCAACCTTGAACCAGGTAGGCGGGCTCGGAAAACCGAGCCGGCGATTGATGAAGATAGGCTGCTGCTCCGTGAAGAGGAAGATGATGATAAGCTGGATGTGTCGGATGCGCCTTGCTGGTTTCGAGCAATATCGATTACACGAGGCGGGAGCTGGCTCAAGCCTGCCAATAAGTCGGCAAAGGTGGCCATGAGACCTTCAAACTCGGATTCGGTGATGGGAATAGGTGAAAAGCGGGCGTGTTCGTATCGATGGACAAAATCTTGAGCGGTTTCTGGAGGGACAAGACCGAGATTGGACAAGTGGGCGAGATAGGATCGCATGTCTGCAGTTGGCGCCCGCGAAAGCAGGTCGACGACTCGGTCATCTGCAAGAGCGGTGCCGTCGTGTGTCGGGGGAGCAGCCGAGGGATGGGGCCGTGCTAGCGACACGGCACGGGCCTCGATGAGATTTGGTAGTTCGTGAACGACAGTGCGGAACTGGATATGGGGGGCGAGATTGCCGTCGAGCTGAGACGGAGAGGACCATCCTGCATGTGCGATGCGACCCCAGGGAGGATTTTGGGGATCGACTTGGACAAGTTTGCCGATTTTGGGGGGGTTGGCATCATGGGCGGAGGGAAGACGGGCGAGCTGGTTCTGCAAATCCCTGGGTCTGGACTCGTAGGCTATCAAGGCACTCCTGTTGGCAGCCTTGACAATGTCGTTTCTGACATTTTTGCTAACCTCGGCGGGCTGCACGGGAATCCAGGTCTTGCCGACGGCGGCCAAGACGGAGCGGTTGGTGTAGAGTCTGCTCGAGTAGATGAAGAGGGTGAGGATGGCGACGAGGACGTAGACGCCACCAATCTCAAAGATGTATTGATATGCATTGGCGCGGAAGGCGGTATAGATGAGGGTGGCGGGAGTAATGGCCAGCAAGATGAGGATGAGGATGAAGAGGGCGGTATAAGTGGTGCTGTAGAAGATGCGGAAGAAAGGGATGCGGAAGGGGAGACGCGGGCGCTTGACCATTGGGGGCAGGACATGCCCACAGGCGCCGAGGGACTAGGACATGCAGTCGTGGACGGAGGAGCAGAAACGAGGTTTGTCGCAAATTGCCATGTCGTTGTCGCGGAAGCACATCGAGGCCGGCCTGATGACGCGCACCTTGGACCTTGGCGGGAAGCAGAATTTGGCGAGGGCTGGTATAAGAGATGAGGAGAACCAAAGCCCGGAAAACTTAAGCCCGGAGAACCAGACGGCAGACACTCGGTGGGTGGACGGGGCGGCGACAGACGTGTCGAGTGGTGGGCAGAGACGCGGGCGGGAATGAGATCAACAACATGCAGCGCAATTTGCAAACATGTGAATGCGGATGCGAATGCGAGCTGCCAAGCCTCTTGTCAGACAAAACACCCTCGTGTTCTCCGTACTGTATGCATCAGGGTCCTCTCCCAATCCTCCTAAGCTACTGTTGACCTACCTGGCAACCACCTCCAACATGCCGTCTGCTGAGCCCATTCCCGATGCTCTGATCCCCAGTCCGCCGCCCGATCTGTCCACCAAACTGCCCAAACTCGTCCCCCGCCGCAAACAGGATGCCGCCAACGAGCCTCCATTGAATCCTCCGCCTCCCACCCCCGCCCTTCCTACCCCCCCACCCACACACGCCATCAACTTTCAACATCCCACTCGCCGCATTCTTTCCAAAAAGGACCACGACCTCTTCCTCAACTCTCCCACCTTCGACCTTGTGACGGCTTTCGTCTTTGGCCTTTCCGACTCGGTCCGCCATACCACCGTCTCCGCCGTCACCACATCCCCAAGAGATGCCATCATCGACACGCTTCTAAGCATCCTCGATGACGCCGAGCAAGTCGTCGCCCAGTGCCCTGCCGAAGACGCCGGTGGCTCCCGCTTCGGCAACAAGGCCTTTGTCACATATCTCGACACGATTCAAACACACCTGAAGCCCTGGCATGACAAGCTCGCCATCACCGATGCTGCCGCCCAAGACGAGCTTTCGACCTACTTCTTCCACTCGTTCGGCAACAAGACCCGCATCGACTACGGCTCCGGTCACGAGCTCAATTTCCTCGTTTGGCTGTTGTGTCTGAACCGTCTCTCCCTCCTCCCCCAATCCACCTTTCCTCAACTCGCGCTCGTCGTCTTTCCACGCTATCTCCGCGTCATGCGTGTCGTCCAATCCACTTACTACCTCGAACCTGCCGGCTCCCACGGTGTCTGGGGCCTGGACGACTACCAGTTTGCCCCTTTCCTGTTCGGCAGCGCCCAGCTGGTCCACCATCCACACATTCGGCCCATGTCCATCCACAAGCCTCTGATCCTCGAAGAGTGCTCAAAGGACTATCTGTATCTTGAACAAGTCTCGTACGTCAACAGCGTCAAGAATGTCGAGGGCCTGCGATGGCATTCGCCCATGCTCGACGACATCAGCAGCGCAAAGAACTGGGAAAAGGTCGAGGCCGGCATGAAGAAGATGTTCGTCGCCGAGGTCCTCGGCAAACTGCCCGTCATGCAGCACTTCCTCTTTGGTGCCCTCGTACCTGCCGTCGACGGCATGAGCACCGAAGAAGAGACTGGCGTTGCTGGCGAGATGGAAGAGCCTGAAGGCGGCCAGGGCTGTGTCTCGCACCGGGGCATGAAGCACGTCCACAACAATGACGGCAAGACCTGGGACGATTGCTGCGGTATCAAGGTCCCCTCGGCCATTGGTGCCATGCAAGAGATGAAGAAGCGCCAGGGCGGCGAGTCTTTGAGAAGACTGCCTTTCGATTAGAGCCAGCCACGATGAACAATGATACCCCTTTCTTGTTTTTTTCATACCCTCTCCATCTGATGTGTCTCACCCCATCGATAGCGAACAGAGGACATCAAGAAATAAAGAGATTCCATTCCTGACATTGTTGTAATCGTGAATCCCTCATGCTCATCTAAAACCATTCTTCCATCTCTAGAGTAATTTTTTTTTCTTCGTCAAATCCTTCAATCCACCGTCCAGAAGAGAAAATGTGAAAAAAGAAAAGAAAAAACCACCATCCCTTTCACAAGCCAGCACAGTCGTAAGAGGTATTTTCTCCTGTAGAATTGAAATTTCGTTTTTCTGTGGCGTCTTTCAACTTGAGTCTGCACGGCAGAGGTCAAGTTTCGTTGTCATGGAATCGATCAAGAGGTCATTGGTGGGCCTCTGTTGATGCCTTCGCCGCAGAGGTCGACGTGCGCGTTGAAGTTGCTCCAGCTCTGTGGGACATCGTTAGCGGATGCATAAATAGATTGTTCTCGATGATGACTCACGCAAGAGGCCGTGATGGGCATGCTGCCCTTGGAGTAGTGGACGACCTTGTTGTTTCGATTGATGCTGATTTCGGGCGTGGTGCCACTGATGCCCAGGTCCTGGGGAAAGGGAACCATCGAGAGAGCGGGACCTGAGCCGTCGGCTTCAAACTCCCAGTACTCGTTGGCTCCGACGCTGACGGAAATGGTCGCCTTGTCCTTGACCAGGGCCCAGGCAAACACGGCGTCAATGGGGTATTCGTAGTTCTTGATGACGGTCGAGGCGCCACCGAGACAGGTGGCGGCCTTGGGGTGCACGCGGTACCAGTAGACGACCTGGTCCATGGTAATGGCCGGCGCCTTGCCGTTCTTCCACCAGGCCAAGTAGTACTTGGCCATGATGCGCCAGGGAGCGTGGTTCATGCCTTGGACGTAGTTTTCCATGCCGGAGCTGTAGGTGACGTAGTCGGTGGCACTCACGTTGGTCATGCTGGGAAGATCGCGCAGGTAGTGGGACTCGCAGAAATCGTTCCAGGTGAGCACCTCGATGATGTCGGGAGAGAATGAGCTGTTGGCAATGCTCTGCAGGCGCTGGGCAAAGAGTGTGTCCGAGTAGGCGACCCAGGCATCCGAGGCCACACCGTTGTTCAGATCCTTGTACTGCCATGGCGAGACGGCCATTATGTAAGGACCAGTCTTGCCGTTCTTGTTCAGCGCAGCCTTGAATGCTTCGTCGGCGGTGCAAGTCAGGTTGGCTTCCATAAGAGGCCATGCTTGCCCTGTGAATGCGTTAGTCGATATCGAGAAGAGAGGTTGAGACTATACTTACAGTTGAAGTAGCCGTCAATGGCAGGGTAGTCGGTCATCATTTGGGCAGCGGACTCAGTGGGAGTGTACTGAGCAGCTTGTGCGTACGAGACGAGTGCAGGAGCCAGCGTGATGGGCTGACCTGCACCCTTGCAGCTGTCCTTGAGGTTCTGGAAGAACTGGTTGCCGTAAGCGTCGTTCTTGTCACCGCCATAGGTAGAAACAAGGATGTTGGTGTTCCAGCGAAGGGTGGCAGAACTGCCAGCGTGCTTGGTGATCATGTCGGTCATGAAAGTCGTGTTCCAGAAAGAGTTGCAGACCGTGTAGCTCATGTCAAAGGAGAACATGAGCTTGAAGCCAGTCTTCTCGGCGGCAGTGAAGGCATCATCGATGCGGTCGACTTGCCAGCTACGGCTGGGCCAGTTGCAGTCCGGAGGGATCCAGTTGAGGGAGAAACCATCGATGCCGGCCTGCTGGGCAGACTTCATGTCGGTCTCCCATTGTCCAACCGTGTAGGCAAACGAGTTGTCGAGCATGAAGTGGGCCACAACGGACTTTGCCATAGCCATGTTGATGTTGACAGTCGCTAGGGCCAGCACGGTCCAGATCTTGGAGAACATCTTGTGGTTGTGCGATTGTACAGCTGGAGGAAGAGGGTAGGACAGGGTCAATGAAGCGTGTATCGTTCCAAGTGGCGCAAGCGCTTTCACGAGGGGCAAGATCGAAGAGGATACGTAAAAAGGAGGGGCACACTGCTATCAAAGCAGCGTAAGAGGTGTCGAAAGGAGTGACTGAATGAATGGAAAGGCGTAAACGCCAAAAAAGAGGCTGTATAGAAGGCAAATCGACCGAAAGAATGAAGGTGGAAGAGAAAGAGGAGAGGGATGCACCTACAAGCCCTATATACACTGTCTACAGATGGTCCAAGAACAAGGCCGCGGATACTGTGTGGGGTCTGCCGAAAAATGCCATACTCCCAAGTTTAATTGCGCCGCCGTTGCTTAGATACTGGTTGGTTCAGAAAGGAGGAGGGAGGGATGGCGACCTCGAACCTGGCGCGGAAGGAGCGGGAGGGCCCGCAGCTTCTGTGTCAGATATAGCAGCATGCACCTCATGCAAAGGCGTTTCAGGAGCTGCGGCCGAACAACGACTGGTCGGTCTTGCCTTTGCTCCAGCCAGAACTTCTTTGGAAAACCAACAGCATCTTCTGAATCGATTCTACATCGAGGAACAGACCGCCTGGCAAGGCGGACAAGTGAACACACTCAGACTCGCTCAAATCGAGTAGTGCAACTGATTTGCCAACCACAACCTGTCCGGCGTCAATGCTGTATAGGGCACAGCAATCACGGCGTCCATCTGCATACATAAAGGTCGCACACACTCATTGGGCTCCGAAGTCAATTCCCGCCGTCTGTGGATCCTCGAAATTAAAGTCCCTATAGACGGATGGCCCGGAGCCGACTGTGTTGCCCTAGCTGGGCGCGCATCAGATGGCGGGAAGGTGTTCCAAGCGCCGGAGCTTTGCAATCTTGCAAAGGGTTGTTTGCCGCCAAGCTTGTGTGCAAAGCATCACCACCACCACCACTTCCCGTGCATCACGTCCGCCTCAGAGCACGTCAACAGCGGTTTCAGATGCGCCTCTTTCGACATCTGCCCCGTGCCCGAGAAGATCCTCCGAACCAAACATGCGGATTTGCTCATTACAAGACCTGACTCGCATCCAGAAAGATCGCCAGCGAGTCATCTCCAGAAATCAGGACTGTATCACTGAACGGCCAAGGACTGAATCTACAACCCAGTTACAGTTGTAGAGTCGCGCGCGCTTGTTTTGCAAAAGGAACAAGGACCGCCCGATCATGGAATATGCAATCTCGCAGAGCTTCAGCGATGTCATCATCAATCGACCAATTTTCCTGTTTGTTTCTTCCAAGAAGTTCCAAGACCATCCTTCACGTCCCATCTGAAGTAAACAAGGATTCTCTGCTTCCAGCAATTTTCCAGGAGTTTGAAGTTAAAGCGCCTAGGGCTGGCTCGACTCCTGCATGGAGCCCCACCGAATCCACCAAAGGTGCGTTGCAACTTGCCAGAAAAGCCGAAGACAAAAGTTTCCGCCCCTTGGACAGTGTGTATGCGGCACGCATCTTCCCACATCCCTGTCCTCGATGGACGTTTGAATGCAGCATCGGTGACACGGAATGCATCAACAAAGCTGAGCCATGCGCTGTCAGTGAGGAGATCTGGCAAAGACGCATCTAGGAACTTTGGATGTCATTGCCTACACGAAATGGTGTATGAATCAAGTCCCATCAATAACGCCGGCTATCGAGATGACCATGGGACATTGCATGCATTGTGAACTCATGTAGTAAGTCAAAACGACGGACACTGACTAACTGTGTACCTGCATCATGCAGAATATCCTATGGTCACTCGGGTTCAACGAGGTTGTTGTCATGCAATCAACCCTTGGGGCCGGTGTTGCTTGCCATCGTATCGTATACTTTGATGGGATATTTAACGCTCGGCTCCGCAGCCTTTGTCACTGTGATGTTTGATACTACAGGTGTTTTTTGGCCAATGGCCCTGGTTTGTAAACTCATTGTCTGAGTTCGCCGCATCTACCTCCAAGCCTTTTCCAATCGCAATTTGGTCGCCACATTCTGCAAAGAAGCAATCATCAAAGGCTGCGAGCTCGTCTATGGGAAGATGCCGACCGCACAGTGGCATCTGCAGATACGCCGCTGCTTCCCGTAGTCCAAGCCGAATCTGCAACCTCTTTACTCGGGCTGGTGCGAGTGCATGCAGCGCTCATGAATGCCGATTGAGGCGTTGGGCAGCTGAATCAAGCAGTATCAGGCCAAGTCCTGATACGCTGTCAGGAAGCTCAATTATACTCCATCATGGTAGATTGCTTCCGTCTGCTCGGTGGTTGTCGGCTCGATGGAGTGTAACACAAGAGATCACGAGGGCCATCTTGGACATCTCGACATGGCAGAAGATAAAGTCTGGCGAAAAAGAGCGGGCGCGTCATCTCGGTCATTTAGAGCCATCTCGAAGAGGCCTCATCAAAACCCATCACTCTCTTCAACAACCCTCTTCTTCATCCCCCACACCGGTCCATGGATCCTGACATCCTCCTGTCCCTTGAGACAAACACCTCTCTACACGGCAGACTCATGGTAAAGTCTTCCTCACCGGTAATCCGCAGGAGACTGGAAGCCGCGTGCTCGACGTACGAGGTGCCGAGGCGGGTCAGGGGAATGCTGTTGTCTGGTCCGAGCAACAGGACTTGTTGTGTTGTCCCACGCCCGAGTTCTGCAGGGCCAGACGCGCTTCTGTGTGCTGGGTTTTGCTGGGACAGGGTTGGGGAGGCTGGGCGTGGCGGGAAGACGGTCATGTTTGTTGTCAGGTGGCTTGTTCTTGCCTTGCGGGTCTGTACTTCTTCTATCTCCTCCAGGCGACTCGTAGGTCTTTTGAACATCACATGGAAGAACAGGTAGTCGTTGATATAGCTTGCTCCGTCCGTGGTCAACTCCGATGGCAGTCGTCGAGCTCCGCTTGCCGGATATGGCTAGACTTATGGTAGATGTACCGAATACAAAAGTTTAAGAAGATATCACATTGACGAACTCAAAAAACATTGGTGGAGAATTGATTGGACGGTCATGGCAGACAGGACCTAATAGCCTGTTTTCATACGTGTGACGACGTCTGCAAGATGCCTCCTCTTGTATGACTACAAAAAAAAAGGTCTAGGGATTATAAAATATGGCAGCTTGTGACTGGCCCGGGATGAGGAAAACAAAAAACGCGCGCGCTGTTGCAATGTCGTAGCGCTGCTTTGAGGGCAGAAGAATCGAAGTGAAAAAATCTCGAAAAGAAACCAGAACAAAAAAAATCCCCTCAAGTTCCCAGATCATCGGTCATGGCTGTTCCGCAAACACCTCTTTTACGCCGGCAGAAGTACAAGTTCCTAATAGAACTCAAAAAGATCAAAACATGGGCCGTGGATGGGCCAATATAATCAGAAACCGCTCGTACAAGAACGTGACCAGTCATACACCTAAAACAGAGGTGCCTTGACGTCCTGAACACCGCGCTTGATGACATCCTCGAGCTTCCAGCGAGGAGGTTGGTAGGTAGGGGTCTTGCCCTTTGCGAGGTCGTCGCGGACCTCCATCTCCTTGATGTTCATCAGACCGTCGGGAATGGGCTCTCTGCCACCAGCGATACCGCTACTGAACTTGAGCTGCAGAATGTCGCCGGTCTGGTCGCAGGCAGCAAGCAAGCGGTCCAGGTCGTCCTTGGTGTGAGCGGCAGAAACACAGAATCTGGCACGCGAGGAGATCAAAGGTGTGGCAGGGTATCCCACAACGACAACAGCGATCTTGCGCTTGAGCATCTCGTGGGAAAAGGCGGGAATCTTGGCGGGGTTGTACAGGAGCAGAGGAATGATGGGGGAGTCGTCGTGGCCGTAGATGATGAAACCAAGACGCTTGAGACCGAGACGAAGGTATCTTGAGTTGAAGGCCAATCTCTCGAGACGTTCTTGACCTTGACCAGGAGCAATGTCGCCGATGATCAATCTCAGAGCCGAAGAAATTTGGACCAGAACTGGAGGAGAGGGGGCTTCACCGAAGATGGTGCCGGCGTTGGTCACACGAAGCTTGTCGATGAGGGCTTTGTCACCAGCAACGTAGCCTCCGTTTGCACCAAACGACTTTGTGAAAGTGCCCATGAGAATGTCGACTTCGGCAGGGTCAACACCAAAGTAGTCGCAGATACCTCTGCCTTGGAGACCAAGAGCGCCAATGGAGTGGGCCTCGTCGATGAACAAGTTGAACTTGTATCTCTTCTTGAGCGCGATGATTTCAGGCAGGTTGCACATGGTGCCTTCCATCGAGTACAGACCCTCGACAGCGACCAAAATCTTCTTCCAGGGACGGTGGGTGCGGGGCTGCCCTTGGGAGATTCTCTCGCGGAGCACGCGCTCGAGATCGTTGATGTTGTTGTGCTTGAACATGTCGATGACGGCACCCGACAGTCTGGCGCCAAAGCGGATGGAAGAGTGGTTGAGCTCGTCGGAGATGATCAGACAGCCCTTGCCGACGAGAGCAGGGAAGGTGGTAGCGTTGGTGACGAAACCCATGGAAAAGATCATTGCCGACTCCTTTCCGACAAACTTGGCCACCAGGTTCTCGACCTCGACGTGCAGCTCAGAAGTACCGGCATCGCCTCTGGGACTGGCAAAGCTGACACCGTACTTTCGGGTAGCGACCTCGACAGCATCGGCACACTCGCCCTCGGACTGGGCGAAACCGAGGTAGTTGTAGGAACTCATGTTCAGAGTCTCGGTGGTGGTGCCCGTCATCTTGAAGCTGAGATTGAAGTCGTCAGACTTGCGGTCGAGCAGAGTGATAAATCTACCGGGCACTCCAGTAATGGGGCGTCTGAAGCAGTCGTTGATGCGAAGCTGCAGCCTTCGGATGTAGAAGTTATCGAAATCGCTGTTGAGCGGTGCATATCCGTCTCTTGCTGCCAGGTGCTTGTACTGATCCTGCTTGAAACGCTTGCCGAAAAAGTCGCGCACGTGGCCGAAAATGATGAGAATGAGGTAGCTGATGTAGGTCGTCAGGAGGAAGTAATACGGCGGCGTGTCCTCGATGGGTTCGGGGAAGGCTTGTCCATCGTGACGACTCGAGTAGCGGTGCTCTTGCGAACCAATGGGACCAAAGGCAGCGTGGGCCTTGGCGATGCGGCGGGCCTCTTCGGGTGAGGGCGGCTGGAAGAGGGTCATTGGCCTCTCCTCGATCTTGGACTTTTCGCCGGTCGCGGTGGTGAGGTTGATGGTAGGCAGAGACAAGGTGGCCGGGTTGACCTGGGGAGACGGAGGTCTGCGGCTGGTGTGCTGCTGCGGGTTCGGGTGCAGGGACGCCTTGGGCGAGGACGAGAAGAAGCTTGCGATGCGGTTGTTGGGCTTCTGGGCAGACGACTTGAGGCTCTGGACCGACGCCTTTTCGTTCAGCGCGTCGACCGACGGAGAGGGAGAGGGAGAGGGAGCGTTCGAGACGAAGGGATTGATAGTGCGTATCGGCATGGCTCAAGCAAGCGTGCTCCTGCACGATTAGATATTAGAATTAGAGACGATTTTCCCAGGACCGAGAGAGGATGCAAAGCGACAACGAGCAATGGCGGGCAGAAAGAGAAAAACGGAGAGGTGCAGCATGGCAGGCTGGTGGCTGATTAAGGGGAACGGCCATGACGGAACCATCACAATCCGCGCCAAGGGTGTAGCCGCCACCATCCGGCCCATGGAGCTTCAGCCTTTTCGTCGCTTTTTGTTTTTTTGCCCACCAACAGCAAGAAAAACACGGTCGCCAATTGCCTGTGCCAGCCGTGTCCCCGTGCCTTTGCCTCGTCTTGCCATGTCATGCCTTGTTGCCGGAGGGAGAATGCGACAGAAGGAAAAGAATCGGAACTCGTTCGTACCTTGTACCGGTCAGAGCCACGATACGTCTGCGGCTTCTTCGCACACAGTCCAAGGTATCGCAGACGTTTGCTCTCACAGATCCAATCGGGCGCGTTGCGATCAATCGCGTGCTGTGCTGCTCGATCGAGTATCGTGTCGCAGAGCTGGAGAAGCGTTATCGCAGAGAAAGGGTTGAAAGAGCACCGAGTAACAGTGATAAATGCACCGAAAGAGATGGTCAGGGCGTCGCTTTTCTATCTAAGACAGCAATCTCGAACAACTGCTCTTTTAATTCGAAAAATCGCCGCCTCAGGGGAAGACACGAGAGATGTGACAGGCATCGGCTGCCGGTAAGCATCCGATCTTAGCGCGCTTCGCTCCCCTCGCTTTCATTTGCCTCGCCAACCGAGTCCCGAGACCCTCAAACAAATACTGCTGCTCCTGCTGCTTGCGATTTTGGCTTTGAAATGATTGGTTTTGTGTTGCTTTGATATCCATGTGCTTCTTGTGTAACACCCTCAATCAAATGGCTTGCCATTGACTGCGACAGCGATCGCAATCACGACGGACTCGGGAGAGGATTTGTTGAAATGCGCTCTGAAATTCTCCGAGTCTAGCCTGCGTTTCACGGCACAAGCAGTACGCCGTATCCGATCGACCCAACAACTCATGCAGGAACCCGCTCGCCCTCAACCTGACCAGCCTTGTACCGTTGACGTTTGACAACAATTTTTCATTCTACTCAACCTCTGCTGTCTTCTCGCTTGCAAGAGTCAAAGTTGAAATAACACAACGTCGTATGCTCCCTGCCGACGGTGTCAGTGGAGGGCAGTAGTGCATGTTCGAGTTATTCGATAGTGCTTGCTGCGGGCTGTTTCCATTGAGAAGACGTCGCCGGTTCCTGCGGATAAGTGACCTGCTGTACAAGATTGTCAGACATGAAAAGACAGGCTGAAGCTGCAGTGGAATTAGAAGGAAGCAAAGAAAGAAACAACACAGTAGGAGGCTGATTGTGTTGTGAATGAATGTTGAAGCAACGAGCATGTCTGCATTCATTGTAAAGTGTAAGGCCAATATTCTATGAGTTTCCAAGTGAGCTCCAAGTGAAAGAGAGGCATGTCTGAGTGCTAGTCAAGCTGAACATCCAAGGTTTTCTGCTTCATTCAATCGCAGCTTCCCCTTTCCGTCGTCCTTCTTTCTTCTGCTCAGCGCAAACAAATTCACCCACTCTTATCCTCACATCTCTCCTTCACACCTATCTCGACTCTACCACTTCGTCCGACCCCAATTCAACACATTCTGCGCACAACACTTCCTTCATTATCACCATGGCCGACGGCACCGCCGCCATCGTCTGGTACGACAATAAGCAAAATTCAGCCTGAGTAGACACTGACACGGATCGCAGGGGCATCCCAGTCGGAATCACTCAGTTGCTCAACAATCTCGATGCGTTTCGCGATGCTTTGCCAGCAATTCGTACTCTGCGCCTGTGCAGCCAGTTTGGCACAGGAGAAGATGTCTACGTCAACAGACTGCCAAAGGAGCTCATCAATCTGATTGAGAAATGGCTACTGGAGAGGCACCGCCACAAAGACCCTTGGGACGACTACTGGAAAGAAGCATACTGCTGTTTCGAAGGATCCTGCCGTCCCAGCAGTCACTACATGGACAGTGCTGCTGAGCAATTGCACCAAGACGCCGTGGATATGGTTCGTGAAGATCACCCTGAATACAATTCTGAAGATATCTGGGACTCTGAGGATCCCATATTTGAGGAACTGGTGGAAGACAAGATGGATGAGCTGAGCTATGAATACGATGGACACTTTGACATGGTAAACAGCAGCAAAGAATCCTGGATGGACACCTTCGCAGAGTGCAAGAACGCCAGGATCAGGAAATATGAGCAGGCGAGTGCCTTGAGGTTATGATCGCTCGGCCTCCATGATAGATACTGACAGCCTTCTACAGCTCCTTCGCGACCACTTCGGCTTGGAGTGCTTCATCATGCACGAGAACCTCGACGCTATCTCGAGCGGATACCTTGCACGAAACGACAAGCGATTTAGGCCAAAGTCCCCCCCTGAGAAGATAACTCTGTGTTATCTCGTGCTACCCACCCAACGCTCCAAATGAAGAGCAAAGATTGATCGTGTTATGGACATGCCTTACGGCACATCTGGAAAATCCATGCTCGTTGAGCCCGAATCACTTCAATTAACTGAGGTTCATCGCAAGCGCTTCGCTCAGGCTATGCTGTATCTCGACTTGAAGCTGTCAGTCCATCCCTCCCAACTCCATGGCAGCCTCTCTGCATACTCGCCACATGAGGGATACGCAGGTCTCAAAGGAGCCGAGATCCTCGAAAAGAGCGGTCGACCTCTTACCAAAGAAAAGATTGCCGAGCAACAAGCGAAGAGGGATGCTGATATTAAGAAACGCATCGAAAGACTGGAACAAAGTCAATGGCCAAAGCTGATGTTGCTTGTCAAGGAGGATATTGACGGTGGTTACTGATCCCACCTCGCTAAAGTCTTTCTTGGTCTCATACTGGATCCAACGTCCGAGTCCACCAGGATGGTTCTTTTCCTTTTCTCAAATTCCCTTCGTCTGTCTGTCTGGCTTCTGCTGCTACATACTCACCACCAGTTCTCCCGCCTTGCCCTTCAGGCAGCAGACATTTTACATGCCAGTGGCATTGATTTTGCTCCGTGGTGGATGTTTCCTTTCTTTCTTTTTCTTGCTCTTTACCAGTCATTCGCCAGCACGGCGCTCACGGCGTAAACACGACTCTGCCTGTATTGCACTCTAGCTACACATCGTCAGTAGCTACGATCGCTCAATCAAGACACGCACATCTCGAAAATCAAACATCTGCCTTGCTTCGTCTATCAAGTTTCATTTAAGGTATTGAGCTGTGTCAGCCGAAGATTGATGTTCCTTCAGGAGCCGACACGGGCGGTCTTTCTGGAGACCACATGCAGCTTGCCGATATTCAAGCCACTCCCAACGGAAGCAGATATGATGAGTTTCTAGGAAGTGTCAATTGTGTTGACAAGCATGAACGAAGGCGAGTTCGTAAAATGTTACCTTGATAAATGCGTGAGAAGGCTGGGGCCAGAAGGCAAAACTTCGGCAGACTGTCAACGCGCTTCAGAAGCACCAACTTGTGCACCTCAACAAACGCAGTCGAGCGCAGCACCATACCATCACCAAGAAAGCACATGGCACGAAAGAGCAAGGGCATCAATCATAGGAAGAATGGTTCACAAGGCCAGTCGGTCTACCAGTACACCCAGCGGATAACTGGGGCCCGGCGCGATGCTACCAGATACAAATAATACGCGTGCGCTCTCGGAGCGACTCAACAATGGGCACAACGTGCCACTCAATACCCGGCCCGCGGTTGGTAACATGAAAGGAGTGGCAAGCGGAGCAAAGAGGATACCGAGGTATACCGTTCGAGGTGAACGGCAGAGATCAAGCCCTTAGACCAACAAAGGGTCGACTTCCTCTCCCTTCTTGTCCTTCTTGCCCTTCTTCTTGCTGCTGCCGCCAGCGGCTGCTTCGACACCTGCGTTCTTCTTCTGATGAACGATGAAGCGGGTGTAGCACTCGTCTTTGTCCCACTCGAAGCCAGCGAGGTAGGGGTTCTCTCCCATGTCATCGTCCTCCTTCATCACCCAGTGGTCAGCATCGATTCGGCACCGTCAAGCTCGGTTTGTTCAGATCGAGGAGACATACCTTCTTCTTGAACTGCTTGTAGATGGCATCTACTGCATCCTTGATGGTTACTCCTTTGAGGTTTCGGGCAGTGACGTTGAGTCCCAATGGGAAATGTAGGTCAATCTTCTTTACCGGCGGTGTCACGAGGAGCTTCTTGAGAACATCCTTGTCTTCTATCGTACTCGGGTTCTTGTTCAGTTTCCTGGGTATGGTCAGCAAGTGGAGTCGAGCCAAGCTATATACAACTTCATGATAGAAGGAGTATCGACAGGCACATCAAGGCATCGACCATGTCTTGATGGGGAAGCTTCAACTTACCATCCAAGCTTCTGCGTTTCCGGTGCTATTTGCAGCTCGACATTCTCATGCTCTGCAGACATGATCAGTCACGAAGCTCCAAAGATGGTTCAGCAAGGTCCAGCTTACCTAGGTCTTCGATCCTGAAGACTCCCGATACGGTACTGCTGGTTCGACGGTGCTTGATCTGCTTCTCAGAGGTGGGCGAGTGGGGAGTGTCAGAGACGGCGGAATCGAACTTGGTCAAAGGGTGTCCAATATCGGCTGACATGGTTGGAACTAAGGTGGGGAGTTGGGAAGCTCAGGATAAAGCTTCGAGAGCTACTAACAATGGTTGTTTGGGAGGGGCAGTTTGATGGGAGCGATATAAGACCGACTTGCTGATGGTACAAGGCAATCTTGGGAAAGAGAGAGAAGGGGAGAGCAAGAGCTGAGGGAGTCGACTGTAGAAATACCTCCTACCACAGCAGTCACGCGTGCGGGGTTGTCTGACGGTTGCATGTTGCATGCCACACTGGAAACTGGCGGCGGTGCGGTTGTCCTTGCTCAAGCTCTGAGCCAAGCTGGGATAGCTTTGCGCAGCTCTCTTCCCTCAAGATCATCCCACCGAGCACGAGACCAAGCAGCAGAGCTTCCCGACGCTTTCCCTCAGGCATGTCCTCTGCACCACCCAATCCGGGGTACCGGCGCTAATCGATTTAGGATGCGGGGAAAGCAACTCTATTGTTACCATGTACCTGCGGGAGCTGAAACACCGTCAAAAGCAACAATCAATTGATCCTCAGGGGAGACAATGGTAGCCACGGCTCGTTTCAATTGAGGTCGATTCATGACTGGATGGACGGGTATTGTCTGCTGATTGGATTGGACGCAGAAATCACGAGCTTCGTCGGGGCACCACGGGGAGAAACGACGCCGGGCGATGCCGACCTGGAGAGCAACGCAAACCACCCCCGGGAGTACGGAATCAGAGTGATGTGCGCTGACGAGGCATTAAATTCTCGCGCCATCCAACGGGCGAGGCACGACTAAGATAAGCTATCAAAGGTACTTCGACAACCCATGTGACCTCCATCTCCCGGAACGAAAGCAAACATCGTTATGCAAGCCCTCTCTCGGTGGCCCCCCATTGGCCTTTCTCTCTGCTCATTTATCAGGGCTGTAGCGTACATGGCTTACAAGATCTTCTCGAGTCCTGAGCAAACTTGCTGCCGCGCTCGTATATTGTCCAATCATTGCATCCAGACTTCCATGTTTCGTCTCGAATTCGATGTTCTGCCCAAACGCGTCCGAGTCATTGTGCAGTACAAGCATTGCACCTGGACTGTATGGGACGTAGGAATTGTCTCCCTGGTTGAGCAAGGTTCCACTCGCTATCACGTCCACACCAGAGTCCTTCATGGCCAGTTGCAGAGAAGAAACCCACCTTCCCGGCAGGTCGGTTATCGCAAAAGCCCGCATGTTCTTGAGGCTTGTGGTCTGTACATAATGCTTGAGACCTGCAGCATAGATGAGAGCCATCAGTCCGTCTTTGCCAACTTTTTGCGCAAAGATGCTCGGTGGATCGAACTTGTAAATGTATCCTTGAGGACAGATCTTCTCCAAGGCGTCGAGTTCGTTTCGAAACTGATGAAAGGCGGTTGCAACCAAGACTTCGAGGGAGAGAATACTTTGACTGCCCGATGATGCCTTCCGGTCGGGCCAGAAGAACTTGTCTCGCACCTTTCCCAGAACATCTTTGCAAGGTGTCTTCAAACCCTTCTCGCGGAGGAGTCCCATGGCCTGTTTACGCTGCATAGCAACGCTGCAAGCCTGGTTGATATTTGGCAATTCGCGTCTTGCAGTCAGATGATGGACCATGAATCTGCGAAGCGCATCGTCATATTTTTCTCGGACATCAGCAGACTGCTTGTCCTTGTGGTCGGGCATTTCGAAATCCTCGAGGACGCTGGTCTTGTCCGTGGTCAGTACAGCCAGTTTCATCATGACTTCGTTCGTCTCAAAGTCTTGATGTATCATGTTGCTGATCAAGACCATGCGACCGGTTCTGAAGCCATCGCTTGATGGGAAATAATCGAATGTGTGTCCCTGATCCCATCCAATGTGGCCGTGGACCCAAGCCAACTCGATAGAGGTGACGAACGTGTCGATAGCGCCTTCCATGTTGGTTATATCATCCCCCTTCATCCACTTGACTCCTATAGCGAGGTCCTTCTTGTTGCACATGAGGAATTCGATGAGTCCCAATGGCACGAAATGGGAAGCCGAGATCCAAGGAGGACAAGTTTCTTGGTAGTTGGCAACCCAGTATTTGCGTGGAATCGATTTCCTTTTGGCGGGCAATGGTGTCTGTACGATGTTGTCCGAAGAATGTGTCGGCAAGAGTGCAGGAAATTCATCTCCGTTGGATTCCCAAAATACTCCAATTCCTGTCGGCTGCTTTGCATCCTCGGGGGCCACAGATTCTTTCTTTGCAGGAATCCGTGCGGGAGATTGAGTCCGAGTCTTTCTGGATGTCGCTGGAGTGGAAACTTGCTTCGCGGTCTTGGTTGCACCTGCAGCTTTGGCCGGCGTTTTGGTCTTCTTGATGCCTCCAGGGGGGTTGGCTCCCCCATGGCCTGTATCTTTTCCGGGACTGCTGCGTGCTTTCGCCATGGCTTCTGCTCGGCAGTTGACAGGTATTACTGGAAGTATGAAAAGTACATGTCGGGAACAGAGGTGGATGTGATCTTTGAGACATGCAACTTCAGGAATGTGCACAGCGCCCAACTGACAACAAATGAATACCCCGCTTTACATTCCAATACGAAGATAACATTCCGACCCTCCAGAGTACATTTAGGAATGTCCAATGATATTCCTTGGAGCGTACAACTCCTCGAGGTGCCTTTCCTCTTCTTCAGTCAGGGTCTTCCCATTAGCGTCCAGAGCCTCGTCCATACGCTCAACGCTTGAGAATCCGATGATTGGACTTGACACTCGCTTGTTGATCCATGCAAGAGCGACATGAGACATCTTCCATCCTCTCTTCTCGGCAATCTCTTGTACGCGTTTAACAATCTTGACGTCGATTTCGGAAGTTCCAGCCAAACCGCTGGCTTCTCCCGCAGATCTTGTCGTGCTTCCGGCTGCCGAAGGAGGACGCGCGAGATGTCCACGGCAAAGAGGGGCCCACTGGAAATTCTATTAGATATAGGGCATCAAGCCGCGACGGACACTGAGACTTACAGGAATGAGTCCCACGCCAGTGGCATCACAATACTTGTTCATTTCACGCTCCTCTTCGCGGTAGAGAAGACTGTACTGGTTTTGCATGCTGATGAACTTGGTCCAGCCATTCTTGTCTGCACACGCCTGCATCATGGCGAATTGGTACGTCCACATGGAGCTCGCACCGATGTAGCGAACTTTGCCAGAGCGAACCAAGTCGTGCAGGGCCTCCATCGTCTCCTCAATCGGGGTGTGAGGGTCGAAGCGGTGGATCTGGAGCAAGTCGAGGTACTCGAGGTCCAGACGTTTTAGTGATGCATTGACAGCGTTGTATATGGCGACGCGTGAAAGACCTCCTTGGTTGACGTAGTCGGGCGACTCGCTGATCTTCTGACCATAACTGACGGTCTTGATGCCTGGGTTCTCGCCCACGTAGCCGTAACACTTTGATAATATGACGATCTTCTCGCGGGGGATGTTATACTTCTTGATTGCCTTGCCGATGATTTCTTCGCTAACGCCGTTGCTGTATACGTTCGCCGTGTCCCAGGTATTGAGGCCTTTGTCGTAGGCAGCTTTCAGAACTGGGAGGGACTTCTCTTCATTCAGAACCCAGGGCTGCCATGCCTCGTCACCAAACGACATGGCGCCGAGTATGGGAACGGAGACTCGCAGACCACTCTTGCCTAAGCGCCTGTAAACGGCCCTGGTCTGCTCGATGGATTCGAGGACGGGGTCCTTCTTGTCAGACATGTTGATCAATTGAGATTTGAGAATAATTATGTTTGAAATGAACAGAGATGTATAGCTCGAGCTGCGACCGCAGTGCTTTATATTCTAGTCCGTACAGTCGGCGGCTAAAGGAAGGAGGGGTCGAAGATGGGCGCAACGGACATAAGAATTAGCCCCGAGCATGATCATTAGCTTGCTGGATATTTATTCCAGTGACCTGTAAACTGGAGGCAAAACTATTTGAAAATTTTGAACGACGACGATAGTTTTGCAAACGATTGACTTAGCTGGTGGCTGGCAGGAGAGGCATTTAGACTTTGATGTTGTTTAGGCTGGAGCTGCGGCTCAAGTATCGATGACGTGATCTTGAGAAGCAACACCGTATCCGACAAGAGTTTTAGAGCTGTTGAAGACAAATATGAGCGACTCTAAAGAGATGAAAGGGCAGAATAGGAGTCTTTGTGAAGAATCTCATGGAGACCCTCGCAGAGAATGAGTTGGGCGCGAGTTTGGAGTGTCTTTGCAAGCTGTCTTGTTGGCATGACGGAGTGGACTGCAGTTGATTAGTGGCTCAGCAAGAATAGCGGGGCTTGCCCATGAAACGTTCATCTCTTCCATCAACTTGGTCTTGACTCCTTCTCTTAGACATTGCAAAGATGCCCGAGAAAGGAAGCGTTGAAAAGCACAGATGGTGGAAGGAGGCCGTCGTTTACCAGGTTTGTTCGCTGATACTGAGAAACGCAGACAATAAGCTAATTCTGAAAGGTGTATCCTGCCTCGTTCCTTGACTCTGGAGCAGGCTCGAAGCCTGGCTGGGGCGATATTCCCGGTATCACCTCGAAGGTCGACTACCTGAAGCATCTGGGCGTCGACGTGCTTTGGCTCTCACCAAGTAAGGAGACATGATCATGGGTTTCGGGAAGCATTAGATTGACCTATATCTAGTCTACAAGAGTCCCCAGGCGGACATGGGCTACGATATCGTATGTGAATACTCAGAGCTCATCTGAACACAAGTGGCTGAATAATCGCAGGCCGACTACAAAGACATTGACCCAGTCTACGGCAACCTCGAAGATGTCGACAAGCTCATCAGCGAGCTCAAGAAAAGAGACATGAAGTTGATGATGGACCTTGTCGTCAACCACACTTCGGATCAGGTTGGTACATTCAACTCAAAGACTGCTTCGAGGTTACTAATTGAACAACGCAGCACGCCTGGTTCTTGGACTCTCGCTCTTCCAAGCAATCCAGCAAGCGTGATTGGTATATCTGGAAGCCTGCCAAGTATGACAAGGATGGCAACCGTCAACCGCCGAACAACTGGTCTATGATTCTTGGCGAGATGAACAGTGCCTGGACCTACGACGAGAGGACTGATGAGTACTACCTCTCGCTCTTCACAGCCGAACAGCCAGATCTGAACTGGGAGAATCCGGATGTCCGTGAAGCGGTCCACGATGTTCTGCGCTTTTGGCTGGATCGTGGTTGCTCGGGCTTCCGCATGGATGTCATCAACCACATTTCGAAAGTCCAGACGTTCCCAGATGCAGAAATCGTTGCTCCTGACCACAAATACCAACCTGGATACAAGTATTACTGCAATGGTCCTCGCCTGCATGAATGGCTCAAGAACATGAGGGCCGAGGTTCTCGACAAGTACGACACCATTACGGTCGGTGAGATGCCATTTGTCCGCGATGAAGAAGAGATCCTCAAGATTGTCCGTGAAGACGAGAAAGAGCTCAACATGATCTTCATCTTCGAGCAGGTCGACATTGACAATGAGCCCGGCAAATACAGACTTACTCTGCGTGACTGGGACGCCGATGAGATTCGCAAGATCTTTGGCAAATGGCAGCGATTGATGATCGACAAAGATGGATGGAACAGTCTGTTTATTGAGAATCACGACAATCCTCGCTCGGTGTCGAGATATGCCAACGACAGCGACGAATATCGTGAGCTCAGCGCAAAGTTGCTTTGCTTGATGATGACGACACTTGCTGGCACGCTGTATGTGTACCAAGGTCAAGAGCTCGGCATGCGTAACGTGCCACCTGAGTGGTCGCCAGAGGAGTACAAGGATGTTGAGTCCATCAACTACTGGACAAAGTGAGTCACTCGAGACGTGAAAGTTGGAATACAGGAACTGATAATTGCAGGATGAACAAGATGCATTCCAGGGACGAGGAGAAGCTTGCATTTGCACGCCATGTTCTGCAAAGAAAGGCGCGCGACCACTCGCGTACTCCAGTGCAATGGTCGGCAGAGCCCAATGCGGGCTTCTGTAAGCAAGATGTCACTCCGTGGATGCGCGTCAATGACGACTACAGAGAGATCAATGCCGAGGCACAGCGGCAGCAGAAGGATGCCGACAAACTCTCGGTGCTGCAATTCTGGAAGCGTGGACTTGGTAACCGCAAGGAACACAAGGACGTGTTTGTTTACGGCGACTTCCAGGTGCTCGATGAGAAGGACAAGAATGTCTTTGCATACAAGAGGTCGAGCGAGAAGGAGGCATTTGTCGTGGTGCTGAACTTCACCAAGGACGAAGTGCAATGGGAGATTCCTCAAGGTGCCAAGGTGCAGAAGTGGGTTGCTGGAAACTACACGGCTGGACAGCCGGACAAGGAGACGAGTGGAAGCATCACCCTGCGAGCTTTTGAGGGAGTCTTGGGTACCGCGGACGTGTAGATGCATGTTACAAGAGAATAGACAGATGAATTGGACCGACGTGTAAACTCAAGCCATGTTGCCAAGCATACGCAGCGGGTAGGGCTGGATGGTCCGAGCGGGCAGTCATTGGCTTGGCCGTGGACGTCCCAGTCCGACGAGGGTCACCAACTCTCGCCCGTGAGCAGCTCCCGCAACACGCACAAACACACACACACACACACACAGCAAACGTCGACATGGCCCTCCTACGACCAACCGCCTTTTCCAGACGCGCCGTCCAACTGGCCGCCTCTGCCCCGCAATCCCTCGCCGCGCGCCGATCCCTTTCCTCCACACAACAAGTCCGCGCCGGCGCTTCACACGACGACCACTTCGACCCCCCGGGCGGCGTCCTCTTCGGCGTCAAGCCCGGCGAGAAATACCAGGACGAGGGCTGGGAGAAGATCTTCTACTGGGGCTTCTTTGGCAGCTTGGCCTTTGGCGTTCTGGGCTACGCCTACAAGCCCGACACCAGGTTCGTTGCTCCCCATCCGCCGCCATCTCGCCGTGCCTGACAACCGCTGCAGCATCCAGACATGGGCCCTTGAGGAGGCCAGGAGAAGGCTCGAGGCCGAGGGCATCCTGAAGGACCCCGAGGACGAGTAAACGCACACGCCCCACGCACCCTCAATCCCGACACGCGCAATGCAAACACCCCCATTTATTCGATCCAAGACAATCCCAGATGGCCGCGCTTTGACTCAGCCGGTCTGTACATAACCCACGGAATTGCTGGCCGATAGACTTTTTGCGAGGGTCTTGACTTCTTAATCGCTACTCTAGGCCTCATCAAGATATCCAACAAGGACTTTTCATTTTCTTCTGTCTGATCTCTGATTTCTGATTCTCTGTGTGCCCGTATCTCTCTTTCCAATCTCCGTGCTGTCGACCATCTCTCTTTCCACATTCGCCGTAGGTCTAGAGGAAGTGCTAGGTGGTTGTGACAAGAAACTGCTGTGCTTGCTCTAGGCTGATGTGTTTGCGCTGGACAGAGACAAGGGAGCTCGACGAAGCTCGACATTGTTCAAGCCGGATCACAGGTCAGCTGGTCGAGACCAGGATAGAGCTTTCCCGCCGTCGCTGCTTCGCCATGCCGAGTCTCGTGTGTTGCGATGCGGATTTGTTCCTTTCACGTCTTGTACAAGGCACGGCAACTTGTCACTCAGCCTGTCCAACAACAACCACAACAACTCACCGCCAAAAGAGCTTCATCACACACAGAAACAAGGTCAGTCATTAAGGTACACCTCTTCCGTCACTCATTCGCTCATTCACTTGTAATTCAGACAAATGTGCAGCCGCAAGCGTCTCATCTACAACTCCTGCGGTCACCAGTTCCGCGAACGCACGGGGACCTGCGACAGGGCCAGAGCAAACATGGAGTGCGTCTCGACCGAGGACTTCCAATACATCGACGACCTCTGCCAAGACTGCCGCATGGATGCCTCGATCGAGAGGTGGATCGCTCACAACGCTGCCATCGCCGAGGAGGAGCAAAAGGCCAGACAGGAGGCCTTTGACAAGCGTGACAAGCACGACGGCAATGAGAGCGGCAAGGTCAAGAAGGGCTGAGCCCGGGTACATGATCGAGCGGTGCGGTGATGTCGTCTCGGCACCTCGTCAGTCTACGACAGCATCTATGACCGGCAACAAGCACTCAACTCAGCTATTGAGAGAAGATCATCTTGGGCAACATCAAAGGCAAGGACTGGGGTGTCCAATTCGACACTAGGCCCTCACTCCTCAATCCCCCCCCCCCTCTTTGTCGACACTGCACGCCTAAATGCACGAGTTCTTACGGTATCTGATGAGTCTGCCTTGGAGCCTCGTGCTGTGGCTCGAGCGTTAAGAAATACCGGTGCAGAATCTTTTGGAGCTTGTCGAGCAGATTGAGGTAGGCTTGCTCATGAAGACAATCTGGAACGTGGACAATAGATGAAGAAGAAAATGATCTGACGACATCATTGGCAAGAATTTGTGATTGAAGATGAGCAACTGTGACACACCAGACTGGTCGCTGACGGCCATCAGCACAAAGAAAAGGGAGTCTGATATCAATTGTTTAGACATCACTCGCTTAGGTTGTCGTACAAGGCTGCATTTGACGTGATTATGGCTGCCACTAGAGGTCGTTTTAAGAGTCAGCAGTCTGCATGCTCTGTATAGCTTGTTTTACAGCAACGCCATGGCGAGATTCCTTGGTTTCCTCGGCTACGTCGTCCATACAGCCTGGTGAATCGACTGGATCAGCTCTCGACAACAAGTGAGCGAGGCCGACTTGGTACGAAGTCATGGTGTGATTTGTGCTGCGGTCGCATGGCCTGTTTCGTCGTCTGGGTTCGTCATTGAGAAGAGTATGTAGCGTCCTTACGTGCGTAAAGCCTTTGTTCCAAGACACAGCTGGACAACCCCTCGTGTCAGCTTTGAGAGCATTGGCGGATGCAGGTGCGTTTGAAAAGCAGCATTTCACCGTTTTCCAAGGCATGAAGGTCAGAAACAGAAACAGCAGCAGACTGGCAGCGAGGCACGTCGGTGGGGGTAAAGTCTGGGCTGATGAAATTTGAGAGGGATTTTAACGAGGCAGATTGCTGGGAATGCGACTAGACAAAGGCTAACACAGATGCTCAGGCGCGGGCTTGGGTGTCAGTCAACGCCATTGTGCAGGCGGTCGAATGAAGGGGTGCTGTGTGGTGGAGGGAGTCGGCAGGACAGGGTAAAGGGTCGAAGGCAGAGATGAAAGCGATAGGCGTGCTACCGTTTAGGACGCCAGGCCGCAGCAGCAGAGAGCGTGTGCAGTGCAAGGGTTTGGAGATGGCATTGGAGGGAGGTGTGCGTGTGATT
Organism: Aureobasidium mangrovei; assembly: GCA_021014315.1. Taxonomy (NCBI): domain Eukaryota; kingdom Fungi; phylum Ascomycota; class Dothideomycetes; order Dothideales; family Saccotheciaceae; genus Aureobasidium; species Aureobasidium mangrovei. The sequence goes on along the minus strand of JAJJJQ010000004.1, from coordinate 1,310,343 downwards.
GGGTGTAAGAAAAGCAGGACTAACTGCTGGGGGAAAAGCGGGCTGGATGCGAGCCTAGGCGCGGAAACGGCTCCGAGCAACGCAACTCTTGCCAGTCGCAAGGTCAAAGGCAACAAAGAGCGAAGGAGCGTTTTTTGTCGCGCTCAGCCCTGGCTGCTGCTGGCGTCTGAGTTTATTATAATAGCTCGAGCAAAATCAAGCAGGCGCATGACAGACAACAACGACGACGACCGCCAGCACCCTGGTTGCCCGAGTCGCCCGTGTCGCCCGTCTCGTTCTGCGGTCGACTTGATGCTGCCGCCGATGACATAGCCTCCTGACATATCTTTCCGAGTCGTGTTATTTGTGCCCGCTGCCGCCAAAACAGCATCTCGAAGCGTGGACTGATCATCATCAAGCGCCTTCCGATGCAACAAGAGCGACCGCGCAAGCTTCAGCGCATCTCGCAGGCATGCGACCTGTGCCACCGACGGAGCATCCGCTGCCGACCCAGCAACGAGGAGCCGGACCGGTGCCAGAACTGCTACGACTTTGACGTCGCGTGTACCTACGAGCGCCCGTCGAAGCGCAAAAAGCACCCCCAGGCCCCGGCCGCTCCCCAGCAGTCGGCGCGCTCGTCGCAGTCGCGCACCACCCTGACCTCGTCCGACAACCAATCCGCCGTCCGCAACGACTCGGTCGGCAAGGCCAACGAGTTTGGCCCCGCGCCCTCGTTGCACGTAGGCGAGCCGGACGAGCTCGACCTGCCATGGAAGGCCTTTGCCCTCTCGAGCGAGAGCGTCGTCATCGAGCTTTTTGACGTCTACATGGAGCTTGTCTACCCACTGCAAGTCGCGTCCCCGGCCTCATCCGAGTCTGCACGTCTGGCTGACTGACGTCTAGCTACCCTTTCTTCCACGAGGCCACCGAGAGGGAGAAGCTGCGGAACCGCGAGCATCTGACGAACAAAGGTTCGTCCTCTCCATCTGTTCTGACGAGGCCGCTCTGTGCTGACCACCTCGGCGACAGGCTTCTTTGCCTCTATCATGGCCGCGTGCGCCCTGGCCTCGGCACGCATCCGCGACGGCGCCCTCCCCTCCAAGATTCCAGACGCCGCACGCAACCCCGAAGCATCGTCCGAGGTCTTCTTCGCTGCCGCCAAATCCGTCTTCTCGGCCGATCTCAACAAGCTGCGCGGCGCCGACTACATCCGCGCCTGCGCCCTCCTCGCCTTGACCAGCATCCAGTACGGCCAATCCGTCGATGTTCAGCAGTATGTCGGCATCGGCAGTACTCTGATCTCCATGCAGCGCTTCTACGACGAAAAGTTTTGGCCCACTGGTTTGGAAGAAACGGAAAAGGAAACCTACAGGCGTCTGTACTGGGGCGTGTACACCCTCGAGATTTATACCGCCGTCGTCTGGAACTGCTTCATGCGCACGCAGGAGATTCATCTGAACGTGCGATACCCCAGCGAGAATGAAGACGGAACCATGGCAACTACAAACATCGACGCTCCACCCGGCCAGCATCGCGTCAGCTGGCTCAAGGGATGGAACTTCACCATTGATCTCTACCGCGTCTTGGAGCATGTGCTCAACAAGTCTCGCGCAAAACGTTTCAAACACGACGACCGTCGTAGTGTTGACAGCCTGGTGTTTGGTGATGCCTTTTCCGAGAAGAGCGTCATGGCAACCATGCTCAACATGTACTATGCTCTTCCCCCGCAGTTCAAGGCGACGCCTCCAATGACGGGTGACCAGAGCCAAGACATCTATGCCTTTCAAGCTGCAAACATCCAGGCAACATTGCAACTGTTGCGCATGATGCTGTTCTCCACGGAGGATGGCCCGGGGGTCGAGAGAAAGTGTGACGTGGCCAACGAAGTCTTGTCCGTCTTTCAGACCATCCCTACAAGATACCTGAGGGCGATAAGCACGCCTCTAGTCTTGCAGTTGGGAAGTATCGGTGGAGTTCTGGGATCCGTCTTCGAGCAACCGCTCCAGCAGCAAGTATACGAGCGAGTACGAAGTTCGTTGTTGCTCATGGCCGAACTGCTCGAGAGTCTCGAGTCAAACCTACACCGTTCGGCAGGAGCGAGTCAGGGTTTGATCTCCCAGGTGGAAAAAATCGACCAATACATGCGATCTCAACAAAGCGCGACTCAGCCTGTCATGATCCAGCAGCCTGCTGCTACCCAACCTCAGATTGGCATGATGGACAACCACATGACGCTGCCAATGCAGGCATTGGGAGGTGCTCCTGGTGTCCAGCTCCCCGCTGATCTCGTTTCGGAGTGGCCCTGGCCATTATACCAAGAAGGCTGTGGTCCGTACTACATGGACAATTATCCGCAGTGAATGGTGCGTTTTCTCATGAAGAGTCGGGTTATTGTTTTGCACATTTGTATGTGCCGGTGGAGGAGTTTGGTGTGCCTGCCGGGTTTTGAAAAGTCCACGATGAATGACACTCAAAAATAGCATCCATGAAGGTGTGATATCTCTTGTGGGCCATGGGGATTACGAACCCTGCACAAGCAAACGATTGAGTACATTTGATTGGCCAAGTGTTTCAAGCAAGAAGGTTGGCCCGCTCGTGATAAAATCCCGTGGCCGGAGTCGTCGCCGCCGCGCGGTCGATCGTCGAAAGACCGACCCGCTTAACCTGTGAGCCGATGACAAGTGACAAGCGGAGTCGGTCCCATGTCATTTGCGGGCGTGGGTCAGCCGCAAACTAGGATGTAGGGATGCTGTGTTGGGGCATTGTTCACGTTTTTATGTGCGGTGATGATGGGTGGGGGGGGGGGGGGGGCAGACACCACAAGACGAAGATACAACAACAGAACCGAAAGGGCAAGTGAAGCCGTACACGCCAGCCAGCCGGCACTGCCACGCGGAAAGGGGAGCACGGGTGGTAGAATGCCATGCCGTCCGTACGGCATTCTTGGATCGAAATCGAAAATTGAGGTTTGCTGGTGCCCATAGACTACTGCCACTCGCAGCGTTATTCAGGTACTGTACGTCAGAGGAATCATCGCACGGGCGTTTTGTGAGTTGTTCGGGAAACCCCATGTTTGTAGTAGTCTATAGGTGAACTTGGACGTTGAAACCCCATGGTCGCTTAGACCAGGATGGCTTGCTGCCGACTTGCTGGGAGTTGGGGAGCCAGCTCCGCAGATACAGTAGGTACTCTGCCCTCGACAATCCTGCATCACGTCTTCGAATAAACAATGACCCTCGATCTCTCCGTCTCGAACGGACCAACTCCTCGCCATCATGAGGCTTGAGCGAAAATCTCCACCAAGAGCTGCGTAGACACTTCTGCTCATGATGGAGTCCTCGTCCACAGATCAGTCAGGTTGTACTGAGATCCATAGGGCAGGTCTATGCGGTCGGAGTAGAATCGGGAGACGTCTTGTCAGACGAGCAATTCATATAGGATTTCTCTCGTATCACAGATCCGCAAGAAGGATGGACGGCGCAAGGATGCCCTGTATATCAAAGGGATTGCGACGCATCAATAATCACATGTCGTGAAGGAGTCAAAGGAAAAGATCGCCCACCCTCCAGGGAAAAAGTAGAGCGGAAGAATGTCCGTCGCCTAGAATGATGTAACATTCCCAACGCTAGCAGGGGCGGCTGTATTGTACGTCTTACTCTCGCCTTATACATGTGTGCGCGTAGAAGCTCAGAAGACACGGTGGCTCTGCGGCCCCGCTTCGCAGCCCACCAGTCATGGTGGAATTGAATTCCATGCGACATGCATGAACGGAGCGATAGGATTCTTGAAAGATCTCGGACGGCACCGATGGTGGTGAGGAAGGCCTAAACGAGAACGGCGGAGTGCTGCGCCGGACATTCGATGTGCGATTTGCGTCTAGCCAAAACCGCCTCCGCTCGTCCTATGGGAAAGCGTGAACCTGTCCGACTTCAACTCTCAAGGGTTCGCGATGGGGGGGTGCAGACCTCGATCAGCGTCACAGAGTAGTCGTGATTGGGCCGACAAGCCCCGGCGGCTCTGCATGTGGCAGCGATTAGCCGAAACGGTGCGTACAAGTACAGGTCCATCGCGCGATCGTCTCCTGGCAGCAGAAGGAAAAAATTGCGGCTCTGCTGTCTGACGTAGGCACGCCCCCCCTGCTCGGGTTCCCTCTCCGTTTTTCTCTCTGCCATTCGATGGCAAAACCATGCTCGCATACAAAAGCACGGCATCCACTCCGGGGCGCGCATTATTAACCAGAACCGTTCTTGAATTACACCTCGCCTTGGAAGCCACGATCATCGTACCATCCGTTGTTTCTCAGCTAGAGCTCTTTCCGCTAGCTCAACCTTTACCCCGCCGCCGACGTACGCTGTACCCGCAGAGCCTCACCCATTTCAGTCTTCGCCCCCCAGCTTCCTCGTTTCCTGCTACATTCTTCTCGCGAAACCACAATTTCCTGTTGACCATTGACCTTGACCTCTCTGCTCAACTTCAATTACTCTCGCCACCACCACCTGTTCTCTGTTTTGCCGAAATAACAAACAAAGCCTGAAGTCAATCTCTTTCTCATACCACCTCATCGCCTCGCAAAGCCGTGCGCGAGACTTAAGCTGTCAAGCTTCAAACAGCCAACCCCCATCATCACAACTCGACGACGATCATAACCTTCATCAACCAGAGTTCACTCGCCCTACCAAGCTCACCTTCTGCACTCTATTTCGGTTCGTGTGCAGTCGCAAGGCAGCCACATACTGCGAGTAGTCCTTTTTTCGAGGTGCTGGCGTTCTGAACACGCATCAGTCACAACCAATCTCCGCGACGACCTCCATCCAACCTCGTTTCGGTCGCAGCCCGATCTTCCCATCGTATCATCCAGACATGGACTTTTTCCAGTTCGAGCAAGCTTCTTCGCAGAACCTTGGCCTGAATTCATCAACGAATTACGACTTCACCGCCATCAGTCCGACCACGCCCGAGACGGACACCATGTTTGGCAGTCACCGCAACTCACCGCCAATGCACATCAATCCGGGAAATGTGTGGAACGGCTTATCACAGGCGCCATCCATAGACAGCGGTCTAGGAAAGCTTCTGAACAGCTACGGCGGATCTGTTGATCAAGTATATGGTCAAGTGACGCCGCCAGAGGATTTCGACATGCATGGCCTTGCGAGTTCCTCAGTCAAGCGATCGGACTCTGGTGTTGCTGGCATGGGTGCAATTGCTGCCTCCAGCGTCTCTCCTCGCAGCTCCGCCTCGTCCAAGCAAAGGCCTTCCGTCCGATCGTCACATAAGAGCAGGAGGAACAGTAGGATGTCGGAAGACGATGTCATTGGAGACACCAAGAAAGAAAAGTATAGAGAGAAGAACCGTGTGGCCGCTGCAAAGTGTCGTGCCAAGAAGAAGGAACACGTCGATCATTTGGAGGACAACCACCGCACCCAGAGCGCCCTGAACACTGCGTTGAAGCAGACTGAAAAGTCTCTGCGTGATGAGTTGTCGTTTTGGCGTACGCAAGCATTGCAACACACTTTCTGCAACTGCCGTAGTATCCAGGACTACAACATGCAGAAGGCTCAGAGCATGGCTGCTGGAAAGCCTTTTGGAGCTCACAACCATTCGCATAGTCATGTGGCGTCCTCTTCTCCCAATCTGGCAAACGGCCGCTCGTCAGCATCATCGGCCAGTTTCCAAAACCTTCGATCACAATCTGCGTCGGGACCCGAAGTGGCCTCGCCTGTGATGAGCGAAGGCTCAAACGCCAACTCCTTCGCCGCCATCAATGGTAGTTCCTATGGCAACATGGCCAAAGGCAGTCAACAAGGCTCTCCCGTGGCACCGTTTTCGATGATGCCTGAGATGGAACTGAAAGCCCTGGTCAAGGACATGACTGAATGATCTCGGTACAAGGTTTCGGTCGGTGCTTTGGAGTCTTAAGAGCGAGGGCCATGGTGCCCTATAGCGTATTATCGGGGGTTTCTGGTGTTTCTTTTTTTTTTCCATCACATCTTTCGGGCAGTATGGCGTTTGGGGGCAGTTGGTTCGGAAATGACGAAAAGCACACGAGGGCCGGCGAGCATTATGATGGTTTCATTTTTTCTTCTGTTGCTGTACAATTAGTTCTTAGTTTCTTCATCTTCATCAAAGCGCATTGTCAGCAAAGCAACAAGACAAGAGCGACACCAGAATCGAAAAAGTTTTTATCGAATTTCGACTCGAGTGTTTGGTGTTGGATGAGTCGGTGGGGATGGCTGACGCGTTGCCACTTCCACCTCTCCTCAAGGCCAGTATTGAACCGGTATCATCTGGTGCCTGTGGTCGTCTCCATGATCAGAAGGTTGATTTTGCTCGCTTTGCTCCTGTCCAGCGAACACGGGCGGAGGCTGGGGACGACGAGAATCCCATCCAAGGGGCATAGATAGGGGAGGAGACAGCCACCCTAATTCAGTCCAAGTATGGTTCGGAGACGGTCCTGAAGGCCGGATATAACAGTAAAAGTGGTCGAAGGTGCCTGTGGTGGAAGTCGGAAAGGATTTTTCTGCTCGTCGACAGAAGCTGGCAAGACCGAAACCTCATATTGCTGTCATGACTGTATCACCGACTTTTTTTTTATTGCTTTGACATAAGGATGTCGTTCTTTTTTTCTTTTTCAGAGATAATCCCGCTCTTCGTGTTGCGCCAGCCTTGAGTAATCAAGAAGCCGACCATGGTTTCTTCAAAGCCTCTCGTTCGTGATAACTCTCTCTCTGGCAGAGGCGGTCACTTCGCCGGAAGCGTCATTCGTGTCCAAGAAGGTGAAAAAAGGAGATTCATGGAAATTCGTTTAGTTTATGATTTGGGGATTAGGAGAAAACCAAAGGCGGCGAAAAGAAAAGAAAAAACGGTCTTGCGAGGTGGTTCTGCTTTGCTAATCAATGTATGCAAATCTGTGCCGCGTAAAAGGCAAATATCCGACTCTGACCACAATCGTGTCGTCATTCCAGGATATACGGAGGCGGGCTTTGCTTCCGACCCGGCTGTGAGTGGTCGTTCACCCCGCCCATTTCCACGCCAAATATAGCATGCAGACACATGCACGACATGTTATGCTTTTTCCCCTCACTTCATATTGCTGATTCACGCAGATAGAGCATCGTTCCTTGTCGACGGACCAGAGAAAATATCTTCTACACTCTCTAGATAAACCCTCGTTTTATGGCTACTGTTACTATAACATTAAATGGCGGTGATGAGAAGATGCACTAGAGACGGTAGCTTCGCATGTGGCTGTCAACACCGTTGCCTTCCGAGATCCTCGAACAACATCGGTTCCTACAATACATCTGCACACCCTGGCAGCATTCCATTGCAGATCCAACAGGGTCAGGGACGGTAAAGGGTAAATGTGCCGATGCGAAGCCACGGACAGAGGGCATTGAAGCCATTCATTGGTCTGCTGGAGTATTGACACTGCCTGTATTCCATAAATAGATTCGTTCGAGCAATAGACTACGTAGTACTCCCGAGCACCATCACACATAAACAGGGTATCTTGAAAAATCAACAATCACCATCAACGCCGAGGATAAAGGAAGAAAGCATGGAGGGCCGCAGATCGTGTGATTGTAATTGCACGCATCGTGTGCTCAATACATCCGCTTCGCCTCGTGTCTAGTCTGCCAGTCATTGTCAGAATCGTAAGATGGTGGCGCCTGCGTGTCATGGAATGACGGAGGAGCCTGAGTGCTCGATGATGCTTGCCCATCTAGCGAAAGTTGCGGAGGATACAAAGCCGACGCATCAGGCTCGACGTAGGCTGCCGGGCGGAGCTCAGTGTATCCTGGGGTTGATGGGTTCTCTGGCAGGACTTCAAAAGGCACTTTGTGTTCAAACTCCCAGATGTGATCTAGTTCCGCATGGCGTATACGGATCACGGCTTTTGCCTTGTAGCTCAAGTTGATGGTCCAGGTCTTGAAGCTTGGGACAAAGCAATGTTCGTCCCAAGTCAATTTGGCAAGGCACGTGGGTTCTGTGATTGGGATGAATGATCCATCGAGCGGCAGCGGCATGTTATGGCCGAGTATGTGGTGTTGCACGAGGGTCATCTTTCCATCATCTGCATGGTCTCTGATGGTGCCCTTGGACCTGGCTTGGACGTATGCCTTGACAAAGAGACGGCAGTCTACGAGGACGAGCTTTGGCTTCTCGGGGTCGTTCTGCCCATTCCGTCGATATGTACACGATACTTCCATGGGCAGTGACTGAGAGAGGGCGACACTGCGAGGCATCTTGAATGAGACCGCGATATTTATTTGTGGCGTCTTTAGCGATGGATCGCTTGTGAAGACATGGCTCATCTTCTCTTTAAATGTGTGCTGAACAGGACGGAGGGCTTTGCTCTTGAACAGTCCGTCACCCTGGCATGGGCCGTCTAAAGGCCATGGTTCTTTGAGGGGATTGAGAGAGACTGGTCTCACGGGGAGCTCTAGGATCTTCTTGGTGGAATGCAATATCCTTCCGGGGTTGATCTTGACTTTGACTGTATATCGAACCTCGGCCTCTGGCGGCTTGGAATGGGTTTCGCTCTTCAGTTTGAAGGTCGGGGGTAAATCTTGTTCTCCCATTTGAAAAAGTGAATCCTTGCTTTGGCACGTCCGGTTGTAGTCGACTCTCTCGGGCAGCTTGAAGTGAAATGGCCATTCATGTTTTCCAGCCTGTATTGTATGGGGGCCGTGAAACACCGTCTCTTGGAACCGAAAAAGAACAATCTTCTCGCGGTAGTGCTTGGTGGAGGATCCTCCCGAACCGTTGCTGTGGGTTTCCTTAATGTCGGTATAGCATGTACCTTTGAAATTTACGTCGATGTTGTCGATGTCGACTTGTTGGTTGGGGGCGTAGATGGCTTTTCCAGATATCGGTTGGCCTGGAACGAATGTCCCATATTTCCCTTGCGGTGTACTCTCCACCAGAATGGTGATGTGTTGTGGCTGGAATCTGCTACCCATTTTGATGATCAGTGAGGTCTGACTAAGTGGGTTGTATGCTCTGCTTAAATATCCCATGGACGTCTAAAACTGATTGACCATCGCGCATCACCTAGCCTGCTAAGCCCTGCTAAACTTGCTAAAGGATTCAATTGCAACCTTGGCAGGAGCCTGAGGATTGGCAGCCTGGGGCCGATGATCCGAATCACGAAATCTAAGAAAGACCTTATGACTCAAAACACCTCTGGCATACTGATTGACTGCAAGAAATATCGGTACCTTATCGTGAGGACACCTGTTAATGTTGTGCTGCCATCCAGGGAACGAGGGAGCTCAAAATCATTTATACCATGCCCCGCAAGCAGGGTTCACGCCGGTACAGGGCCCCATAGTCTCGCTCCCTTTCAATGATGCACTTCTTACTTCCATTGAGCATACAACAGTTCACTGTACAGCTTGAAAGTACTATCATGTCTATCCTAGATGACAAACTTTGTAGCAGACGTAGGTTGTCATCGACTGTACTCTCTTCTGCCCAGTCAGCTACGGGCGTCGTTACCTGCGGTCAAAGCTTGAGGCTGTGCGCCTTCCTTGCTTAGATGGTCAACTCTATCGTCACATCTTACCGTACCACCAACCCTTTGTTCACATCCATCAGACATACACTCGTCGTCATGTCGGAGCAGACTCAGCTACTGGATCTTCCAGTGGACATTCTGTATCTGGTTTTTCCATACCTAGATGTTTCCAGCTTCATAGCTCTAACGTCGACATGCAAGGCGCTGCATCAATCGGACCTCGCCCAATACGCGCCATACTGGAGTTCTGCGACACGCAACACCTTTCGCATACCAAACCAGCCCGTCGTCGAGAATGATGGTGCAAGATGGCAAAAGATTTACCGTCGTCTCGCAACTGAGTCTCGTTGCTATACTTGGGGAAACAATGACCTGCGTTGCTTGGGCTTGGGCGACGCTGGGCTCGTCCTTGGCCCACCACGAGTCGGCCGACTCCCGAGACCCCCGAGACCGGTAGACAGACCACATGTTCACTGGCCCACCGAGATGCAAAGCACGAAACAACTGGGCATCATAGCCGATATGCAATGTGGTGGCTGGTCCACCAACCTACTCACCTCCAAGGGCGGCCTTTACAGTGTTGGCATCCTGAACGGCATGACTCGAAACACGACTGCCAAATCTACGCCCGAGAAGCTACGCTATCCTGCGGGCTTGCCCCATCCTGATGAACGCTATGAGCCAGCATCTGCCATTAAGCAATTCTCCGCCGGACGCAGCCATATTCTCGCTCTATCCGACGCTGGCTACATTTGGTCTTGGAGTCACATCACCCTGCCCGCGCTCCAGGTCAAATTCTTGAACGTGGATCTGGTCCACAACGAGAGGCTCACACCTTCGACACGTGGTTTTGTCCGAAAAGTTGTCGCAGGCTGGTCCAAAAGCGCAGCTCTAGTGGTCGGAAGTGGCATTGTTGTCTGGGACCCCTTGGTGCGCAACGCACGTCAGCCCGAGGGTGAAGAAGATGCGGTGCTCGTCATGGAAACTGCAGTCATCCCTGGCACCGACTTCCAAAGGCTTACCACGTCATTTGAGCCGTCACCGTCTAGCATTGACATCGGAGAGGTACAAAGCTTCATCTGCCTCGAACACTACGTCCTGTTCAACACACATATCGGCAAAGTGTACGCAGCCAAGATTATCTGGAATGCGCAAGCCAAGGAAGTGTCCGATGTTAGAGAGGTTCTACTTGAGTCGAACCGACAGACGCCCTCAACAGGACCACAATTTGCTACGGACGTTCAAGGGTCCTTTCGCTCGTTCGCCATCTTCACCAAAACGGGTGCCGTGCTCACCGGTAATCAGGATCATTTGGACCCTCTCTTCACCGTTGAGAATGCCATCAAACCTCTCAACCTTATTCCTGCCCTTCAGCAATCTCAAGTCATCTCTATAGCATTCGGAGACTACCACTTTCATGCATTGCATGCACCGGGCTACATCACTTCCTACGGCACAGAGCCAGGAGGCCGAGGTTGTCTGGGTCTTGGCGGTCAAGGACACCCAGAAGGTCGACTCCGTGGGATTCGCTACCAAGGCTTCAGCGGCGACGGCAGCTTGGTGCCTCATGCATACCTCCATGGCCGTAGAGTTTGGTTTGAAGAAGAAAAGCAAAAGTGGATCACCTTCCTCACAAGCGGTGGTAGAGATCCCGAAGAGGCCAAGGAACGCATGCGCATGTGCTCGGACCCCAATGTGCAGGGCGAAGTCAGTGAATGGGTCGAGCAAGAGGGTCGGGCCTGGGAGCAAAAGTTTGGCGGACCAGACAATGCGAACGATGATGACGGCCTCGGCTCCTACTTTGCACTGAGTGTCACGGCTGCCGGATGGCATTCTGGTGCATTGGTCCTGGTCAATGAGCGGTTGGCCAGTAAGGTCCGCGAAGGCTGTCTGGAGGCACCTAAAGAATCGAACGTGGAAGACATCGACGAACCTGAAGAGGAAAATGGACAGGAGGATCAGACTGACAACCGTGGGTTCATTGATCGCGCCCTCGGCTACGCAGACGACTTTGTACGCTGGTTCAACGGCTCACCTCGAACAGATACAGCCGCTGGACCGGCCTTCCGCGATCCCACCAACCCTGATGCTTTTTCGAACCCGCAAAACCATGGCGCCGTCGCCGAGGACGGCCGCCAGTATGTTTGGGCCCACGACTCTTTTCCTCGTCTGAGGCTTGCAAATGGCGAGGAGATGCCCGGAACGGCCGAAATTTCCGAGTGGCGGTTTGGGCGCCCACAGTGGGAGGGTAACGTTGAGGGCTATTAGGATGTACGAGGACATGGGCACACGAAAGGAGACGATGGAATGACGAATTACTATTGATGATCCCATGTATTATATTTGCGGAGCATGAATGCGTCTTTTTTCTTTCACCAATGTTGCCTTGCAGCTTCGTGGCTCATGAATATCATGAAAGGTCGATAACACCAACACCGATGCGAAATTCACGCAAGACGCTACAACGCCGTGCTCAGCTCAGTTTTCCCAGAGTGTTGATCTAGTATACGTGCACTTTAATTCTCTGCTGATGCATTGAGCATCAGTGGCGTTTCGATTGTACGTGCTGACGGTATGACCCTGTCCCTCGAGGTCAAAAATCGAGTGTGCAATAAGACAATCGAATGCCAAATGACATGTCTTCAGGCGAGCGAGTTAATTATACTCAAACTCGACATGTACGCAAAACACCAATTTAGACGAGTGAAGTGAATGAATTTCTACCATGACGACGACGTTACAGGAGAGAAAAATGCTCGAGGGTAGCACGGAAACATCATCGTATTCTGTTGTATCAGAGACTAGCTATGTATGCATTGATAGCCGTCTGCTCGTTGAGACAAGAGTCACCTCATCGAGAGCCGAGTTCGGGGCAAGGTCAAACCCTTGTTTCCTTCACTTTCCCGCTTGCGTTCCTCCATGGTAGGTCCTCCAGCTTGATGTTGGGATGGACAATCATCGCGTGAACGTGCAAGGCATCTCTTCCGTAGCAAATCTTCTCCTCGATACAGAACTGACAGCGCAGCTCTTGGTCCTGGCGGTCGTGAATGGAATGGCATGTTGGTGACGGGTAAGCGCGTTCGAGGGGATGAAACCATGCATGCGATCCTAGCGCTTTCGTTTCTTTGAGGGAGTCTTGGAAGGCGAGGGTGACGGTTTTGAAGGAGAGGGCGATTGCGAGGCAGCGGCGGTGGTGTTTGGAGGCCAGCGAGACGGCGTGCGAGACGGTGTGGAGGCACCGGACCTCCGGGAGCGGAACTTTCGTGGAGAAGTCGACACCTAGTCGTTCTCCTCCTTCAAGCTGGCAACGCCCCTCTTCGCGGCGCCGGCGCCTGCGCCGACCTTGCCGCCGAAGCCGCCGTCCTGCATGAAGAAATCGACTTCGTCCATGACGTCCCAGACAATGTCCTCGGCAATCTGCTCTTTGAAGCGCTCCGAGATGGGGCGAAGGGCACGGCCGGGGTAGTATCTCTGATTGGCATCGGAAGGATGGGACTGCAGAGAAGTGGGCTTGATGTGGGCAGGTGGCATCCAGAAGCCTTGTTCGCCAAAGTTGAGCTCGGCAATGCCGCCGCTGAAGCAGGCGACTGCAGGAAAGTAGCCAAGCATGCCATCGTCGAAGCCTTCGCGATCGCCCTGCAATTTGCTGGGCTGACTGGCAGGAGGTAGGAAGGACAGCAGATTGTCAAAGGCGGTGCCAATCAATTCGCCGTTTTTGTAGACACGAATACTGCTGTGAGGCAGGGTACGAAGCGGTGCATCGGGGTGGTGAGGATTGGGAAGAGTTTTGATGGAAGTCGGGGCGCCGGGAGCAGGGGTGGACAGAGAGGACAGGGACAGGGTGCGGTCAGCGTAGGCCTGGATGGGCTTGGTGGCAACATAGTCCATGGTCTCAAAGTAGACGTTGCCCTTGTAGGGGACGGGAATGCGGTCGCGGATGATGTGATGCGGCTCCTGCGAGGGGTCGTGGCGAGGCGGGCCGTCATCAAAGCCGTCGCCCAGGTCGACGGCCGGGTTGTAGTGGCCTTGGACGACCTTTTGGTGCAGCGATATCGAGGGCAGAGTGATTTCGAGACCGACAATGTCGCCCTCTCGGATGCTGTCGTTGACGTGGATGGGCGTCGGCGTCTTGCACTTGGCCGACTTGGGCTGGAAGAACTTGGAGGGCCGGCTGCGGTGCATGGGCTCGAAGCGCAGGTCGCTGATGCCGTAGCTGTAGCCGTCAAAGCCGACGGGCGCGTCCAGCGGCGCTTCTCGGCGCGCCCATCCGAGGCGTATGTGAGGCTGCGGGCCCTGAGGTGGCGGCGCGTTGGCGTCTGCGCTGTCGGCCGCCGCTACACCTCGCACAACGCGCACTTCGTAGTACAGCGATCCCTCGCGAGCGCACACGTTTGCGCGAGCCATACGCCATCCCTTCTCGTTGGTCATGACGTGTCCGCGGCGGTTGTAGTGTATGGAGCGATCGGCGTCTTCGAACGACATGCGCGCTCCGTAGGGCAGGCCATCGGACTGGCGGTAGAACTGCTTGTGCCGGAAGTGTGGATCGGCCACGCACAGCGAGTAGCGGTAGGCGCGCTTGTTTTCCGCCTGGTCCGTCACCTTGTAGAGCTCCGTGTGGCCGTCGGGTGTGAGCAGCGGGAGCGGCTCGTGAGAGCTGAAGACGGGAGCCTTTGGCGCCTCGTAGTCGGGCGTCTTGGGCGGCGGGATCTGATAGCGCATGGGCGACGGCGCCGCCTGCGCACCACCATGGCGAGTGTTGGAGGCGCCAGGAGCCTTGCGCTTGGCGGGGACGGTGGGTGTTGTGCCGCGCGTGGCCTCGCGCTTTTTGGCCGTCTCTTTGCGCTCGCGCTGGCCGCGGCCCCGGACTTCGGGGTTCAATGGCGACGGCACGGCCGGCGCGTTCTCTTGCGCCAGCCGCACTGCTTCGCTCGTTGGAGCTGGGGATTGCGACTCGCTCATCTCGATGCTCCTTGGACACGACACGCTCACCCACTGGCCGCGAAGACGACTTGCGACTTACGACCTACGTGCCTGTTGGTCCGAGCGCAAGGATCTATCCGTGATAAGATCACTTCGCTCTACGCCCTGATCTTCCTGACAGACATGTATCTTTTTCATGTCCCAGGCATTCGGACGTCAAGCGCGCAAAGTCATGGCGAGAACCCTTGCACTGAGCTCTTTTGGTCAACCGTGTTTGCTGACTCCTGAGCCATCTCAACACCTGATCAACAGCAGATCAAACACATGTGCAGGTTTTTTCCGTCACCTCAGCTCTGCTCCGTGGGGCGCCACCCTCCTCCACTCTGCTCCTACTTTTCCCGCAAATGCCTGCATACCAGCGACACCACACTCCCCCCCAACCAATCCGCACTTCCACCGCAATCCCCCATTGTCTCTCCCTCGACCATCCGCATCCCACCCTGAGCTGTGACTGTGGGTCTGCACTGTTGAATTTGTTTGCGCGTGGCTGCACGTCTCGCGATCATCATTAAACATCACCCAATGCGTACGCGAATGCGCCTCAAGCCTTCTTAACATTCGCCTTAAGTCCGATGTCTGTCGCCTTCGCGCCGTGCCATTGGCCACTTGCGTGGGCTTTTTGCCCTGCATCCAGCTTCCTCCGAAGAAGAACCCGCCCGACGGGGGAGACCCGAAGTAAGACCATCTTCTACTCGGTATACACACCGAGGTCGGTCCTTTGCCGGTCGGCTCAACAGATTACGGTCCACAGCCAGTCCCAGTCTTGTTTTCAGTGGCAATAGAGGCCGAGATCTCGTCGCTGAATCGTTTGAACAATGCTTTGTTGTGCCTAGACAAGATCGCATCTTTGAGTCGTGTAGATTCGACCATTCTACATCGAAATGACGCCCCTGACCCGTTCGTGGGACGTTGAAAAAGACTTCGAAGCCACGGCTTGCCAAGCACGTCTGCGCGAAACGGGCCGAAAACGCCATCGTAGGGCCGATATTGGCTTCCGAAATTCCTTCCCAGGCTCCCAGCATCCGTCAAAGCTCGGCCTCGCTGGCTCGACGTCCTTCGACGACTTTTCTGGCCGCCTTCTACGGCCCACATCACGTCCTGAGGTCAGGCCCGGGGCTGTCCCAGACTCCATGACATCTGAAGGCGAAACTGCTCATCGCCTGATCCTGGAGCAATCAAACCCCAAAACCTGAACCAAATGGGCCCCCGCCTAATCCTCCATTGGGCCCAGCAAAAATCTCTCTCTTTGATCCCGTTAC
Source organism: Aureobasidium mangrovei (assembly GCA_021014315.1). Classification (NCBI taxonomy): domain Eukaryota; kingdom Fungi; phylum Ascomycota; class Dothideomycetes; order Dothideales; family Saccotheciaceae; genus Aureobasidium; species Aureobasidium mangrovei. The sequence continues at coordinate 1,294,602 of JAJJJQ010000004.1, read as the reverse complement.
GAAGGCGTTCAATTTGCCCAGTGAAACTCTACGTCATATTATTCGCTCTTTCGATGCTGACATCCGAGCGAGTTTGATTCCGATTTTTTTGCATGTCCACCGTTGCCAACGTCCATGCGAACTTCGTGATTCGGTCGACTTCGGCACGGGATGAAACTTTGCATGGTTAAGCTGTTCCCGATGCTTCTCGTAGCCGTCCTCTAGGGCTCAAAGATGCTCACCTGAACCATCACCGGACACCATGGTCATGGTTTGACGTCTCTGTCCGGCTACATGATTCCGCTTAGTGGCTTGTCCATCATCGAGACCCATATATAACCACCGTGCAGAGCGTAGAACCTCGAATCCAAAACTCCATCAACGGACCCCAGCGTGTCTCGTGCTTCATCATTTCCAACTCCAACCGACCTCTTTGCCCACACGCCCACCCTACTGCCGTGTTGCATCCGGAGCACTCCAGAGCAACCCCGATCTATTACCGTCCCACTTGTGCTCCATCCTTTATAAAGCACTCTTCTCCTCATTCTTCTCTCGACTCCCCCCAGCAGACCTCACCTGGCTGTCATACGACCCTAACCTTCGCTCCCACCCAACCAACTGGTTCTCTCTTTCGTCGCCCCCCTTGCTTTACCCTACACCAACCCCCCTCCCCCCATCCTCACCATGGGTCTCTTCTCAAAACGTACCGAGTCCGAGGCCATGAATGCTGGCCAGGTCGACAATGTCGCTGGTAACCATGAGTTGCCTGCCCCTGCCGGCAGAGTCACCTTCATGGCTTGCTTCATGGGTCTCGTCGCCTCTATCGGTGGTTTCATGTTCGGTTATGCTTCTGGTCAAATTTCTGGTGAGTCCTAGCACACGATCGGCCCCCGACACTTCAATCCTAACATCATCTAGGTTACTTCCAAATGTCCGACTACCTTGAGCGTTTCGGTGAGCAACAGGCTGACGGTACCTACGTCTTCGGTGCCTACCGTCAAGGCGCCATCACTGCTCTCCTCTGTGGTGGTGCCGCCGTCGGCTCCCTGATCGCCGGTAGACTCGCCGATGTCATTGGCCGTAAGCTCACCATCTCCGTCTCCGCTCTCTGGACCGCCATTGGTGTCATCATCGAGATCTCTTCCAGCCACGCCTGGGGCCAGTTCGCTGCTGGTCGCTTCGTCGACGGTATCGGCATCGGCGCTCTTTCTGTCGTCGTCCCCATGTACCAGGGAGAGTCCGCTCCTCGTGTCATCCGTGGTGTCCTCATTGCTTGCTACCAGCTGTTCGTCACTCTCGGCATCTGGACCTCTTACATGATCGACTACGGTACCCACGACGCCTACTCCAACAGCGCTCAGTGGAGAATCCCCAACGGCATCTCTTTCCTCTGGGCCTTCATCCTCGGTGTTGGCATCCTCTTCCTCCCCGAGTCTCCCCGTTACGCCTACCGTGCCGGTCGTGAGGACGAGGCCCGCAACGTCATCGCCCGCTACGCCGGTATCGACCCCGACCACAAGGAGGTCAACGACCAGATCAACGACATCCGCGTCAAGCTCGAGGAGGAGCGCGCTGCCATTGGCGCTAAGTGGTACGAGTGCTTCACCGGTCCCCGTATGGCCTACCGTACTATTCTTGGTATGACTCTCCAGGCCGGCCAGCAGCTCACCGGTGCCAACTTCTTCTTCTACTACGGCACCACCATCTTCAGGGCTACCGGTCTCAGTGACTCGTACGTCACCCAGATTATTCTCGGCACTGTCAACGTCGTGTGCACTTTCGGTGGTCTCTACGTCGTCGCCAAGTGTGGTCGCCGTAAGGCCCTCATCGCCGGTGCTCTCTGGGCCTTTGTCTGTTTCATGATCTACGCCTTCGTCGGTTGGTTCAAGCTGCCCCCCGTCGCCGCACACAACGACTCGGCCGCCGGCAGTGTCCTGATCGTCTTCACCTGCCTGTTCATCGTGTCCTTCGCCACCACCTGGGGCCCCTTGGTCTGGGCCGTCGTCGCTGAGCTTTACCCTGCCCGCTACCGCGCCACCTGCATGGGTCTGGCCACTGCCTCTAACTGGATTTGGAACTTCTTGATTTCACTGTTTTCGACTGTCATCGTCGACAGCATCCACTGGTTCTTCGGTCTCGTCTTTGGTGGCTGCTGTCTTGGTCTCGCCATCATTGTCTACTTCTTCGTCATCGAGTCCAAGGACCGTTCGCTCGAGGAGATTGACACCATGTACATTCTCCACGTCAACCCCATCACCTCTTCCAAGTGGGATGGTTCCAAGGTTCCCGAGGACGCCTACGCCTCTGGCGTTGCCGAGCAGGGCAACTACCCCGTTGAGCGCACCGCCTCCAAGGTCGACGAGGAGAAGTAGATGCAGCCAGACTTCAGGAAGTCTTTTACGAGTCGGGCGGTTGATTCCCCGTCGCAAAAACGCAAAAGCTCTCTTTCTAGCATAGCATTGGTGCATGGGTGGTGAAGGGCGCAACTTCCTTCTTTGATTCTTGAAGTAACGGGGGTTATATCACACTGAGATTTTAATGTACATACGCGATCTGTTATGACTTTTACTACACTACCCGATATCGATTTTTGATCTTTTACAATCACTTTTTCTTCTACATGCTCTTTTTGTGAAACATTCGGGACATTTTCACCCAGAGTTGATTGATGCAGAGTGAAGGTCCAGCGAGCGCCCTCTTCCCCCTCTCTACTCCCCCGTGGACATACTTTGTTTTGACTTGCATCACATCTGTAATCATTTTGATGTGCCGGACCGAATCTGTTTGTTTTTCTTAGCTTTCTCTTATATAAAAACCCACACTTGGCAATCGCAATCCCCTTTTTTCCTTGAATTGCTGAACCGTCCCGCGGGATCGCGAGAGAGACCAAACGCTCGCACCGAACTCGCAAATTATGGGAGCCCAGCATCGGTTGTGTTTTTGCCTCAAATCTCGTTGCCACGCGATTCTTGCAAATCGGAGGAGAGAAACGCATGATACGATCGCATCGACAAAAAGAATGACACCGTGACGTGTCGATGTTTCTGTTGTGGACGGGAATTTGTGAGAAATGACAGTTGACAGATCCTTTGCGATTGTCGAAACGGGTGGCCCAGCTTCACCTCTTGTTTCATGTCTCGGTCTTGAGTCTACATTCCCGTTGTCCGTTCTTCAGTCAAGAGAGACACATACCGCCGTTTTGCACTACAGCCGCAGCACAGGGTCTTGTCCTTTTCTCCTATCGATACAGGCAATCGCAAAGCGCATGCACGTCAAGTGGTATGAACCGCTGCAGGTCTCTGTCAGCCGTGCAGACGATGACAGACTGGTCTTGGCGTCGGAGAGCAGCTGTCGGCTATCAAGAGGCTCAAGGCAAGCAGATGACCTCGATGAAGCCCTATGCGAAAAGTGCTCTGCCTTTTCTTCACCTTGTTGTTGCCTTTTTTCTAATCAAGTTACTTCGGCCATGGAAGTCTGAGAAAGATCTCATGAGGCTCTTTGCAATTGGTCGATCATTGAGTCGGACATCGGGATGAATCAAAGTCCGTCGCAACGTCACTCATCAATCATCACGGACAGCTAGCCACGCCCTTACTGCAAGAGGATGTTCATGTGCTCATTGACTTTGTACGAAGGAGCTGAAGCGTTCCTTCGCACGTAGAAAACATCAGTTAGGTCCTCTCCACAAGTTGCTCTTCTTTCAATTTATTCAACCAACAAGCTTCTGCCCAAGACACAGCAATCAACACCCAAGTTATAGGCAGACCATCATGGGTATCGAATACAGCACCGCTCGCTGGCTCGCGCCAGTCTCGTTCCTCTACGACTTTGCAGCTCAGCAATATGGCCTGAACAGCACACCGTCGATGAAGGAGATCAATGACCGCAACACGTCCTTCTGGAGCCCGCAGCCCTACTTCATCGGTGGCTTCTTTGCGCCCCAGCAGATTGTGCAGCTGGCATGGTTGTATCGTCTGTGGAAGCTTGATGCCAACAAGCCCAAGGAGCGTGCAGAGCTCGAGCAGATCGTCAACTTTGTCCCTTACTACGCAATTGGCAATGTTTGCATCGGCAGTGAGTAATCCTAACCCTCTTGTCACGCGACAAAGCATTTGGCTCCGCTGAGACTGACGGCCAAACAGCATGGATGTTCTTCTGGAACGCCGAGCAACTCAAGATCTCCAACATCTTCGTCGTCATCAACACCTTTACGCAGCTTTTCTTCGTCTTCAACAAGCTCGGCCCCATGAACACCAAGTCGCTCTCGTCGGTCCTCACCCACGTCAACGCCAAGACCTTCGCCGGTATTGGCGTGCTTGACCTCGTCCACAACGTCAGTGTTGCATATTACAAGGATGCTCTTCCCAGCACTGCCATCCAGGCCATTACCGCTGTCGGGTTTGGTGGCCTTGCAGCTGCCAGTGACTGGATCTTTGGCGGCTGCCTCGTCTACGACCTGGTTGCTCTTAGCGTTGGTCAGGCCACGTTGAACAACCCGGGCTGGAGTAAGATGCTTGGTTTCTACGCTGCCGGTACTGCGGCCATCGTCGGCCTCAAGAACTACTTCAAGTAGGTTCAGCGACAAAGTGCGTTCGATTTGGTTTTCCTGCGCATACTTGTCTATGCTTGCATCACCTCTTCAACCTCAAAAATGCTTGCCAGCTACAATGTAGCTGACTCTTGTCACAGGCCACCATACGTTAGTGAGCCCGGCTACGACCTCACTGCTGATGACGACGTCTACGATGAACAAGTATGAGCAATGCGTCTCGACCTGCATAATAATGACCGCCTGGTGGGCATCCATGATCATTCAGTCCAGCCACATGTACTTCTAGCAAGCAAGACATCAATCCACAGAAATTGTTCTCCAAATCCAACATCGATGTTTCCGTGCTTGGGTGCAAAATACAAGGAGGATGCACATTATTGAGACAACAGCGAGCGAAAGTGCGGGCCAAAGTGTTGTCTTGAGTAGGTGTTGTGGAATTTGCCCTCATGCATGCGTGTCTCGCCGTGCACAAACGCAGTCCAGGCTATAAGGATATCTTCTTGCGCCAGACGTTCGAGCAACCCAACCTACCAGGGCAGCGAAAAGAGAAAACCGACATGCCTCCAATCCTGTATACCTGCTGCCACTGCGAGATCTCGGACGAACAACCGAGCCCTGCATCGAGGCCGAGGGCTGCAAGCAGGGCACCGGCGAACGCACGACGCAGGTCACGGCGAGACTCGAGACGCAGAGATGATCACCACCGCACGCGCTCAAGATCAGCTTCCGTAAGACTGCTGTAACGGTATCCCCCCCATTCCGACAACACTGACAGGGAACCAGCGAACACACTCACCCGTCGGCCGCACACCCAACGCCCACGAGTACATCTACAGCGCAACAACAACAACCACGTCAACCACCTCACCGCTCGAGCAACCCCACGCACCCTCTCACCACCACCGCCACCTCACCACTCTAGCCCACCGACTCGAAACCGAAGACATGCGGCACGAGCGCCACGTGCAAGCTCTCCAGCATCACTTGCAGCACGAACAACAGCGTCACTCGGCCAGAACCACGACACTGAGGCAACGACTGATCGACGTCAGCGGTGCAAGAGCAGACCGGTTCTGCGGTACTGCCGAGCGCGGACGCGACGCCGGGGTTCGCAGGGGAAGTGGTGGTAAAGTGGGTGCGAGTCTTGTGGTTCGGTGGTTGGAGGGATTGAGATCGTTTTCGTCCGTCTCGAGGCAGGGATCCGAGGGCACTGGGTCGCCTGGCGTGGCCGGGCAGAGGCAGAAGCTTGGCAGAGTTGTTGAGGAGCGTGTTGGCGGAGTTGGAGATGGTGCTGTGGCTGTTCTCGCAGATGGGGAAAGGGGCAGGGTCGATGATGGGGAGGTTGGAGACGAGTCTGGCAGAGCTGTCTAGACGCGCGGGACAGTGCTTTCTTTGGACAGCCCTGGGAATCGTCGGGTAATCACGACTTCTGGAAAAATGGCTTGGTACGTCTAGGCGTTGGAAAGGAAAGGAGGATTTGTGGGTTGAGAGTCCGCATGTCAATTGCCAACTCTGCCTGACTGTTATGGGTCACCGGCAGACCGTACTAGTGCTCTCGCCACCGTTTATCGATGGGATGCCGAAGCGTCTTCGCGATTGAGGACACGCAATGAAGAGGATCTAGTATTGGCGACAGGATGATTTGCATGAACGCATTCTTCTCAATACACCACTACAACGACCAAAGCAACGACATTCCTGCGAGCTTTGCACATGTTGCCACCAAAGCCGGGTGCAAGAATTCAAATTCGGCACTCAGAGTGAAGAAAACTAGCGAACCCCGACCGTACAATAAAAGCACACGAACTCATTTGTTTTTACGCGAAGTAGCTCTTCCACAACACACCCTCGAGATCCTCTAGCTGCTCGGGCTTGAAGACCTGTGCAAAATGTCAGCTACTGCCGTTTCATGTGGGTTCAAATTAAAAGAGCTTACCTTCAAGTCGACGTGCCAAGTATCCTGTCGCACCTTTCTGAACTCGCTCAGGATGGTCTTGACTGCCTTGCCAACGACACCAGGGTCGTTCGAGGCCTTCATGGCCAATGTGGCCAACGCCTCAGGCAGCCATTGCGGTGGGGGACTGGCGTAAGGGAAAGCCTGGACAAGCGAGCCTAGTCCCAGGACGGCGGCGTGGCGCGTAATGACAAGGCGGTTCTGCTCGGGGGTTGGTGTACCGGGTGGTCCGGCATTTCTGGCACGCTTGGGGAGAGGATTCATGGTGAGCAACTGGGTGAAGTGTTCCTTCAGCTGCGATACAGACCTGTCGCGGAATTCAACAGGAGAGCAGCGAATCATGCCAGAGATGGTCTGGGCAGCGCCGAGACGCACTTCGAGCTGGGTGTCATGCAACATGTCTCTAACACAGTTGAGAAGATACTCGGCTCGAGCAGGCTCCATGATGAACAAATTGCGGAAGTAGAGCACCTGAATGTTGATCAAGGTACGCAGGCGCTGATGCCATGCTGTGCTGGTTCTGCCAATCTCGACAAGACTCTTGCCAAGAGCCTCATCTTCTCCGCGTCTGTGAGGGATGTTGGGGAATTGCTTGAAAACACTCCAAGCATGTGACTGGAGCTCGGGGTCTTCCTTGACGTCCATCATGTTGAGGAGCTGCTGCATGAACGGGTCGGGCAGAAACTCGACGAGTGAGATACAGTCGTAGTTGTTCACAGTGGATTCAAGCCAGTACAACACTGTCTTGCTAGCCTGTGTGTACGATGTCGGGGTTTGGATGCCAGCAGGTCGTTCCAGGCGCCACTTTTCAAGCCTGTCAAAAACGTCCTTGATGATAGTGCGGAACTCTTCCGCGGGCTGGAAAGATCTTGTGCCAATCGAAGATGCATCCTTCTGAGCTTCCATGAGAGTCTTGACGTCTTTGTAAGATTCGTGGTATCGGCTGCGGTAGATGGATGACAGAGTGTGACCAATGTTCTCACGGACGCCCTTGTAAGGATGGTCCAGATGCTTCAAGAAGTCTTCAAGGATCGGCTTCTCATTTTGGAAGTGCCAACCAAAAGTGCCAATGACGAGCTGGAGAAGCGTGATTTTAGAGCTTTCCTTGAAGGCGGCATTGGTCGACATATCCAATCTGAAGCTGGAGAAGTAATCAACAAGCGGCCAGCATCTTCGAGGATCTCTGGCACAACCAGTGAGAGACAGAAAGCTGCTCCAGTACGAAAGGTTCTCCGGGGTCAGACCGTCCTGGAAGACTCTTTCAAGGAGAGGAAAGACAAACTGCCAGACCTTCTCTTTTGTCTTTGGCTCGCAATCCTCAGCAGCATTAATCAAAGCGCCCATGATCTCCGCAGTTGCGCGGTGTTGATGCTTGTCACTACCATCTCCGAAAGTGGCCTTTGTGAGGTCGGCCACGTCGTCGAAAGTTGCTGGCGTCAGACCGACCATGACAAGATCCAAAACCCAAGACATGACCGTGCAGTTTGTCGTACGGAAACGGTCCTGTGCATCACGGGGCTCTTGCTTCATGTAGTCAAAGAAGACCGAGATCCACTGGCGGTCAATATGCTTGCCGATACGCTTTCGAGTCTCGGTCTCCACTTCATCGTAGCTCAAATCGACAGCATGGTTCTTTGAGACACGCATGATGTCACTCCATACTAACCATCCAGGGTACTCGCTGTCAACGTAGTACTCTGCTTCAGGTCGTGAGAAAGCTTCCAGGTATTGCTTTGTCCATGCAGGGTCTTCTGGCTTTGTCTCAACGACCATACGATCAGGGGGGAACTGCTTATCGAGGAGGTAGTTCTCATACTTGTGATCTGTCATAGATCTAGTCTGAATGAGACTGCAGATCGCAAGCAGAGCATTGGCGAATAGGATACGCAATGACGGGTGCGAGTCAATGACACCTTTCACCACAAGATCGAGCATACCTTCCGAGGCAATTGTCTCATAACGGTAATCGAGACCAATGACCAGTGCAGCTACACGCTGAGCTTTGCGCCAGTGTGAATCCTTGATCATGACGACAAGTTCTGAAGAAAGGTCGGCCTTCTTTCCTTCGATCAGGAATCTACGCTGCCGGATACGCTCTTGCTTAGGAGGCAACAATGATTTAGCCTCATCCAAGGAAGCAGCAACAGTCTTAGTTTTGTCAGAGGACTGGTTACCGTTGTTGTGTTCAAGTGGCCAGATGTTGTCGACGGTCTTCTCATCCAGAATGACCATACGATCAAGGGCTCGACACATAGAATGGACCTGAAAGTTCGCATTACTGACAAGCTTTTGAATGCTGGGCTTGTCTGTCTCTCCCACCCGGATAAACAATCTGATGAGCCTAGGCGTGAATTTCCAATTGCGTTCAATTGGACGAGCAAGGCTACCGAACAGCAAAGAGAAGACGGCACCCTTGATGCGTGGGAAGTCAGACTTGTCTACGGCATCTTCCAAGGCATCCATCAAGGGAGGGATTATGAGTGGCTTGGCGCCAATAATACATTGAACAGCCGACTCAGATGCGGTTTGAGCTGTGCGGCGAATATCGGTGTAGACTGACACACTTGACTGGGCCAAGTCAAGCAGAAGGGTCTTGTCAAGGTCCGATGCTGCTCGCGGTGACTCGTTGTACCGCAATCGTTGGAAGTGATAGAGGTTGGCACGCCTGGCAAGAAGAGGACGGGGATACGCTTTACGTGTGCCACTGAACTTGTATGGGTGGATATCGGCAGAGAGCAAGCGACTCAGCCTGTCCAGGACATGTGCAGATCGTTCGATACCAATGTCGATGAACCAAGAACGATAGGCAGTGTAAAGAGCGTTGAAGCAGAGCACATCGTCTTGCTGATGTTGCGTCAAAAACTCATGCACACGATGGAGAGTTTCACCAGTCAAGCGACGCAGCTTGTGGACTGCCTCGTAATGCGGACTGTTGAGCTCGAGGGGATAGCCGGTAGGATATATGAAAGTCTTGCGAATCTTGTCATCATCTGGTTCTGCCAGATCGGCAGGACTCTGTTGCACTTCCTGCTTCGGTACAATGGTGCCATTCACCTCGGTATCATGACCGCTGACTGGGGTGACTGATTCATCGTCGGAGCGGAAGAAGCAAGAGATGCCAGATATGAGCAGACGAAGAAGAACAAGATTGCGTGAGACTTCGTCTGACCAGTCCTTGCCGGTGCCATCTCGCTTGACGGGCGAATCGTCACTGGTCAGCGCATTCAACGCATCGATTGAACGCTTGCCTTGCGACTCGAATATCCTGACAGCGAAATCGATCTCAGCTTGCTTAGGCACATGCCACTGCACGTTGAGGTTGTTGGGGTCAGGCAATTTGGCCCAGTCGCTGGGATTGAGGCCTTTCTCGAGATCTGCGGGATCATACAGAGAATAATCGGTGGTATACGTAACAGTCAAGTTCAGCAGCAAATGGTGAACGAAGTTTGAAACATGAACCAGGGGAATACCCTTGCACTTGTCCTGCATGTAAGCAGCAATGTCAAAGAGCTCATTCTGAAAATCGACCACATCAGAGCCTACATGAACAACGCACATGCTAAGCAGACTGATGTTCCAGACCAGGGCACGATCACGAGGAAGGATTTCCGAACCAGAAGTTCTGCTCGAACCGGCACCGTTCTCATCAATCTCGGTTCTGATACTCGAGATAAGATCAGGAAGGAGACGAGACAGGGCCTTCTTGGGATCTACCTTGACCAGAGTGTTACAGATGAAAGCCATGGCATCACGGGCTTGATGGACGACGTGATTGGTAACGAATTTGGCGATTTGCTGGAGTGCAATGTCATAGAGCTCAGGCGACAAGGCTGCAAGCAGAGGCGCAAAAGCGGCCGGCAGAGTGTTGACGACATTTTCTTCCGGAGAACCGCTCTTGACGCGAGATGCATCGGGCAGGTTCTGGAGCAAAGTGAAGACGCGACCGAGGAAGGCGATGAGGAACTCGGCAAATCCAGCGGTCGAAGAGCGAAGGATCATCTCTTCCTCTTCGTCCGTGAGCTCGTTTTCATAGTCCAGCTCAATTAAAGAGCCTTCCCTCTCAAAGCGGTCAACTTGCTGCGTGATCCACTCCACAGCGGTAGCTGTGCTTCCAGGCATAGGTTCACCATCAGAGTCGGTCGAAGCACTCTTTGTCAGATCATGCAAAGGAATATTGTAACAAACGGCCTGGACGAACGAGAGCGAATTCATGGTTTTGTCAAGGTCGTTCGCGTCGATACCAGGAAGGGCAAGACCAAGCAGAGTTGTCAAATGACATCTGAAACCCTTGGTGCGGGCAATGATCCTAGACAGCATCTGAAGAGCACGGATGGACGAAGTGGTTCTGTGTACTTCAACCAGGCCCTGCATAGCAGGGTAAATTCTCTGCAAGGCGCCTGGGAGAATAAGGTTGGGCTCGAGATAGGCCAAACACTGCAAAGTCGACAGCGCATAGTTGACGGCAGTACCACTCTTTGAGTAGATGTTCATAAAGACGACTTCTCTCAGACAGAGGACGAAGCGCTTCCGCAACTCAAGGGTCAACTTGCGCTCAGCCGGCATCTTGTACTCGCCACTTTCCTCTCTGTTCCAACGCATGACGAAGAAGTCTGCAAGGTAGTAGACAAGCTGTGACAGAGTCTTTGTCCAGTTGCCAGTATTTGAAGGATGGAAGAAGGTTTCGATGCCCTGGATCATGCCCTCAAGCTGGTGCAAGATGGAATTACCATTCTTTGCCTCTAGACACGCCGGGGACAGCGACATGACAATCCAACGAGCGATACTGCGAGAAGCAGGATGCTTGCGCGGGTCGCGCTCGAGCAGCGCAGACAGACCGGCGCCTAGATCAATGTTGATGTGGTAAGGAGAAGATGCTTGACCGACAGGGATCTCAAGCAGCCTCAGAACGGAAGTGAAGATCAAGGACGTCTGATCGGCAGTGAAGATTCCGTGCTCGCTGAATGGAACATGAGAAACGGTCAAACAGTCGCGCGACAGGCGGGAGAAGAGGTCAAGGAAGCGCTGATCGGTCAGAGCAGAGCGATTCACTATCGACCATAGATGGAAGAAGGTGGGGAGATAGTGTTGCGGCTGAAGATTGGGCTGGTCAGGCGGAGGAGCGTGGGTAGGGAAGAAGAGGTTGAGCAGGCCTAGGACAACAAAGGCGCTCTCAGAAGGCGACATGGAAAAGAAAGGGAGAAGCTCATCAAGAATGGCGGGGATTTCGGCAGGGTCGAAGAACAGCTGGGCGAATGTGGCGATTTTGGTGAGGGTGCGGATGCTGCGCTTGCTGGAGAAAGTGTTGGGTGTAGCGAACTCGCCAGGCAGCACAAAGACCTTGATCTCCTGGTAGAGCGGCCTCCAGTCCAGCACCAAGTCATCGATGGGCTGCAGGTAGTGGCGGCGCTTGGTAAGAACCATGAACATGCTAGCGAAGCGCTCGGCAACTGAGTACTCGAGACCGGGAGCCAGGGCAAGCTCATAGTACAGTTTGGTCAAGTTGATACGCTGGCGTCGAGTGAGATCGAACTTGAGCGACAACCATCCACGGATCTCCTTGGTCCAATGTACAGCTCCGGGCACAAAGTCGCCCGAGGCAACAGCAATGTACAAGTGTTTAATCATCTCGTCCACATCTTGCTGTCTTTGGCCAGGTGTTTCGGACGTGTATGGGAGGTATTTGGTGTAGGGAAAGACGCGAGGGCGGGTGCGGCTCGACCTGGAATCATCTCCGTCGGTGCTTCGCCAGTCGTTGCCTGGCGATGTAGCTCTCGAGACGTCGTTGCTGGCCGATGATGGATGCGGGCTGCCGTTGTTGACATCGAGCCTGGCGCTGTTTCCGGCCGATGAGACATTGAGATGGTCGGCGGCATCACGGCCAGGGTCGGTAGTGGTGACCATAGTGCGTGTCTTGGGTGTCCTAGTAGTGGCTCATCGGAGGGCGAGACGGTGCAAAGCTGACGTCGATGGTGGTGCTCACACGACACGCCGGATAGAGAAGTTGTAGGGGCGAAGGTGATTCTGTCCAGCACCAAGCTCTTGATGGCCGTGTTTGCTGGTGTAGCCCGCGTCGCAATAAGGATAGAAAAAGCGGCCCCTTTGATGGATGCAATGTCGTGAACTTGTCCGTTGTTTCGTCGCCGCTGATGAAGCTCTGGCCTGCTTGCACCGAGTCAGTCCGGAGTCCGGAGTCTGCGCGGACTTTGTTGACAATCTCCGTTGATCGAGAACCTAAACGCGTCTACGCGTCCATCTTTGAACCGCAACAATCGACTTGTTTGCAATCTGGAGATATAAAGAGAAGAGCAAGAGCACTGTTGCAGATTTCTGAAGAATCATACAAACTGTGCTGGTTGAGGAAGCGTTGGTCTTTATAAGCTTCTCTCGATTCTAGGCAGTAACACGACTACGCACGCCGCCGACCTGCATACCCACCATAATCTGTTTGTCCGGAAACTTCTGTTGAAAGCACGTCGCCCAGAACTCTCCTTCACTGTCCTTTTTCTTGAACCTTTCGTTTCCATATCCTTGTACATCAACAGGTAACCATGGGCTCATACTACAATATCGATGCCATCTTGACAGATGCTCAGGCAAGACCATCCCATACCCGTCCTTCATGTTCTGAGACTAAACAAAGCGCAGAAAGTCCCTTGCACCTTCGAACTTTCCGTCCCCAACATGGGCTACCTGCAGGGTAATCCGGGAGAAGACGTACAACTCTCTTCGACTTGCTCTGAAATTCTCAACCAAACTAACAATAGTCTCAGATCAAGCAAGGCACCAAGGTAGAACTGCCTCTTTGGCTAGCTGAAATGCTGGCTGTCAGTAACCCTGGAGGCACATCATCGCTCGCAACCTTGGACCTGCCCCAAGCCCTCTCTCAGCGTGTCATGAATGCCTTGAAAGCGGACCCAAAGACGGTGGATCTACGGGCTCAAGCAACACACTTCTACAACATCGGTGCGCGCATGCTTGAGCTGTTCGAAGAAGAGGAAATGGTCGACATTCTGACTGATGTGGGTACCGCCCCATAACTTGTGATGTTGCGACCTTCTGACGGTGTGGAAACAGACTTTCAAGCAACGTGCAGCTGAGATATCAGACCAAGCACTAAACTCACGCAGTGCGTTGGGCGAAGGTGCAGAATTCGCTAGGGGATTGGATGAGACAGAGCGACAGCGTGAGTGTTGCTGCCCAATTGTGTCTTCTGGGACAGTGATTAATATATGTGACATGCAGTCTTCCGAGCCGCTCATGATGGTAGCGCCGATGTGCGCAAATGGTTCGAGGCGGCACAAAAGTCCTGAACACGGAGCACTGTGCACGTTTTGAACTTTTGAGATGAGCCCAATCGCTCGCGTCGATGGCAACCGCTAGAAACAATCTCTTGCCCTGCAGAGATTGCTCTGCAAAGCAACAGAGGGCCGGCGAGATACAGATGGCAAGAAGCACCCCGATGCTTGGAAGCGATTGGATTGCTATAGAGAGAGCAAACCCGCCCTTGCAGATATAAAGCACGAGGACAACTCAGAGCTGGTCGGGAATGGAGGAGCTCATGGTGGACGCCAAGTCGTACTGATACTTATAAGAGGATTAGAACCATGACGGATTCGAGACATTACCTGTTCACGGCGCCGATATGTCACACAAGGGCATCGCGCGTGATGTGGATCACTTGATACAAAATGGAAAGTGTGGGTATCATTCAAGAAGGTCGTTAAAGAAATTTTTTGCAGCACGACAAAAGTGTCATTCTGGTGCCAGAAGTAACTCGAAAAGCTTTTCTTTCCCGCCAGAGCCCCAGAAGTGCTTTCGCACGCCGTCAACGCCAGATCACTCGACAAATCAATGCACTTAGATCTTGATGGCGTTGTCAAGGGCCTTCTGCTTCTTCTGCTGCTTGGCAACAGCCTTGGCGCCCATGATACCACCACCCCAGTGGCGCTTGGACTCCTCGGTCTTAGCCATGTAGCCCTCCTTGACGGCGGAGACGAGCTTGGAGAGCTCGGAGTTGTCCTCGGAGCGGACCTCGGTGAAAGCGAGGACAGCAGCGGTCTGGAAAGGCTGTTAGTGCATGGACTGAGAAGTGTGGTTGCGAGAAAGCTCACCTTCTTGTGGACGACCGTGCCGAGGCGGGCCTTGCCCTTCACGATGGCGTAAGGGACACCCATCTTACGGCAGAGGGCGGGGAGGAAGACAACGAGCTCGATGGGGTCGACGTCGTTGGGGATGAGGACAAGAGAAGCCTTCTTGTTCTCAATGAGGCCAACAACGTGGTTGAGACCGTACTTGACGGTGTAGGGCTTCTTGGAGACATCCTCCTTCTTCTTGCCCTCGGAGACGGCAGTGGCCTCCTTGGTCAGGCGCTCCTTCTTCTCGGCCTTCGTCTCAGGGCGGTACTTGTTCAGGAGCTTGAAGGCCTGGGCAGCGGTGTTGCGGTCGAGGACCTGGGAGAACTGGGCGATGGCCGGGGGGACCTTCAGGCGCATGTTCAAGATCTTGCGCTGGCGCTGAAGGCGGACATACTCGGGCCAGCGCACCATGCGCGAAAGGTTGCGCTTGGGCTGGATGTCCTGGCCGATACCGAAGTTGCGGGGACGACGCTCAATGAGAGGGTTCTGGTGGCGGTGTCAGCACGCATGCCTCGACGCAAGAAGACGGGGTTTTTTGTCTCTACTCACCTTGGCATTCTTCTTGGAGACACCAGCCTTGCCCTGGGGGAAGGGGGCGGCGGCAACTTTCTTTCCAGACTTAGGGGCCTTCATTGAGAAAAGCAAATCAGCACGATGCTCATTGCTTTGATCTCTAAAGGACTGCGCTGATGGGTATTTCTACCCCAGCCGCAAGTCCAAGCCATTGGTCATTGCCGTCTTCACTCGTGAAGATCGACTACAATAGATATTTCATCTTGAAATGCTGCGCTCGCAGGCAAGCGCGAGACGCAATGCGAAAGGCGTATTGCACTGCAAAGACAACAGCATTCAAGGTCCGAGAATGTTGTGCGGGCTTACCATTTTGATTGATTGTCGAACTGGACGTCGGTGGTTGACTGGTTCTGTCGCGGCTGGGAGAGGAAGAGAAATTCAGCGTTGAATCTGAAGAAAAGCTCGTGTGCGCACGGCGCACGCGCCAGCCTCCGCTAAACTCTTGGCGCTTACAGTACGGCCAATCAGCCGCGCCTTCCTATTTGGGCAGCCAGCACTTTCACCACCTCTCTACTTTCCTTATACATGGACCTTTTTCGTGTGTCGAGTCTTGTTTCTGCATTAAGTGACAACCATCGTGCAGTAAGGTCTCGCTGGATCTCAATATTCGGTTCCGAATATCAATGTCTCAACGAATACACATATCAGCATCATTATTTGCCTGCCTCCTCTGATTTCCCGAAAAGGGTTTTACTTCATGAATTGTCGGCTTGTGGCTACCAGGCACTTGCATTCGGTACAGAATCTCATGAGAGATGCTTTCACTTGCTTGCAGTGGCTAGAATCGACCCTATCCGAAGTCGCAGGAAAGTTTCGGAAAAGTATGACGGCGGGGAACTGGTGAGGCTTTCCCGACAGCCCAACACAATGTCTTGAGCCGCTGCTTACCGCTCACTGGATACCATACCTGCTGTGCGTACATACCTACAGCATACCGTCCGTCGTCTGGACATCTGGCAATCTACGTCTCCCGACTTCGGCTTCCAGTCAAGAGCTCAGCCTCGCAGAGTGTTGTCGTCGTTGGGCATTATCAACAATATATATTTAGCAGCGTACTCACTTTGGCACGCCATTTCTAACATACACTTACTCTGTTGTGCTTTCTTCATAATTTACGCAGAGGATATCGTTCAAGATGCCCGTCACTGTATTGTCGGACCACGATGTCCAGAGAGTGTTGCATTCTCTCACTAGCGAGGATGTCATGAACATCCAACAATCTCTCGCAGATGCCTTGCATCAATATTCCACAGCCGGCGAGGAAGACGGATGTTGCTCGGCCTACCAACCTCAAAGGATACATATGAAGCGGACGGATGGTGCCACCAGTTTGTTCATGCCAGCATCTAGCAGCAGCGGCATGGGTGTCAAAGTAATCACCTTGGATGCGGTCGAGAAGCCCGAGACCACGCCCGACTTGAAGCGCCTTTCTATCGGGTCTACGAACAGTTCGAAAAGCGGTCCAAAATCTCGTCCTACATCAATGTCCGGGTCTAGCCTAGCTCCTTCGACTTCTGAGAGCTCGAAGCCGGCCAGGGTACCACGTGGATCTTTGACGCTGTTTGATGCGGAAGGAAACCCAAACGCCTTGATCAACGCCGAAGAACTCACTGCATTCCGTACAGCCTTGACCAGCTGTATGCTCCTGAAGCGGAGACACAAGGTACACGATCTGACCGTCTTCGGTGCGGGCAAACAAGCATACTGGCATATCCGTCTGGCTCTTCTGCTGCGTGGCTCGGAGATCCACCACGTGAATGTCATCAACCGGTCGTTTGATAGGGCTCGAGAGATGCTGATGAAGCTCTACAACCCCATGCCGGATGATCCAGAGTACGAGAACCCATTGGGCCACAAATACGGCAGCAAAACCAAGACCTCAATTCTCACCAACGGACACACTGAGTACAACCGCCTGCTCAAGGAACATGTCCGCAGTGCCAACGTCATCTTTTGTACGACTCCAAGCACACAGCCGTTGTTCCCTGCATCCTACCTTTTGAACCCTGAAGGGCGCAAAAAGGGCCGTTACATCTCACTCATCGGCTCCTACAAGCCACACATGATTGAACTGCACCCGGACATCATCAAGAATGCAGTAGCACCCCACCACGAGCACCGCCACTTCCACAAGCACCAGAAGGAGGGCGGAGCAGTCATCGTCGACAGCGTAGAGGCGTGCTTGCAAGAGGCCGGCGAGCTCATTCAAGCAAACGTCCAGCCCGATCAAGTGGTTGAGCTAGGTGAGCTGGTGATGCTGAGACGCGAGGCCGAGAAGGCGGCTGCCGAGTCAGCCAAGTCGAGCGAGGCCGAGAACGACAGCCAAGGCATTCAGGTCTACGATAACACGGGTCTGAAGGAGTGGCTGACAAAAGGCAATGTCATTGCCAAAATCGTGGGCCTCGGAATCATGGATGTTGTTGTGGGCAATGAGGTTGTGCGGATAGCCCGTGAGCGCGGCATCGGCACGCATATTGCAGAGTTCTAAGGCTGTGCTGTCGTTGTTGTAGCGGATGAATGATACACGTTTCCTTGTAGCACACAGCCCAGATAGATTTCCATCAACTCTTCGGGACGTTTCAGAAATTCGCACGTACCAAAACAAATGATCGTTCTATATCTACTCGTACATGACAACAAATGATCTAAGATACAGATTTGTGAGGCAAGATGAGCGCTCTAGTTCTTGAGACCTGTTCAAGAGCTCTGGACGGGCACGCCGTTGGTGACAGTACCGTAAGGAACAGCCGGGTAATCACCATTGCAGCTGTAGTCATACTGCGAGGTCTCAAAGCTCTTGCTCTGCACTCTCAGGAAAGTGTCGAGTTCGCACCAGCCATCGTCACGCTCCGGACATTCCGAGAAGCTGCGGTGCAGAGGGATGGTGCGCTGGTTGAGAATAAAATGAATGTAGGTCGTGGCTTCGCCTGCGGAGCTATCAGTATCGCATTCTTTCCGACATGTGATCGGATGACTTACCCTCTTCGTAGAGGTCAGTGTTGTTGCGAGAAGCCTTGACCGGAGCAGGAGCATTGATGACTTCGATGTCGAGGCGTGCGGCGAAAGGTTCCTGGCCGTGGTAAGCATCGTTCAAGCAAAAGTCTGGAAAAGGCTCTTACCAAGTGCGAGACAATCAGATCATGGGGGACGATGTGCGTAGGTGGCAAGAACGTAGCAAATTGAGTGAAGCCAAACGCAGTCAAGATGCTCATGATGTTGGTGTCGTGTGAGAAGTCAAAGTTGAGGCTTTGATCAAGAGGGAAGGTCGTGCTCGAGTTGTCAAGAGTAAAGTTGATCTGTGCAATGGGAGCATCAATGGTGTGCTTCTGCAGACGCGCAAGGATCTCTTGCACATATCCGATACCGACGGCACGGCCAGTAGGGCTTTGAAAGGCATTGTTACCGGCGAATGCGATGTCAACGCTGTACTCGTACCCTTCCCATTCCTCATATGTGAAGAGGCTGCAGAAATGGGAGAATCCAAAGGCGACGGTCTCGTAAGCACAGAGAGATTGAGCGTTGTAAGAGTCGGTGACGGTCCAGTCGAAGCCGGGTGCAAGCTCACGCAAACGAGTAGTAGCATTGGCCAGGTAAACCTCAGTCCATTGGTTTGTGGCGTTGTTGCCACCAGCGCTTCTGTAATTGTTGCTATTCTTACAATTGTCGTAACCAGCCAGGGTGTTGTTCCAAACACCAGTATTGCCCTCGATGGCGAGGACCAGGGAAGCATTGCTAGGCCACTGTAGGCCAAAAAATCCTGCCAGAAAGTATTCTGCGGATTGGGTCATGCGATCCTGAGTAGTGCTCCTAGCGATAATCTTGGTGCCATTGTTGGGGTACAGGTGACCGTATTGGTAGTAATGTAGAGTGCCAGAATCAAAAAGTTCCTGCTTGCCAACGGGCACGAGAATCTCGGCACCGAGCTGAAATGACCAGTCGTTCAAGAAAGAAAGTTCACCGATGAAGTTGGCCTTGCCGGTAAGGTTGTGATGTTTTTGGCCAAAGACACTAGCTCCTGTTCTAGTGGTAGGGTATCTCGCGCCATGACGAGATAGCATGTTCAATTGGACAATCTCAGCGCCAGGAGGCAGCGAGTATTCGTTCACGCCAAAGCCATCGGGATTGGGGAAATAGTGGCTGAGATGGCCCATAAGTTGGAAGATATTTGAGCCATTGGTGTTGCCAGAGATGGGCACCTGAGTCTCGAGAGGGCTGTTGGGGATATAAGATGTACCCAAGAAAGGAGCAGGGTTGGTTTGTGCCAGAAAAGGAGCCGGACCAGTGGCAGTAGGGCCTTTAATGTATCAGCATATTGTCTACACACGAGAGTTTGCCTAATCGACGCACCGGGGAACAGCTTGGGCTCGGTCTGGAAATACTGAGGAACATCGCTCGACGATGTTTTGGATGGAGAAGCAGCAGCTCCGTTTGGAGAAGCAGAAGCAGTAACTCCGCTGACACAGCCGACGACAGCGCCAATTGCGAACGATTTGTATAACATGACGAAGAACGTCACAGCACCGATGAACAACAGCACTTGAACCCCCCAAACAGAACGGCCTGTGAGACGTTGCTTTGGTGGGGGAAAGGGTGAAAGGGTCTCTTCGCCATCAGGAGCGTCTCTTACTCTTGTATACATCTCGCTCGTCCCCATAATCTACACCTCGCAAGTCAATATTGAATCAGAGAAAACAGTGATGCTCACAATGTTGTTCGCCTGCGATTTCGTAATAAAGGGAGGAGGCTGGGGGAGATCCGAGGCTGCAGCCCATGCTTGGCAATCCTCAACCCAAAAGCACCTTGATGTCAACCAATGTCATTTTGTTTTTTTCCATGATTCTTTTCGGTTGACCCCGTTCCAAAAACCCATGCCCATGCAAGTCTTTGCGATTTTGCGGTTGCCCAGAGGAAAGGCGGAGCTCCCCTATCGACGTCAAGCCATTCGCGCGAATATCGTTCACTCAATAAGGCGAAACCACTGATACTCATCTTCAATCAACGACTACGAAAGGTCTCGTAAGATGCATACCAGGGATATCAGATATCAAAAGCAGTTTTGACTACTGCAGCATCTTGTTATTAATCTACTGCTGGACTAAGGATCACAAACCCTGCCCACCCGCTCTGCTATTAGGTAGAGACAAGCTTCTAGTGCCAATATCTGATGCTGATTCCTTTGCATCCTTCCCAGCCCTTGTCCAAGGCTTCGACGACCTCATCAGGGAGTGTTCCCTTCTCCATGTCTTTGAGGTTTGCCTCAATATGACGAGTCGATGAGGCGCCGATGATGACGGCGTCCCCCTTCTCACGCTTCAACTGACTGTGATGTTGGATCCAGCGTAGTGCACATTCAGCTTCTGTCAAGCCATGCTTCTTTGCAACCGGCCGGAGCAAGTCGAGAGCATTGAAGTATTCCTCTCGCCAGTAGCGGCCCCGATACATCTTGCCCTGCCACTTGTTGGGATCGAAGCGCGAGCCGGCCTCGATATCCTTGTCTGCATCTTCCCTCGTATATCTGTCGGTCAGGTAACCACCAGCCAGGGGGTTGTAGTTGTAGAAGGCAATGTTGTAGTAGCGGAGACAAGGGAAGAGCTCTGGCTCGACTGATCGGTGCAGAGCGTTATACACTCCCTGATAAACTGAGGGCTGGATCCAGTCGTTCTTTCGGCAGAGCTCGCAGATCTGAGCCACCTCCCATGCCATATAGTTGCTGATTCCCAGTCTCTTGAAGTGTCCTTCTTTGTAGAGATCGTTTACGGCCTTCATTGTGACTTCGTACGGAGTGGTTCTGTCGGGCTAGATGACTTTAGCTGTGCTTCACACTGTAGAGACTGGGAGCAGGGCTTACACCATGCAAGTACCACATGTCAATCTTGTCTGTCTTGAGCTCTTTGAGAGAAGTCATGAGGTTTTCGCGAAGATGCTCTGGAGTGTGTCTCAAGTTGCTGTTCCACGCTGATGGAATGGGCTTTCCAGCTGTTGGATAATACTTGGTCTCCATGACTAGCCCTCGCTTCTCCCATTGAAGGTCTCCGAGAATTGTCTCGGAGCTTCCCTCTCCGTATGCTCGAGCCGTATCAATCTCGCTGTGGCCATGTTCCTGGAAGATGTCGAGAATCTTGGATGCTTCGTCCAGTGTGGTGACGCGTGATTGTTCACTCCCCTCCTTGCCAAATGTCATGGCCCCGAAGACCACGTTGATATTCGTTTTCTGTGCAAAAGTCATTTTGAATGGCCGATGGGTTTGAACTTGGTAGTTTTAGCAGCTACAACCTACAGAGAGAAGGCGACATCATATTTATGTCGGACTTAGCGGATTTTGGCGGGCCTACCATCTGACAGTCTGACACGTCAAGACCAAGCGGATATATGCACTACATCGACTCAAAATCCGAGGCACATAGACGACTTGGTAACTCGAGTCAAATCAAGTGATACCTCACACGCAAGGACAAAGAGATACAGGCAAAGAATCGTTAAGCCAGAGAGAAAGGCACCTGGTCAAAGCTTTGCATGACGTCTATCACGGATTCCAAAATTGAAAAAAGCATCAAGACCAACCGAGCATCAGAAAAACCCATCATGGAAGCTTTGGAACAGTGGTTCAAAGATAATGGTGGATATCTGCATTCGGCGGTCCATCTGGCCCAAGACTCGGAGCATGGCTCGCACTTCCGAGCAACAGCTGCCATTGAACCTGGCACCCATGTCTTGACAGTACCTCACCATCTAGCGCTGTCGAATCTGAATGCTCAAGTGGATGATGAGTTTCCCGTGTTCAGAACGCATGCCAAATCGTTTACTGTCGAGGCACTTAGCTTCTTCTACTTGGTGGCACAATGGCTCAACAAGGATAAGTCATTCTGGAAGCCATATCTGGACACATTGCCTACCCCAGAACAGGGATTCGAGACTCCCATGTTCTTCGATGATCAGGATCGAGAGTGGCTTGTGGGTACGGATCTTCATCCTACTCTGTTGGCCAGAGAAGCCATCTGGAAACAATATTGGGAAGATGGTGTGCAGGTCCTGAAATTTGCTGGCATGGATGTGACAGGTTACACATGGTAAGTTCACGATATATCTAATTCGCGTTCGAGACATTTCTTGCGGCACTGTCATCTCATCACAGCAAGGGTGAGTTTAGAGTGGTCATTAGAGGAGTATATTTGGACGACGAGTTCGATGCCTAACATCTTCACAGGGAGCTTTTCAGATGGGCTGCTACAGTGTACACTTCGCGCAGCTTCAATTCGCGGACGGTCACGCCACAGGACAGCAAGTACTGGACGGCATACAAGCACACTTCCAACGGTAGACAGACTGCTCTTCTAGATCTCAGCCACTTCCCCAGTGACTGGAAGAACTTTTCCGTCCTGTTTCCCATCATGGATGCCGGCAATCACAACCCCAACGCTAAAGTCGATTGGGCGTATGATCCTGGTCGTTTCAGCTTGACCGTGTCCGAGAAGATTGAGCCTGACTCGCAGATATTCAACAACTACGGTCCTAAATCGAATGAGGAACTGTTGATGGGCTATGGATTCTGTACGCCAGAGAACCCATACGATGGCTTGCTTTTGGCCATGAGACCTCCGCCCCCACCCTTGCAGCCAATGCTGCAGATCACGCATCCTGGGTATTTCAAGTCGAGTGGCGAATGGAACTCAGATGCCGCCACGTTCCGCATTCTAAGATCCAGACTTCGCGAGACATCCAACGATAGTATGTTCACCAAGGTATGGGCAGCTATTCCTGCTCCCCTCGCTGAACTCTTCTGCTACGTGGTTCAGCTCGAGAGAGGTGTAGACGTCGGACCCATCGAAGACCCAGAAGCGTATCTATACCAAGGTGACGGGACCCGCTATCTTCCTCGCATCGCTCTCTACATCATCATGTCCCTCACCCCCAAGATCGGCAAGCTGGAAGAAGCCAACGAGAACCTGCCAGCCCAGCCCAGCAACTCACGACAAGCAGCCGCCAAGACCTACAGAGACGTCCAGTTCGAGGTGATGAACATGGTACAGGACCGCATGGCCGCCTGGATCAAAGACCTGCAACCAGCCTCGATCGAGCCCTCCGTCGGATCCGCAATCTGGAACCTGGAAGACGCCCTCGACGTGCTGGAAAACGAAATGCCCGGCGCGCACAAGTCGTTCATGTCGGGCGTCAAGTACGTCACCGGCACATCCAAGCTGCGCAAACTACGCGGCTCCGAGCACGAGGAGCATCTGTGGACCATATTGCTCTGCTACATCTACCTAGCCTATACCTCTCAGCCCGCCGACGCCGCCGAGACGGGGCTCTTGGGCAAGTGGATGCACTCGCTCGTCGAAGAGTACGGTGCGCCCGAGCTGGACGCGGCAGAAAGCGTTGATGACGAGGCAGACGACGAGGCGGCCGAATACCTCGATCGCGTCAAAAAGGCCGCCATGTTCCTGCCTGGATCCCTGTGGACCAACGCGGCCTGGACACCGGAGTTTGTGCTCGATTTCGGGATGCGGGTGTCAAAGTCGCAGGGCACGTACATGGATGTTGCCGATGAGGATGACGAGGGTGAGGATCTGCGCTATGTCGTTTACTTGCATGTCGATGCGGACGTGGAGTAGTGCAATAGAGGACACATCTGCTTGCTCTAGCCGTGCAATCGGTCTGCGATGACCAGGGTATCGCTGTGAAAAGGCAAGGGTTTGACACAGCTCGCATACTATCTTTTCATTCAGAGCCCACGAGCAAAAGTCGAAGCCATAGAGCTTTGAAGGAAAGAGGGATGTGTTGTCAAACTTCCTCACCTTTCGACAACAAAGGTTCTGATCGAAGATGTTGTATGCCCTGTCAAGTAGATGCTCGTAAACACATCATCCACTCTTCTACTGTGGCGTTTGTTGCATGATCAGGCTTCTCGTGTTAGCAGATACCTCGATACCGAACCAAACCCTCCCTTATAGCCGTACAAACCTCTCAAGCCATCGGAACAAGAACTTTACAAGAGTGGTACAGAAAATAGCTGAATCGAGGATAAGAAGTGCTACACAGTGACAGGGTCACCCTACTAACAGCATTCAGTTGAGAAATTTCCATTAATGATTGGGAGAAAAAACATGCCAAGTACGATACTTCAACCTCTCTACCACCAACCCTCTCAAAAAAAAAAAATCCATCATTGACCAAGAAGAAAAGTGAAAAAAAAAATCAAAAGAAAAAAAAAAGACAGAAAAAAAAAGAACACAACAAAACTCCAGCATCAAGGTATCCCCAGCATTGCCATCAGAAAAAAAAAAGAAGCCGTCTTAACATGACCATGTTCATCTTTCATGCAAACACCCCGAATCCTTCCCACAAGACACACCCCATTCAAGCCGCAACAGTGGACGCAGCAGCAGCAGGAGCAGGAGCAGCAGCAGCATTCTCCTTATTCTTATCCTTGTCCTTCTTCGCCTTCATCTTGGCCGCCCACTCGCGACTCGCAATCCTTCCCCTTTCGGCAGCCTCGGCTCTGGCCTTCTTGGCCGCCTCTTCCTTGTCCCTCCTCTTCGCCTCTTCGGCCTCTTTGCCCGCGGCCGCACGCGAAAACACCTCTTTGCCTTTTTTCGTGGCGGCATTGCTTGCGGGTTTGGCGCTGGCGCCGGGCACAGAGGAAGTGCGTTTGTGCAGGTCGTGTGCCGTCGAGCTGCGGGGGAGCGCGTTGGCATTGCTGCTGGGTTTGGAAAAGGAGGCGAGCGACATGCGTTTCGTGGCCGTGCTTTCGCGGACGCTGACGGCGCGCTTGAGACCGTTGCTCGTGTCGGCGGAGGCTGCATCTTGACCCAGGCGTGCACGGCTGGAGGCGGTTTGGCGCACCAGAGGTGCTGCCGAGTCCTTCATCTTGGGCGCGGGACGGGCCTTGAATGGTGGGGGCTTCATCTTGCGTTCCTCTTCCTCTTTCTTCATGCGCTCTTCCCTTGCGGCTCGGAGTTTTGCGGCTACGGCCTCGCCTGGCAGTTCGAAAGATGCCTTGGTGGGTGGCTTGGAGGATTTGGGAGGAGGCGGAGGGACAAAGGTTGGTTTGGCGCGTCCACCTTCTTCCTCTTCTCTTCGCAGTCTCTCCTCCTTGGCGGCTCTCAACTTCGCGGCAACGGCTTCACCGGGCAGTTGAAACGTCGATTTGGTGGGTGGTTTGGTCGACTTGGGGGGAGGTGGAGGCACGTATGTGGGTTTGGTCTTGCCTTGCTCTTCTTCGCGGCGCAAACGTGCTTCCTTTGCTGCCTTGAGTTTGGCGGCAATGGCTTCGCCGGGAAGCTGGAAGGTAGGGCGGGTGGGTGCCTTTGTGGATTTCGGGGGAGGTGGAGGGGTGGGGAAAGACATGGACATGGGACGAGGCTTGGAGTGAGGAATGTTGGCGGGGCCTTTCTCAGCCTCTTGCGAGGAAGCTCGCGGTGCCATGCTAGGTCTGGCCGAAGACGTCTTGACAGAGGTAGTGCGTCTGACAGCAGCACCTGTGGCAGGCTCGGGGCGTGCAGCGAGGGATTTGCGGACAGAGGATGTGCGACCGACAGTGGATTGTCTGGCTGAGGGTCGATGTGCGAGCTTCTTCGTCTCGGTGGGTGCCTTCTCGGTCAACGAGGGACCTGAAGCTGTGGCCTTGTCCTGAGAAGTAGCGGGAGGCGCAGATTCAGCTTGAGCGGGCAATTCAGGGGTTTCGGTCGAAGCAGTTTCGGCTTCTGCTGCTTGTTCGACAGTCGCAGGGGCTTCCCCCTGTCGAGCGTCATGAGTTTCCTCGTCCTGTGCGCCGTCTGCTTCGGCAGTGGTTGCTTGCTCAGGAACAGCAGACGCCTCGGCACCCGGTTGGGTCTCTGGCTCGACCTTCTGCTTGTTGGCTGCATGTTCCCCTTGCTCGGCTTCCTGCTTGTTGGCTGCCTGTTCGTCTTGCTCAGTCTTTCGAGACTCTGCTGACTGGACTCCTAGATCGGACTTCAAGTTTTCAGTGTGCAGCATCTCTGGGTCTTCCTTTGGTGCATTTCCTATGTCGTGTTCGGGCTGTTCCTCGTGTTCCTGTTGTGAGTTGGCCTCGGGTTGCATCTCTGATCCAGGGTCGGGCCGTCCTCCGACAGGGCGCAGAGCTTCTTGCTCGTCCGCATGCTGCTCAACGCGGGTCCGAGGCTCGGGGAGCGGCTCCTCAGGCAGCACATTCTCCTTGTTCGAGGTGGAGCGCATGTGGGCAAACTCGTCCTTGACAAGCTTCTTGGCTGGCGTGCGCTGGGGTGTAATGTCCAGCTCCGGGAGCTCGAGCGTAGGCGATTTGTCGGGTGCTTGTTCTTGGACAGCAGCTGCCTGGCGTCTAGTCGTTCTGGTGGTTGGCGCGGGTGCTGTTGCCGTCAGCCTCGACATGTCGCGTTGCATGGAATAGACACACGAACGCACCTTCGTCTTGGTCCTGCGCAATTGGCGCTTCTGCCTTGTGGGCTTCCTGCTGCTCGTCGCGATGGGGAGACTGTGACTTTGCGCGTGTGTCCTTGCCATTGAATCTGGTTGTAGATTGTTTGGCAGATGAGCCGTCTGCCTCGCTGTCGACATTGGCCGTCAATTCACCCAGCGGAGGGCGCTCCTGAGTGGCCTCTTCTGCTGACGGGTTGGCCGTGTCATGGTCGCCGTTGCTGTGCTGGTCGCCGGCTGCTTCTGCTGCCGCCTGAGCAGCGGCTTGGGCTCTCGTCATGCGCATGTTGAGTGTGGATGCCAACAGGAGGATGCTGTCAAGACCATTGACTGCTGGCCAATTGCCCAGTCGGCGTCGTGGTCGTCGTTGTCGCACAGCAGGTTTCAGCCTGGAACGTTGCCGTGCCGCACGACTGTTTGTTGTCCCCCCCGCAATTGTTCCAGCGCGTTTCAGACTTGCTCATAGATGGTAGAATGACTCGCAAGCAAAGAAATGTCAAGATTCGTTAAACTTGTTCTTCTCAAGCATACGCCTGTGCTGTTCCTTCACACCATCATGCTCCGTCTGCGTGCTCCGCTTCCATCTACCCGCGCTGACCTGGGAGCCTTTCTCTCCTTCTCTCGCGCCTCCTTCTCTCGCGCCTCCTTCTCTTGCCTTCCTTCTTCGTGACCGGCCTCGTTGTGCTCCCCTCCATCCTTGCTTGTCTTTGGCTTGATCACTTCCTTCTCCCCTGCCTCTGTGATCGAAGAGTGCCGCCTGTTGCCTCTCCTTTTCTTCACCGCTGACTCATCTTCCACATCAGACGAGTCTTTCAGCTCGTATACTCCCATGTCATCGCCTGTGTCGTGACTTCCATACGACTTAGATCCTGCCATCAAAGCTGCAATGGCTCTTCCTGACGCCGACATCATGTTCGTCGTTTCGATGCTTCTCTCGTGCTCCCTGTCCAACTTTTGACCAAGCGGACTTGCTGCTTCTGCGTCCACATCCTGCGTCAGCGATCGAGCCATGTTATCTCCCTTGATCACCACAGTTCTTGACTTCTTGTCGGCCGAGGCTGGCGCGCTGCTTATTCTTCTTCCATTCTTGTCGACCGCATTTGCAAGCTCCGCTGTGGGTCGACGCATCTTGCTCACAAGGTTGGGCTCGGCGTAGTTGACCGCTGCTCTGGCTCGTCGCGAGGGTCTACTAGCTCCACTCAAAGCAGCTGGCCCTGAGCTCATCGACTTGAATCCCGAGGGGGGAGGCGTGTCTCTCCCCTCGTCTCTCGCTGCTGATGGTTCAGAGGGCGTTGGTGAAAAGAACTCTGGCAGCGGTGTCTTTGGAGGCACTGTTTCCGGTTCAGTCTCTGTAGGTAGCGCAACCTCAATGCTCTGAATGATGCTCTCTGCCTCCGGTGCAATGGTGACGGACTTTGCAGACGGGTTCCTCGACTTTCTGCGTTCAGTTGACTTTGTGGCGGGTTTGAGCGGCGCATCTTCCCTGTTTGAATCCAGTTTTCCTTTGGCGGTCCTTGACGCCTTTCGGGGAGAGACATTGACGCTTTCTGTGACAAGAAATCAGCGCTTATCCTGGTCAGCAAAAAGAGCAAATCAGCACATACTGTTACCCAACACCTTTCGCTCAGGGCACAGGCTAGGCGTCTCTGTATCCTCCAAGGCAGTTGTTGGTGCGGACATTGGCTCGGTGGATTTCGAGTCGGCGACAATCGAAGACCTCCGGCTGAACTTGAAATCGTCTTTGACAATGCGATCCCTGTTCTCATCGTCGCCATCTCTCACGCTGAGCTTTCTCTTAGCGCTTGTGCGCGTGAGCTGTGGCTGGTCGTCGTCATCGAGATCCGGCGGTAGGAGCGAGCTTCTGCGCAATTGAAGTTTCGAGTTCCCATCCTTGCGCCGTCTTCTTGTTTCCAGATTGACCGAGAGAGTGGCGGGGAGTGATTCGCTGTCCGAGGTGGGTTGTTCTGGTTGATCAAAGTCGGCGGATAGAGGATCGAATTTTATAGGATGGTCGTTTTCGAAATGAACAACAGGAGGAGGACCGAGGTCGGGAGATGCGTTGCTCTGGTCGGAGAGACAATGGGTAGTTGTACGGTCAAGTCTGTGTAGCTGTCAGCTCTGGACAGAGTTATGTGGCAGGTTTGTGGACGTACCGCAAAGAGCCTCCAGGCGACCTCATCTCTTCGGCAATGGCTGACATCCTAGGAGCTTGTCCAGATAGGACGGCTGCAGGGATCTCGGGGCGCCATACAGAAGGATCGGAAAGCTTCTTTTGTTGGTCTGAAGGTTGAGTGGTCTGAATCTGACCCAGCTCAGTGACGAGGGCACCAAACTCGAGCAGCTTGGCCTGCAGCTGGTCTCTGACCGAGGTGAGAGAAGTCGAGTCCAGTTGAGCGCGTGGTTCGGAGAGCTGTGCTTGGAGGTGGACAATCTCTTCACGGAGGTCGAGGTTCTCGCCCAGGAGGCGCGAGACTTCGCATTCGAGGGCGCGGATGCGCAAACATTGGGCCGAATTGTTTCTGTAGGAAACAGCTGTCAGAAGACAAAGTCAAGGTCAAGTTTTGAGTGGGCGCATACTTGGCGAGTTCACGGTTCTGGCGCACAAAGCGTCGCTTGACTGCCACGGGTTAGCAAGGTCGACGGGATGGCATACAAGTGCTGGGTGGTTGACATACGAGCGTCAACGCTCTCTGTAGGCAGAGGAGCCTCGTTGAGCCGGGCCATGTGGCGGACGACAGGTGGTGTATCTGGGCCTCGTTTTGCTAAAGATGGTGGAGTTGTCGGCTTGCTTTGACAGCGGCTCGTTTGGTGCGCCAGCTCCTCGTCCGTGCCAAACAAAACACGCCCCGTCGCCATGGACAACCCTCGCTTGATTCGAGCGTCCAGCGCCAAGACGCCCGCACGACTCATTTCCAGGGCTCAGGGCCTTCCGTCAACATCACCACCCTTCTTGATTGTTTCTACCTGACCGTCTCGACATAGTCGCCATCATGTATCGACCTACGGGCAACCTACCGTCGCATCTGCGCCAATCATCGCTCTCGGCCTCAAATTCGCAGTCGGTGCTTCAACAGCGCATCAACGAGAAACGCGCCGAGCTGGACAACCTCAAACAACTGCGCGAACTCAGCGCTGGTCTGGCTGGCCAGATGGAGCAGCTTGAAGAAAAGCTGTCTACCCTCTCCGATGGCACCCAAGGTATGACCG
This sequence comes from Aureobasidium mangrovei, assembly GCA_021014315.1. Taxonomy (NCBI): domain Eukaryota; kingdom Fungi; phylum Ascomycota; class Dothideomycetes; order Dothideales; family Saccotheciaceae; genus Aureobasidium; species Aureobasidium mangrovei. The sequence continues at coordinate 1,264,790 of JAJJJQ010000004.1, read as the reverse complement.
AGCTGCAGAACCCGCTTTGCGATGTAAAATACTGACTTCCGTAGCCGTCGCAACTGTCCTGTCTAACTGGCACACAGTGCTCAGAGCAATCCACATGGCATCTGGTACCTCACTACTGCTCTTTCGCCGCAATCACCAACCATGCTAATTTTTGTTCCAGCCCACATTGCAAAGCCCGCCCATGATGCCGAGAACGACTCCGAGACCCAAACCCCTCTGCCTCAGACCCTTGTGAGAATCCCTATGCAGCACGTCGACCAGAGCGAACCCGCTCAGTCCGAAAACGGCGACGAGTCAACTGTCAAATGAAAAAGCCGAAAGTGATTCGCGCTTTCCTTCACACGAAACGCCATTCTCCCCACCTCAGATGAAGCCTCGGTCCTTTGGATCAGATGCACAATCGGCACAGCTGCAGCTCTACCCCTGGCGCAGCTTCTTGTCTTTTCAAGAGCGAATTCACTGCCAGAGCCGATGGAACACGTCGATGTGATAGCAGAGGGGTCGTTATGTTGTCACAATGAGTCAAAGTCATGTCTCAATCCTTCTTCGGGGCCTTTCTTCTTGGAACTCGTTCGTACGCATTCGGACTAGGTCTGCGGGCTTTCTGCTTTCCGTTTCCAGGATTGTGCGAGTGGGCGGGGTCCGCATGGTCATGGTCGCATGGCCCTTCGGGGTGATGGTGTTGGTTGCGACGACGGTTTGCAGGCTGGGCTCTGCTGGTGTCGGGCTCGCTGTCTGAATCCGAATCGGAAGAAGATGACGAAGAGTCTTCGGAGGAAGATTCACCAGCCTCTCGTGGTTTGTGGTAGATGCAGCATACTTTTGTCGATTGTTAGTAGGCAATTATAGAAATAGGTGCAAGAGTGGTGGGCATGCCTTTGGAACTCTTCTTGCCCATTCCCTCGTTGTCGATTACATCTTCGGCCCACTGAATGTGGCGGCGCTCTTGAGGCTGGGGCTCGTCAGGCTCGGCTCTGAGACGGAGGGTCGAGGGCCCCGCTTGCGAGGCGGTGAGGGTCAGACTGCCGTGATTCTGTGACGGAACATTGGAGGGGTGAGACGACATGATTTTCAGGAAGCGACACAGGGAGGCGACATGGGATGTGCACTGATGCGGAATATCTGGCACCAGCGTAGGTAGTGGTAGTAGGCAGCGAATAGAAGCATCAAAGAAGGAAGGGTGACGTGCAGCGAAGACAATCGAAGGGCAGCCACGCAGCCCTGGAAGGGCCTTCTTGGCGCTCTCGGACCAATCAGCCGAGCTCGGTGCAGCAGGCAGGCAGGCAGGCAGGCAGCCAAACACAGGCGTCTTCGTGTGTGAGAGAGCTGATTACGACGAGAGCAGACTCTGTTCAATCTTCACTAATCCCAACACCCACGACCGCTGTACAGCTGTGCGCCCCGCCGCTCCCACCCTCGCCTCTCTTCAACACTCCACCTTCACTCCCGACGCGTCCTCTGCCCCGCCCAGAGCGTCCCTTACACGCGCCGCCCCGCCTCGTCTGGCATCGATCAAACCTCTTGTTCGCCCGCTCAACACAAGTGCATGCTAGAGTAGCCAAATCGCTCCAGCTCAGGCAACGCGCCACACCCATCACATCCACCCACCACTCTCGCCCAGCAAGCACACCATGGCTTCGTCAATACAGGAGCTGGACGCCACCGTCCAGGCCTTCTACGAAGGAAGAGGAGACCAGGTGCGCCCGCCTCGCAATCCCGCCATGCCGCATTCCCTCCCGTGCTGACTCGTTTCCTACAGCAAAAGCAGGCTCAGGCCACGCTGAACCAGGTACGCCGCAAGCTCTTCAAGCTCCAAAGCTCTTCCCCGCCAAACTCGCGCTGACTTTCTTCTTCAGTTCAAGGAAAACCCCGACGCATGGCTCATGGTCGACAAGATCCTGCAAGACGCCCAATACCCTCAGACCAAATGTACGCCCCCCTCCCGCCCACCCTGCCACCTGTTTACTGACCCAGTCTTCGCCAGTCCTCGGCCTCCAAGTCCTCGACAATGTCATCATGACGCGGTGGAAGGTGCTGCCGCGCGAGCAGTGCCAGGGCATCCGCAACTTCGTCGTCCAGTTCATCATCCAAATGTCGAGCTCCGAAGAGAGCTTGCGCAAGGAGAGGGCTCTGATCAACAAGCTCAACCTCGTCCTCGTCTCCATTCTCAAGCAAGAATGGCCGCACAACTGGCCCACCTTCATCAACGAGATCATCTCGTCCTGCCACAGCAGCTTGCCCATTTGCGAAAACAACATGGCCATCCTGCGTCTTCTGTCCGAAGAAGTCTTTGACTTTTCCGCCGAGCAGATGACCTCGACCAAGACGCGCCAACTCAAGCAGAGCATGTGCGATGAGTTCACCTCCATCTACAACCTGTGCAGCGAGATCCTGCGCACCGCCGACCAACCCTCGCTGATCAAGGCTACCCTCGAGACCCTGCTGCGTTTCCTCAACTGGATCCCTCTGGGCTTCATCTTTGAGACGCCTCCCACCGGCATCAGCCTGCTCGAGACTCTTCGCAGCCGCTTCCTCGAAGTCCCCGAGTTCCGCAACGTCACCCTCAAGTGCTTGACAGAAGTCGGCGGTCTCCAGACTGAGCAGCAATACAACGAGAAGCTCATTGCCATGTTCACCGACACCATGACCACCATCTCCACCATCATTCCCTTGGCCCTTGATCTCAAGTCCACTTACGCCTCTAGCAACAGCCGCGACCAAGAGTTTGTCCAGAACCTCGCCCTCTTCTTGACAAATTTCTTCACCAACCACCTCTCCATCATCGAGAACCTGCCCAACCGCGACTTCCTCGTCCATGGCCACTTTTACCTGATTCGCATCAGTCAGATCGATGACCGTGAAATCTTCAAGATCTGCCTCGAGTACTGGACCAAGCTGGTGTGCGACCTGTACGACGAGATGCAGCAACTGCCCGTCACCGACCTCAACCCTCTTGTCTCAATGACCATGAGCGGCCTCGCTAACGGTGGCGCCCCTCGTCCGGAAACTCTGGCCAACTATCCCCTCCGCAAGCACAAGTACGGCGAAGTCCTGTCCAACCTGCGCCAGGTCATGATCGAGAAGATGGTTCGTCCCGAGGAAGTCTTGATTGTCGAAAACGACGAGGGTGAGATTGTCCGCGAGTTTGTCAAGGAGAGCGACACCATCCAGCTATACAAGACCACTAGGGAATGTCTGGTCTTTCTTACCCACTTGGACGTTGTCGATACCGAACAAATCATGTCGGAGAAGCTTGCCAAGCAGGTCGACGGCTCCGAATGGTCCTGGGCGAACTGCAACACCCTCTGCTGGGCTATTGGTTCCATCTCTGGTGCCATGAGCGAGGACACCGAAAAGCGCTTCCTGGTCACCGTCATCAAGGACCTTCTTGGCCTGACGGAACAGAAGCGCGGCAAGGACAACAAGGCTGTCGTTGCCTCCAACATCATGTACATCGTCGGCCAATATCCTCGCTTCCTCAAGGCTCACTGGAAGTTCCTCAAGACTGTCGTTAACAAGCTCTTCGAGTTTATGCACGAGACTCACGAAGGTGTCCAGGACATGGCTTGTGACACTTTCATCAAGATTGCCAACAAGTGCAAGCGCCACTTTGTTTTGACACAACCAGGAGAATCGGAGCCTTTCATCGATGAGATTGTCCGTAACATGCGCAAGATCACCTGTGACCTGTCGCCACAGCAAGTGCACACCTTTTACGAGGCCTGTGGCTACATGATCAGCGCCCAGGGTCAGAAGACGATGCAAGAACGCTTGATCGGTGAACTCATGGCCCTGCCTAACCAAGCCTGGGACTCCATCATCCAGCAGGCACACCAAGACCCCAACATCCTCCAGGACTCTGAGACTATCAAGGTTGTTGGCAACATCATGAAGACAAACGTCTCCGCCTGCTCTTCGATCGGAAGCTACTTCTACCCACAGATCGGCAAGATCTACCTCGACATGCTTACCATGTACCGTGCCAGTAGCCAGCTCATTGATGAAGCTGTGCAGAGAGACGGTAAGCCTTGGCAACTACAGTCTCTGATCATCGCTAATAGTTACAGGTAACATTGCCACCAAGATGCCCAAGGTCCGCGGTCTCAGGACCATCAAGAAGGAGATTCTCAAGTTGATCAGCACCTACGTTGACAAGGCCGATGACCTCGAGATGGTCCACGAGCGCCTTGTGCCAGACTTGCTGCAAGCCGTCCTTCTCGACTACCAGAACAACGTACCCGATGCACGAGAGGCCGAGGTCCTGAACGTCATGACTACGATTATTAAGAAGCTTCAAGTACGTTGGGCCCCTAACCGTAGCAGATTCACGGTCGGCTTGATCGCCATTGTACCCTCAATCATATCACTAACACCATGACAGGGCCTGATGACCAAGGACGTCCCCGGTATTCTCGGCGCAGTCTTCGAGTGCACTCTCGACATGATCAACAAGGACTTCTCCGAGTATCCCGAGCACCGTGTTGAATTCTTCAAGCTCCTTCGCGAGATCAACTTGCGTTGTTTCCCTGCCCTTCTCCAACTTGACCAGCGCCAGTTCAAGTTTGTCATTGATTCCTGCATGTGGGCCAGCAAGCACGACAACCGTATGGTCGAGGGTGAGGGCTTGAACATGTGTTTCGAGCTTGTCACAAACATGAGCGAAACCGACATGGAGATCAGCGGACCCTTCTTCCAGAATTTCTACACTACCATTCTCCAGGACGTCTTCTTCGTGCTGACCGACTCGGACCACAAAGCTGGTTTCAAGTTCCAGTCGATGCTCTTGGCGCAGATGTTCTTCCTGGTCGGCTCTGGCAAGCTGAACTCGCCCATCTACACTGCCGACATGGCACCTGCAGGCACTTCGAACAAGGAGTTCTTGCAAAACTTTGTTGGCAACTTGCTCGTTAACGCCTTCCCCAACCTCACTCCTGCCCAGATCCAGAAGTTCATCTCGGACCTCTTCCAGCAAGCTGACGACATCAACCGATTCAAGCTGACATTGCGTGACTTCTTGATCCAGCTTAAGGAGTTCGCAGGCGACAATACTGAGCTATTCATCGAGGACCGTGAGAAGGCTGCGCAAGAGGCCAAGTTTCAAGAGAGAGAACGCGCCAAGAAGGTTGGCGGTCTGCTCAAGCCTAGCGAGATCGATGAGGACGAGCTCTGACTTGACCACGAGTTGGGTACTCGAACTGCTCATGACCCTCGGCCAATCGACGCGATCGCAGAGCCAAGCTCCACCCGGGATGGCGATGGGCTGGACGGTTGGCAAATGTACGGCTTGTAAAGTCTCATGTCGCCGCCTCTCATCCTAGGAACCTCTTGTGACCAGGCGCGCAGATGTCAAATGGGGGGTGAAAAAGACATAAACAGAAGAAAAAGAAGTACAAATCTCACAAAGATTCGATGTTATGTGATGGCCTGGGGAGATTCAGCGGCGTACAGGCGACGGGAGGCAATGGGAGCGAGCGAAACTCGCCGTCTTGTCGAATAGACAAGACCACGGCGAAAAGAAGGGAGCGGGTCACATTTGCGTTGCTTGCTTGGCCTTTTTCCCTTTCTCTCGTTCTTGGTACAAAGGATTGTCTCTTTTCCTATCTTGCTCTCCCTTCTTCGACTCCCCTTCTCCTACATTGATGGAGTTCTGTTTCTCTATAGCGGGGCTCAAGCATTAGACACTTTGAAAGCATGTGAATTTCTAAGCACAACTTTTCTTTTCTGCCTTGGCGGCCATGAGATAAATTGAAACAGAACAAATTACCAAGACTTGACGATGAACCTTGAGGTCCAGTTTATAATACCAAGCCCTGCCAGACCCCGCTTCATGGCTTTGCGGAGATGAATGGCGGGTCGGCTCTTTGGATTGCAAAGATCGGCTTTGTCCATTGTGTTGAGCAAAAGGGGACTTGGTCTAGTTGATTCTTCTCAAAGGCAGATGATGGGAATGTCAAGTCTGCCTGCGTGTAAAAGCATAGCAGACATAACGCTTACGAAGACAACGACAAAACTTGAGAATTACGAGAGAACACAGAGCACTGCGTCATTCGGTATTGACTTTCTCGAAACAACACAGGCGCAGCATCTCGGCATTGTGGTCCCGCGAGTTAGTCTGACACTGCGCTAAACTAACAGACCCCATGGGCCATGGCACTTTGCCATGCGCATCGCGCTGCGCGCACGCTACGGTACATGCTCCAGGCACAGTGACGAGAGTGGCTATATCAAGCGATCAGCATGAATAACTCCTCCATCAAGGTTACAAGTACGTGTATAAGAGCAACCTCCTCCGCACACATCTCCCGTAGGTACCCCTCATCTTCTCATCATGCGCTCCTCTCTGTTGTCTGGATTTCTGGCTGTGACGGCTGTTGCGGCCGTGAAGCCTCTGGTGGATGTGAGCTATTCGAAATATCAAGGAACGGCGCTTGAGAATGGCGTTACGCAGTGGCTTGGTGTCAGGTACGCGGCGCCTCCGCTGGGAGAGCTAAGATTTGCCGCACCGAGAGATCCGGCGGAGGACAATACCACGGTGGTTGCGGACACGGTGAGTACTCTTTCTTGCGGTTCCGGGTTCTCTAGAGAAAGCTTTGCATCACACGAAAGAGCATGGGCGAATTCCTTCAATCGTCAAGGCTGCAAATATCAATCATACCGAGAATTGTTTATTGTTTCTAACGAGAAATCAAACAGTTCGGACCCTACTGCCTTGGAACTGGTTCTGCAGCCAGCAATGCCTCGTCCGAAGATTGCCTGTTCATGAACATCTATGCGCCTTCAAATGCTTCATCAGAGCATCCTCTTCCCGTCTTCTTCTACATTCAAGGTGGAGGTTTCAACTCAAACTCGAACCCCAACTACAATGGTAGCGGTCTGATTGAAGCAAGCAACCACAACATGGTCGTCGTCAACTTCAACTATCGCGTTGGCCCATACGGATTCTTGGCCAGCAACGAAGTAGTCGAGGGCGGCAGTATCAACAACGGTCTCAAGGACCAGATCCAAGCCCTGCAGTGGGTGCAGAAACATATCAGCAAATTCGGCGGTGATCCCAAGCACGTAGTCCTGGGCGGCGCATCCGCAGGCGCGGCATCCGTCACGCTGCTACTGACTGCGCACAACGGACGCAACGACAACCTCTTCCATGCCACGGCTGCCGAATCGCAGTCCTTCGCCGCTGTACGCAACATTAGCGAGTCGCAATTCATGTACGACAACCTGGTCATTCGCACTGGCTGTGTCGACGCGAACGACACCTTGTCCTGTCTGCGCAGCTTGAATGCCACATATCTGCAGTCCCAGAACATCAACACTCCATTCCCAGGCGCACAGGGCGCACCTTTGTACATGTATGGACCCACACTCGACGGCGATGTGGTGACGGATGTAACGCTGGCCGCCTACCAGAAAGGTAACTTTATCAAGCTTCCCGCCATCTACGGCGACGACACCAATGAAGGCACTGTCTTTGTGCCACAGAATACCAGCAGTATCGGCGAGAGTAACGCATTCCTCAAAAACCAATTCCCGCTGTTGACGCTGCAGCAATTGAAGAAGATCAACGCTTTGTATCCCAAAGCCGAGCAGTTTAACAACTCGGGCGCGTACTGGAGACAGGCGAGTGATGCGTATGGGGAGCTGCGGTACAATTGCCCCGGAATCGTCGTTAGCGACATCTACGAGGCCAAGTATAACCTCACCGACATCTGGAATTGTGAGTGCACTCTGCTTTCAACATAGCCCAAGTATCCTCGCTAACAAACACAGACCACTGGGATGTCATCGACCCTCCAGCCGCCGAAAACGGGAAAGGAGTAACTCACACCGTAGAGCAAGTAAACTCCTCCAACCATCAGCTTTCCATCTACTAACCACACATCAGGATCAACGCAATATTCGGACCGGAAAACGTACGCGGCGGTGCGCCAGCCTCGTACAGCACTGTCAATGCAGCCATCGTGCCCGTCACCCAGGCATACTGGACCTCTTTCATCCGTACCTTCAATCCGAATACCTACAGACTGCCCGCTAGCCCGGTATGGGAGCGCTGGACGGCGGATGAGAAGCAGAGATTGAGGTTCGTGACCAATGCTACTGCGATGGAAAATGTGGATCAGGGGCAGAGGGAGCGTTGTGCCTACCTGGGCAGCATTGGTGTGGATATCAAGCAATAAAAATAGAGAAGACTGGTGTGATACAAAATTTATCGATTTTTTTCAAGATCTGCCATGGTAGAGGCGGCGAAGGCGGTGAAAGAAGTGGAAGCAGCCTCTGGCGATATGCATCCCGTATTGCGGTAGAAAGGAGCACTCTGAATGCGGCTTCTTGAATGCACACAGGGATTTAATCGCATCGCAAGGAAACATACGTAACGCTGAAGCCTATCGAAACTGCGGGATGCAGCGAGGAGAGAAGCCTTCGCTAATTACAGACATTCTTGATGGACTTGTACGTCACGTGCAAGCCAGCTTAGCTGGTATTGGTTGTTTGCAGCGTGCTCGGTTCTGCAATATGGCTTGCAACTGCTTCCCGAAGGGTTGCGGACCCTGAGCGAGCAACGACTCGTGCGTGCACCTTCAAGCTTGCATCAACCCCCTAGACAGCAGCCCGCACGACCAACGCCGCTGCGTCGGACTGGTCCCGACAGTATCGATATGCCCTTGCGCAGATGCAGTGTAATACTATCGTAATCGGCCATGTACTGGCCCATCGGGGCGCCCAAAACATATGCTGCTTCTAAGCACGTAGCTCGCAGCAGCAATCCACCTACTCCCGACCACGATGGACTCGAGAAGCTTGCCCTTTCACACCTCTCACCGGATGCTGGTCAACTTACGCCATTGGTCTTGGAACACGAGAGCACTCCTTTAGAACATCAAAACGCGCCGACGCCTGCTGCGGATGGTTTCGGCGATCAGGAAGAGCAGGACATAGTGGATGCCAAAATCTCGCGCTCCGGAAATGTCTTTACAACAATCACCGCTTCGTCGCTTAGCGTATGGCAAACCAAACCTATCGCGCTGCTAGCTACTGTCTCGAGGTCAGAGCATTCGCTTGAGACATATGGCCCAAACACTTCCCTTCTGCTCCGTCCGGACGCCCTGATTGTTATTGTTCAGACCGACAAAGGATTTTTGATCACATATTCTCTAGCCATTGACTCGGCCGCTCGAGTCTACCAGACTTCCATCTACACGGCCTCCGGATCTCACGTCCGGCGGCCAAGCAACGAAGCATACAGCAAGAGGCCCAACTTCGCTCCCGAGGGCGGCCCTGCCGAAGGAGAAGGTATAAAAGAGGTCAGCGTTCGCTTCCGCATGGTCATTAGAATAGACGCCGGCATAACCCGAGCACTGGTCCTCGACGATGAACTCGTCGTCACTACCGTCAAGCCCGCAGCTGTTCAATGCATACGCTGGACTCCGGACAGCTCTGGCTCTTCTCATAGCACCGAGCTTCTTAAGCGCATGACTTGGCTCACCGGCAAGCCTGCAGTCATTGACATGGCACATGACAGGCCGATGAATTTGCACACCTGGGTGACAGATGACGGAAAAGCATATGCTGTACAGAGGTTGGCCGGAACCAGTGCTGACTCAGCAAACTCAAAATGCTTATTCAAGGGCTTCTGTTTCCACTCACCCGAGGAGCCAGACCAGTTTGCGATCAAGTCTGCGATAAATGCTCGGTTCTCACTGATCGCAGTGGGCTGTGAAAATGGAACGGTTCAAGTCTACTCTGCAAAGGACTACCTAGGCAACATTCCACGATCCCACGAGTTCAGGTTACCAGTTTCCGAATCTTCATCAGGCCGTTTGACACTCTTGAGCTGGTCTCCAGATGGCTATTGTTTGTTTACCGGCTACGATCGCGGATGGGCAACCTGGAGTGTATATGGCAAATTAGGCGCCAACACCTTCGGCGCAGATCGGTCGCTGTCCGAATCTAACGACGAAGAGTGGCTTTGTGGAGTACGCGCTGGGTTTTGGGTTGGCGGTGGTGCAGAGATCCTGCTTCTCGGCCCAGGAAAACGTCAACTTCATGTCGTCGAGATGATGCGTAGCAGCGTGACAGGGTGCTTTGCTATGCCAAACATCTTCAGGTCTTTGCTCCAAGGAAGCACCAGCCTCATGCTATATAAGGGATTCGAGACGTCGGATCTTACAACAATATCCGGCGATATCTCTTTATGGCAGACCGTGCAAGTCCCGCAGGCTTACCTGGCATACCAATGGCCCATCCGCTTGAGTGTCGTTTCTGCAGATGCGCGATACATCGCTGTGGCTGGAAGACGAGGTCTAGCGCACTACAGCGTGGGTAGTGGACGGTGGAAAACATTTGACGACCCAGCTGCTGAAAACAGCTTCACCGTACGAGGTGGCATGTGCTGGTGGCAGCACATTCTTGTGGCTGCCGTAGAGTCAGGCAATAGTTATGAGGTATGTTTTCGAAATTGTTTTTATATCATGTCTAAAAGCTAATCAAGCTTAGGTTCGTCTGTACTCGCGTGAGAAAGGTTTGGGCAACTCCCAAGTGCTGCACACCGAAAGTCTATCATACCCAGTTGTTTGCTTGGCTATCAGTGGACAAGATTCTCTTCTAGTCTACACCTACGAGAATGTTCTCTTGCATTACATTTTCGTGTCTACATCCAAGACGGTCAAACTAGTTCAAGTTGGCCAGATTGCTTTTCACGGCATCATCAGGGCACCACCTCGTGTTCGTGCTATCAGCTGGATTCTCCCCGAGGAGCAACGAGGTGTGTACCCAACCACGAGACATAATTTGCTTCACTAACTTTTCTTCAGACAATGGTGACCCTTCGCATGATGTCGCCACGGCTTCTGTCCTGTTTCTGGTGGATGCAAAGCTGGTTTTGCTACAGCCTTCAGCAAATGAGCGCGGTGACCTGAAATATGACATGCGTGTTATTGCACAGAATGTCGAGTTCTACACTCTGTCCAGAGAACAGCCTGCTTCATCACCAACGCCAGACCTTCTCACAGGCGAAACCGAAAACAGCTATCTGCCGGGCAGCGACTTGGGCCATAGTTTGCGCGACTCGCTGTGGTACTTTGATGGCACATCCATGCATGCTTGGACTGATGTTCTTGACGTGCTCTCATCTGCACTCACAGAACATGGGCGTGAGGTTGCACCTACCGTCGCCATTCCGACAGACTTCTACCCTTTGTCGGCCATTGTCGAGAAAGGACTTCTTACAGGTCTCGAGTCAGACCTAGTCCAGCGCCGAGATGTCAACTTTGCCTTCTTCCGGCTCAATCCGCGTACTCACCTATCCATACCTCCGCTCCTGCGGCATCACCTCGCTCAATACGACTCACCTGCCGCACTCCATCTTTCACATTCTTATCAAAAGCTTCCTTACTTCACTCACGCACTGGAAGTGCTCTTGCACGACGTCCTAGACGATGAAGTCGACACACCACCCGAGTCCTTGGAAACGGCTCTTCTTCCGGGCGTCCTGTCGTTTCTATCATCGTTTCCGACTTATCTCGACATCGTGGCAGGCTGCACGCGCAAGACTGAATTGCGGAGTTGGCGTACCCTGTTTCGTTATTTGCCTCCTGTAGTGGAGTTGTTCGAAGAGTCCCTTCAGAAAGACATGCTGAAGACGGCGGGAAGCTATTTGCTGATTCTGCATGCTTTTGACGAAGGCAGCTTCAGTCCTCGACAAATCTCTGCGTTGCTCAAAAGAGCCAGGGAAGAGGGTGACTGGGACCTTTGCAAAGAGTTGGCGCGGTTCTTGGTGGGCATCGATGAGACGGGTAATCTTTTGAAGACTGTCCTCGTACGGGCAGGGCTGAGAGATGCTGAGCCCGGCGCCACTTACAGCTCTGATGAAGATGTGCATCTCGACACAGTCAACATCGAGAATGGCGCAGCAAACCAGGGGCATGTCAGCTTTGACCGCAACGACGGCAGTAATGGCATCGACAGTGATACAAACCCTGGTTGGCTGGCGCAGGATTATTTCGCCGATACGGCAAGATATTCGTGAAAGGTACCGGTCATCCTAGCTAGCTAAGGTCGCTTCATGGGTTAGCCTTATCATAGGGCTGCATATCAAAGTGTATATTTTCTTTTGATTCGTCTCATCCCGGTAAAAGCCGAATTGAGTCTTTGATCATTTTGAGGCAGGGGAGATTGCAGATGGATGTGCAGTTCATGACGCGATTGTAGGAAAGAGGGGAAGTCAAAGGAAGCTTGACGCGGGGAGCTCTTTCCTTTGAGCTTTGCCCATTTTCTGTTTTAGGGAGGGCACTTGCAACTCTCTGTCAATTACAACAGTCTTGGTTTTACATATCCAAAAACATTTTTGAGCTCTTGATCCTGTTTGTCTGGCTCTCTCCTTCTTGACCGGTTCTCAACTGTACTGCCTCAGAACAGGGCGCAGTGAGCAGCAACCGTGACGACTCGACGCGAAAGAGACTCGAGTCGTATTACACACCAATCCCATGCGACTGCGCTTATGCACACCGAAAGCTTGGTATGCGGCTTCCTTCCGATCTCACACCACCCGCCTAGGGAAAATGGGGGAGGTTTCGGGTTTGGCTGCGGTCACGGCTACCGTCTATCCCGTTCCCCTAGACCTGCCTAAGCTGTCTGTTTACGATCGACTTTGGGGCATCTCTATCGTCACCCCTCAAGAACCGGTGTGCGTTATATATGCTTTTGCTTGGCCCATTCTCCGCTTCGGGGGCTCCGAGACGTCACACAAGCAAATGATAAACCACTGGGGTACGTACGTGGCAGACTGGTCTTGCGATGATGCTCTCCCGGCAACCAGACCGAGCTGCCGCTTTCACCGTAAGTTCTGGCGCAAAAAAAGAAGGAGGACGTTCTAGGTCTGGACCAACATGACACTACTTCAGCAGCCTGTCCTTGTCATAGTTTAAGGCAGACACGCTCTGTTGTTCGTCCCATGCACCCCAGGGTCAAAGTATGAACTGCTGAGGATGGCCCATAAAATGGCGGTCGGCGTCACATCCCTCCTGCGTCTTGTGTTCGGCGACTCCGAACTTTCACCTTGGATAGAAATGATCGCGTACAGCAATCGTAGCCTGAGATGACCCATTTCACACTTTGGGTGACGCTTTTTCCAAATGCCTCTGTTTCATCATGCGTCTTGGGAAGTAAAAAAGAGTTTCACAGCCTCCCTCCTATCTCCAAGCCCTCTTTTCTATTTACTGGACATGGTGTCTACCTTCCTTTTCTGTCCTGCCAGACCACAGCCTCATTCCTTGTCAACCCATCATCGTGGTGGCTGCTTTGGATGTTTGGCTCGGGCTAACGTCAGATAAATATCGAACATCCGACAAAACCTTTCCTGGTCTTTAAGAAAGAATTGACTGTGCCACAACAACAAGCAGAACATAAAAGAGTTCGAAGGGACGTTATCAGTTGCTCCTTGCTCCCATTGTGATCAGCTTGACATCGCCAAACCATGAAGCTGAACACCAAGGTGTCGAGAGCACCTCGCCGATCCATCAGCGACACGAATACTCACAGCAATGGTCAACACATGTCTGGCCTCACGTGGGTCATGATCACCGATCCAAATCAGGCCACTGACAGAGACACGATGAGAAATGTCCGCGTTCATGTTATGAATGACTACTTGTCAAAAGAACAACGCAACCCCAACAGCACCGATACTCGAGTACGAGGCAATTCACGAAAGAATCGTACCACCTCGACCAGCCTGTCTCCAGAAGCAGGAAAGAAGCCAGAGCTGTCAGAGAGCCGGTCCCCTCGAGCCAGAGACTCGGTCGTCGAATTCACACTGCCGCCGCCTTCACTGTCGGAAGATACAGCATGCCAGGAAATGATGGAGCCTACCAACGATGAGGAAGCGGCGGCCTTGGCTCCGTATGTGGCTTCGAAGCAAGAGTTGGCAGGCATAGGTGCAAAGTGCGACGTCTTCAATGCCACTCCTAGATTTGACGAGGAACATGTCGACGTCAAGATGTTGAAACACAATTGTAAGTCATCTACATCACCCTCCTACAGTTGTAGACCGTCATGGCTGACATGGCACTGTACAGGCACGACGTATTTTGGAAGTCAGGCGATGTGCAAGAAGTGGGCTCCGATGTTTTTTACCGGTCGACCGGCATTCTTGAGCACTCTGTGCATCTCATCTGCCTACCTGGACATGATGCAGATGGACTTTTTACACGCAAAGACATCCAAGTCGATAGAGTCGGTGCGGACTCTCACAGTCAGGGATCAGATTGTGAGGCTGATCAACCAGAGTTTAGATGATCCAGAGACTTGCTGCAGTGACCCGAACATAGTGGCTGTCGTGCATCTCGTATACGGGGAGATGATGGTCGCTTGTGATCAGGCATTACAGTGGCATGAGAAAGGGCTCTATACTATGGTTAACCACAGAGGCGGACTCGACAAGCTGGGTGGCGGTGGCATCCTTGCAGCAATGCTTACCATGTACGTGCCGATTGTACATCCTACAGGCACACAATCGATGCTGACCATCTTACTGCAGTGAGGTTTTTGAGCTTTCCATCTTCCGAGAAGCTCAACCACAGCAAGAGTATCTCGACTACAGCCGTCATGTCTACAGTCCCGGAAGGCAAGACCGTGCCTCCGCGATTCCAGAATCCCCTCTATATTATCCTACAGGCCTATATCACACCTTGGCCCGAACAAGACGTTGTGATGAAGAGACGTTACATCTCATAAATCTCATCCGGGACCTCACGCAAGCAGTACTAGACCTGCAAGATGCCTCCGCAACAGCAATGCCAGCCATCGGGGTGTTCGGTCCATTACCAGCGGGAAGAACATACACAGAGCTAGAAACACAAGCACTGCAAAACAAGAAGACCAAAGCGATATTCGAGATCGTGGGGCTCGAGTGCAGAAGCGATGCCGTGTATGAAGCCACAAGACTCAGCGCCCTCCTCTTCGCCACCGCCATCCACCTCGACACACCGCTCTCGACCACTGCCCGCAGCTTCCCCACACAGGACGGAAGCAGCATCATCACGCGCATCCGCGACCACCTCGCCCGCACAGATCTCTCAAACTGCTGGGACAGCATGGTAGGCATCCTCTTCTGGATCACGCTGGTGACGGGCGCCGCCTGCAACGATGCCGGGGCGCTCGCGACCAGGGATGTCGAGGTCGTAGCGTCCAAGAAATGGGTGGTCGCGTTGGCGATCAGGTGTTCGATCTTGCTGAGCTTCCAGCATACGGATGCGGTTGTCGGGATGTTGAGGACGCTGTTGGCCGTGCAGGACGTGCTGAGGGCCAAGGTGGAGGAGCGAGACGTTTGGGTTTCCACTCCCAGGGCATCTAACGTGGATATCGGTGATGAATCGAGGTGCGTGTACTTTTAGGAGTGTGATGAAGGAAAGAAGGGAAGTGGATTTGTGGTAGACCACTGGTTTTGATCATGGTTTTCAACTTGTATCAATTTGGATTGCCCAGCTCCCTCACTGACAACCACGAACTTGCTCCTAAGGTGCTATCAAGATGTAAAATGACTGGCTGAGCGGGTATGGTGAATTGGAGCTTCAGACCGAGCATGAACCGTATCTCACTTCTTCGGTCATCGCGGTTGATCACGAGTGTTGAAGGAATCGGCTGGTGGGAAGAGATTGGAGGGTCAGATGCCCGTGTTGGTATCGTCTGTTGCGTAGACCTGGTGGTATCGATTTGCTGGGTCTCTGTGCTCTGGAAGTTTCTTTTTTTCTTCTGTGCCCGCGTGTATTTTGCTCTAGGGAATTATTTGTCACGATGCGTGGGTGATGCTGTGACGGGCTCAAAGACCCGCTGTGAGTGATGGCAAGAGAACACACACTTGCAAGACGACGCAGGTTAAAGGAGTGCCAGAATGTTGGCCAGTTCGGTAGAGCACCACAAAGGGGTTATTTATAGAGGAAAGCAACACAGACAAGCAAAAAGAACATGCAACATCTGAAATCTTCCGGTCAAAAAGGAAGGAAAAAAAAAACAAGGGTATCATAAAAGTGTGGTAAAGTGGCCGATGCAAAGTACTTTATTGCTTCTCGTTGTTGGTATCCCTAGCACCGCCACGGAGGTCTTTGATGACCGTCTAATGAGAAGGGAAAAAAACAATCAGTTCTCAAGACCAACAAAAGCAAATGCAATCAATCGCAAAAAAAAAAAAAAAAAAAAAAAAAAAAACAGTGCAATGGACGTAGAAAAGCCTTTTGGTGAAACTTACGGCCAAGGCATCGGGATTAACCCCGTTCTCGATGAGCGAGACGCAATAGGACAGCGATTGCCTGTCCAAATTTGTGTTCTGTAGATTGCGACTTTTGTGTCAGTTTGGCAAATCGCAGCGAACCGGTCGGGGGGTGGGTGGGTGGGTTGAAACGCGCTGTGGCCGCCTCGTCCACGCGTGACGGGTCGCTTGTGTTTTTGGCGAAGGTAGACACGTACGAGCAAGGAAGATATTTCGTAGAGTATGTCGATGGTTTCGCGCGCGGCTTTGCGCTTGTCTTCGGTGGGAGGCATGGTTTGTGGTGGTGGTTTTTTTGTGATGGGCGCCCCACGGGATGGGATGGCAGTGTCGAGGATGGTTGGATGGGGTTTGTTCGGCGCGTGTTCGGCTGGGCTGCGTTTGTGTGGAAGCAGTTGTTGCAATCGGGTGGGAGACACAACACAGACAGACGCCCTTCTCAATTCAAGTTTGGAAAAAAGAAAATGATTGCTAAATTGCAGAAAACAGCGCTCAATGGTATCATTCTCGTAGACAGACAAAACTCAAACAGACATGACTTGATCGTGCAGCATCAAGGCCTGACAGAACCGACAAACAGTGCCCGCATAGCCTTGAGGAACGAGGCCAAGTCTCTGGTCTCGTTCAGTCGCTCGACTACAGCGTCAACGGCCTCGTCGTCCAGCACAGGCTCGGCAGCCACAATGTGGTAGTCTTTTGTCTCCATGTTCAATTCAAACCAACATTGGCGGTCCCAGTCCCTCTCATCAATGTGTGTAAAGACGAATTTGATCCTGTCGTCAATGCCCAGACCCTCGATGCGCATGCACAGATGTGACTCCCAGAAGTGCAGCTCGGGGCGGTTGTGGCGTGCTTGGTTGTCGAGTTGACGTTGGTGGTGTTGCTGTGCTTGACGGCGAGTGTGGATTGCTTTTTGCAGGGATGAGATCTGAGAGCGCAAGTCGTCGCGGTGGGCCTCGTGATTTTGACGTTGTGTGTCCAGGTCGTGTATCTGGAGCTGCATCTCTTGGTGTTCTTGAGCCTCCTTGGCCAGAGTGTTGTGGTGGGCGATGGACTTGTTGGAGAGGTCCTCAAGTTCTCTTCTGCGGGACCTTTGAGACTCTGCAAAGGAAACGTGTCAGTGTGCGGCAGGAGCGGAGGACAGACAAGCAGTCACCTTGGATTTCCGACATGTTGACACGAAAGTGGTTGCGCTCTTCGAGGAGGCGCTTGCGGCCTTGGTCGATAAAGTCGTCGAAGCGGGCAGTGAAGCGGGCCATGCGATCGCGCAAGTCGTTGAAGCCAAAGTCGATGCTGGGCAGCTGTTCGGCCATGGACGGCGGGTCGGGAGTGAGGTAGGGACCGCGCAGGCCGCCGGCGCCGAACGAAGTGTTGAATTGCGCATGGCTGGGAGTGTGCATTACGGACGCCATGTTTTGTTGTTGCTGTTGGAAGTGAATTTGAAGGTGGTGCGGTGTGGGGTGGGGTGGTATAGAAGGGCGAACGGAGGCTGCAGATGTCAGAAGGCAGTCACTGCAGTAAACACAAAGCCGGGCGGCGTTGCCAGGGACCTGTGCACGGACCGCAAAAACACTCTAATACGACACGGAAGCGACGCCGACTCGGTGCTGCCTGCCGCGCGCGCGCGTCTCGAATCTCAAGTTTTTGATGTGCAATTTTTCTCGCACCACGTCGACCGCGCCTGCCACTTGCAGCTGCAGCAGCCTGTTGTCGCATACCTCTCCGTCCCCTCTCCACAACAAGGCCAGCAATACCCGCCCATCGCTCTCTTCCCGGCAATGATTCGGTCCGTCTCTGCCGCATCACCACCCACCTGTAGGAAGAAGCCGGATGGCTGATCAGCTTGCCGTCGACCTGAAATACGGTCACTTCGGCCAGCTCGTCTATCATCCCGACCACCAGGCCTGGTTGTATCCCCGGTCCCTCGACTATCCGTCCCCCCTTCACCCTCTGGGCCCCTCCCATCTTGTCTTCAAACCTCGCAATGGCCACTCGGCACAAGAGCTTGGAAATACCGACAAAGCGAGCGTCCATCTTGATCGCCAGCTCGCTCGTCTTGCTGCTTCACAGCCCACCGTGACCGCTGCTGCCCAACTTCTCGTCCATCCCGCCATCATATCGCAACATGTCCAAAAGTCCATCTCCCGCTACGAGCCAACCTTTGGCTGCCTGCTGGCTTTTGGTCGCATACCCGATGATGCCACAAAGCGCTCAATGTCCATAGCTGCTTTTCCCGCTGCCGACCGCCCCCACATACTGCGCTTCGTCCAGATCCAACCCCAGAAGCATGGTTGGGAGCACAACAAATCCATCTGGCTTGATGTCCCTCGTCTCCATGGAGAATCCGGTGTCTGGCAAGCCCCTGATCCCATTCACCAGCTCGTCTTTGCCGACCCTGAACAAGACTCGAACCTCACTCGAACTCTCGCCGTGCGTACTACTCTCGGCGTCTACATCCTACGAGTCGCCGCAAAGAAATCCCTCGCTTCGTGGAATCTGCTCGACCATGCTCCCTCCCGCTTCCACACCACTCAGTTGTGCCATCTGACTCTCGACTTGGCCGGCGGTATTGCGCCTGCTCACGTCGCTTTCAACCGCTGGTACCCTAAACAATTCGCTACCCTCGATCACCAAGGCACTTGGCGCGTGTGGGACACTAGTCTTCGACAAGTTCATTCTGACCACGGCAAGCCGGTCGAGCTTTGCCGTGGCGCCACCAATGATCAAACCGTTTCTGATGACGAGGCCAGTGCGAGTCTTCTTGATGACGCCTGGGGAAGGCTGACGTGGGCTGGTAACCTCCAAACAATCGTCTCCGCCAGTAGAAAGTGTCTGGGTATATATGACATCCAAGCAAAGCCCGTGAGACTGCAGTCTCCCGACTTGGGCATCACCGGCACGCCTCATTGGATTCTTGATGTACAGCTCAGTCCTCTCGACTCCTCACTCGTTTTCGTCCTCACTTCGCTGTCTCTATTCTGTCTACGCGTGCGCTGCTTGGATGAGTTTGATCCGGAAAGCTATAGCACAGCTGGTGCTGAAATTGTCCTGCAATGTAGACACTTCAGAGATCCTGAAGATATTGGCCTTAGCCTGTCTAGTTACGTCGACGACGAAGGTATATTATACACTCACCAATCATGCCAAATATTCCCTCGCTGATTCATCTAGCCCTTGTCGTTCTCATCAAATCGTCAATCAGCCCACTAGCTACGAGCTACCGTTTCATGACAGATGATTCCTCGCCCTCTTTCTTATCAGTCAGCGATGCTACTTTGGTAGCATTGCCCGAATCTCTCTCGATGGACTCTTTTCCATCAGCAATTCTGGGGCTTGAGCTTCAACCTGTGGATTACGGTGACAACTCACGTCATCACGGAAAGGTATCTGGTCCCGGTCAGGTTTATAGAGACGCGTCCGTCAAGTTCTACGTTGCCACTGTCGTCACCAGCGACATGACCATCCTACAGAAGCTTTACCATGCATCTCCTGGCTCAGCTTTGTCAGGCTCAAGACTCGAGATCTTGCCTCCTGATTGGCACGGAAGACTCATCCACAGTCGCCCCCGTCTGCGAGAGACTGGTTTCATCGAGGAATATGCGACATTGAACGAAGTGTCAAATTTCGATGGGGAAGACGCCGCGACAACTACTTCTTCCAGGATTGACACCGTGAAGTCCGCTCGAGACAACTGGACCATGTTGTACGAGCTGTCCCATGCTCGAGCGACTGCTGCGGCTTCACAAACTGAAGACTTTTCGCAAATTTTGATGCGAACGAGACAGGCTTGCGAAGACACCGAAAGCGTTACTGGTGGACACAAGCTATTGACAGAGCTATGCAAAAAGCAGATCCATGTGTCTGACATTGATCAAGCTGCTGCAGAGTTCAATGATCTGAAGGCCCGGATCCGACAGTCGAATGAAGAAACGCAAGAGAGCGGAACAACTCTCTTGCTTGCAAATGTCGCCGGGAGCGCAGTTCTGGGTATCGGCCTTAGCAATGACCTAGACCCGACAGCTGTATATGATAGCATAATCGCACACTGGCTCACGCCACTCTCACAAACCATACCTGGCAGAGTACGACTTGTGAAGGAACAGCTAGCACGAAGAATCGCTGCCGAGGTATGCCTTGCGGGCCACGTGCTCAGGCAACCAGCTGTGCAGCCAGCTGAAGGGGAGATTCAACCGGCAGAGACGCAGGACACGGAGGGACCCACCTCTTCGCAGCCATCCTTCCCTCAGTCCTCTCTCCCGACGCCGTCACCCACGGCCACGCCTTCCCTGACTACGGCCGCGTCTTTGTCTAGTCATCCGTCGACCCTAGTGTCGCCAGAATTTGCACGCCTCCAACGATACATCAACTTCGATCCCGATAAGCCTACTCCCGCCCAATTGCCAAAGCCATTGACAAATGCGCTCGCACATTGGAGTCTGGGTGACAACCCGGATGAATACGACTGGCTTACCGTTCAACGGGAGCATGAAAGAAGGGCCGAAGAAGAGGACGAGGATTTGACACCAAAGGAGCGAGCAAGATTGAAGCGTCGTGCCGAGAAACTACTACTCAAGCAAAGACGTGAGTCACAAAAAGCATCTGCCATGGATCGCGCAAACAACCAAATACCCGGAATCGTGAGTGCAAGCCAACCGGTGTTCGCTACACCTTCTAGAAGCGGGGCGCATAATATGCCTCAGTCCGCTCGAGCAGTCGCGAGCCAGGGCACACCGCTGTTGGCGAGCTCTCAGAGCCAAGCGCAACCGAACATGTTTACTAGCCAAGTACAACCGGGGCGGTTTGGTGGGAAACCGGCAAAGAAGAAACGCAGGGTGGTGGGCTTCTGAGAGAATAATGGGATCCTTTCGTTCCATACTTCCATATCTGAACCGAGTGCTCTTTCAATGTCATGTGCCATCTAGAGGCGAACCCAGTTTCCAGGTTTTGAGTATCCTCCCCGGTAAATCAGCCCGCATTGTTAATCCTCAAATGCCGTCGTCCCGGGCTGTGAAGACATCGAGACAGGGCCGCAGCGCGCGGATGTGTTGTCGAGGCTTGGCCATGGATCCCTGCCCAACTCCGCAATCAGGCTATCATGTGCCACTTGCAATGATGAAGGTTTGGCACACTCGTGCTATTGCCTTGTCGAATCATTGGACGTCTTTTCTGAATCCTGCTGGTACTCATTTTGGTGTCATACAGCGATTGACCCTTTCGTCCCTGTCCCTCAGGCTCCAATCTTTTAGTGTTCATCGGAGACCCCCGATGGCGTGGGGGTTGCTACGCTGTCCCATGTCTGTAGCATCCAGCCAATCATGAACTGCACGTCATTGCGCGCACATGTTCTTCAACACCCCCGCGCAGGGACAAGGCTATGAACACCAAGGTGCAGTCGAAACTGGGTCCGGGAAGGGACAACCATGAGTGATTTCTGAAGTTATATGATCGTATCTTGTCACACCGATTCTTCTTCTCTGCCTTTGCTCAATCACACAACCCTGCCACCTACACGATTGTTCCACCTGACAACCCTTTTTCACCAGAAGGAGATAAAGACCTCCGCAACCTCTCCACGTTTTATATATACATTGCCCCCATCGAATGGCCTGGCGTGCCTCCACAGTTCCATACTATAATCAAGTAAGAACAAGAGAACAAAGATCGAAGCACGTTTGCTGAGCGTGGGCCAGGCAAACCTCGAGGACAGTCTGGACCGGGACTTTGAGTTATATTCACCGACGGACAGGCCTACCAGCCACCATAATTGGTCATCTGCCTTTGGCGAGCCTTCTTCGGTGAACAACAGATCTTCCTCAGACACCAAGTCTACCAACTACGACTATGGGACTTCCAACATGACATCGTCCCTCAGAAGCGAGGAGCCTTGGTTCCCCTGGTTCCACGCAAATACCGACCATGATTTCAACAGTCTATCGGTGTCAAAAGCCAAACCCAAGCCGTCAATCAGTGACAGTGGATATGGTTCGAGCAACTACATTGAGAACTCGGATTGTCCCACCGACTTGATAATCAAGGTCGATGCCTGTAGAGACTCTATATATAACCCAGCTCCGGAATATTGCAAAGTCTGCGACAAAGAGTTGGGCAAGAGAAGGTACTTCAGCAACAATGCAGACAGGAGGTTAGACATCTCCAGACTGATTGTATCAACATCTCTGACGAGGTATAGGAAGCACATGTTTACACACACTCGGCCGTTCAAGTGCGACGTGGCTGAATGCAACAACCACATCGGTTTCGCTTCGCCCCACGATTTGGCAAGACACAAGAAGAGCTGTCACAGTGTCTTGACGGTCAAGACATCCAGGTTCTACTATCGTTGCGCGGCTCCGTCTTGCCAAAATAAGGACAAAGTCTGGCCACGCAAGGACAATTTCAAGGCTCATTTGGAGGGCACGCACAAGTTTGACGAAGCCAAAGTTGCCGAGATGCTAAAGAGGTGTGTATAACGATAGTAAAGAAGGATACATGCCTAACGCCGCTAGATCGGAGTGCCCACTAGAGTCTGCGATGCTGTCCGCTCGATCTGGTGGTCGCCGGCAAGCTAAACGAAGAGTACTCAAGATGGCTCATGAGTCTCGAAACAAGCTTTCTTTGGACGACAACGAGGCCACGAGAGGGGAAAGCTCAGCTTTAGAGCATGAAGTTGAAACCTCTAAAGCCACTTGCTCTTTGTCCGAGTACGGTACCTTCGTACAAGCGTCGTCGTCGACATTTTTCCCGGCAACACATGCAGAGTCCATCAGTTTGCAGCCGCTGTTGTCGGACATGGTCGCGGTTAGTGCCCTCCCATCGATACGGATCTCCGATGAGTCAGAGGTAGATTTTTGTTGGGATCAACTCTCACCGACCAGAAGCGTCGAGATGCTAGATGCGCCGAGTGATGTTTCAGAGGGAATGAACTCACCATATCTGGTGGTACATCCTCCATCTTCACCAGACTTGGGTGCCTATGGTCGATCGCCAACCCTTTCTACTCCTGAAACGTATTTAGAGTCCATATTCGAGTCAGATTTGGACGATGCAACGACCGATACTGAATTCGACACCGATATATACGAGATGGAAACTATCTTTCAACCGCTACTGAGCCTTTCGGCAAATCACCTCCTTGCTATATACAATGCGCTCCGTCAAGATTTGCAAGCCCACGGCGCAAATGGACTAACGAGCCAGAGTCAATCATCCAGCCACAGCAACCAGACTCAGGGTAGCGGGTCTGGTCTATATACCTCATCACAGCCCCCTACTGGTGGAAAGAGGAGGCGCAATGTCGACGACGAAGGCGATCACAATGGAGACGAATGGCCTCAGAAGCGAAAAGGCAAAGCTACCGCCAAATCCGAAGATGATACACCCTCATTGGCATGTCCCTTCAACAAGTTTGACCCATTCAAGCACGACAAATGCTATACCTTTGTCCTCAAGAGCATCTCTCGCGTCAAGTAAGTCGGCCGATATTTGGATGATGACTACGTCACTGACGACAAAATCCCAGACAGCATCTAGAGCGCATTCACAGCGTACCCATCCATTGCCCCAAATGCTACAGCATCTTTCGCAACAACCCGGAAGCACGAGACAGACATGTCCGACAAGGCGCCTGCCAGAACGTCCCGGAACGCCGTCTTGAAGGCATCAACGCCACTCAAATGCAACTGCTCAAGCGACGCATCACAGGCAAATCTGTGCAGGAGAGCTGGTACTCGATGTACGAGCTTTTGTTCCCCGGCCAGAGGAAGCCCGATTCGCCATGTGAGTATCAGGCAGAGTTGTAGACAACCGTTTTGCCTTGCTGACCCGAACTTAGTCGTCAACACTTCTCTCTCTGCAGAATTGTCGGCTTTTAGGGATTTCTGCACGCGTCAAGGGCGAGATATCATTGCCAATGCCGCTCAAATGGCCATACCATCCCCATCCCACCATTTGCGCGAGCAATTCGAGGTCTTTACCAGACAGGTCTTTCAGCACGCAATGGAGCAGTTGTTCCTGCAATGGCAACAGCGACGCTCCAATGCCTCTCTTTCCCCGGCACTGGCGTTCCAAGCTCCGTCGGTGATCAGCGAGCCCATGCTCGTCAACCACGCCTTGCTCCCTCTCACGCCGTCCTCGACTCGCATCCAGGACTCGAATGAGATGGGTATCCCCGGTGCGCTTTCAAGCGTCACGGACGGCGATGCCGCACTTAGTGGACAAGCACAACAACCTTCGGCGCAGTGGAGCAATGACGAACAACAGCAGCAGCAGCAGCAGGAATGGCTCTTCTTTGGCGAGGTGATCTCTACATGTCAAGAACAATATTGGGGCAGCAATCAGGAAATGTTTGGCGGTATAGGCGGTTGGTCTTGATGAACTAACGATGGGAGTTTAGGGATCTATGTGGTTTTGATTTGATTGGGATCCGTACGGATGGAGTTTGGGGGGTTTTTTGTTAGATTATGTATCATGAGTTATGTTTTAGAATCTCATGCGGTGTGTACGTCACGACGGGTAGGAAGAAGACTGTATCAACAAGGGTGAACTACTTCACGTACGTCTACGAGGATTGATATCGCCGTGTCAAGTATAGAAACTTCTATCGATGCGCGAAGGGTTTCGTTGTAGTTGGAGAATAGCGACAGGGTCACGCTTTTAACAAAGAGCAGTTAAGAAACGGTCGACCCCCGAAATCCTCCACTCACCACTTCCTGAAAACACACACGCCTCAGAGACGTTTGACGTGCTAGCCCGGTCACGCCTTCATCGAAACCATCATCACGACCATTCATGCACAACAGAAACGAAGGTGGAATAAAGGCCCAAGCCGAGCCAATGATAAGCTCGATTCGTTATTGATGCTTCATTTCCCCGACTCCCGTCAATTCCATTCATTCCCTTGACTCGAATCAACATTTTCTCGCACAATCGTCCTCCTCCTTCTTCCTTCTCGTGCCAAAGATCTTCCTCGCATTCTTTCGCACCGTGGCTAGCACTTTGATGATCGTTAGAGATGATCACGGAGACAAGCAGATTGCGTAACCATACCTGAGGGCCTCATTTTGCACATTCATGACAAAAGTCTGTGATGACTTGTGGAGGATCTCGTAGTCAAACGGCACCTGGCCATCTGCTTATGTTGAGTGACAAATATCCGTACAGAGTTACACGAGCTCGCTTCATCTGTTGTTGGATACATAATACGGTCGATGGCCGTTGCCCACAAAGTATCTCTGTGGAGAAGGAGCGCCAAAGTCAACTGCAGGCTGGCCCACTGAAGGTGCTCTCTCACGTGGCGACATTGGCTGTACTGCTGCCGGCGCACCGTGGACTGGACGGGGTACAGCCTGAATGGCCACCGTCTGCGACCTCATCTGTGGATACGTGGGTTGACCGAATACAGGCTGATGCTGTACAGGTCTCGTCTGCAGAGCCATGTCCGGAGGCCTCACACTCACATTTGTCCGTTCGGCAATGCCGACAGAAGGGTATACCGAGGAATGTCCATTCTGGGGGTCTTCCCGAGATGGGATCGGACAGTCCTCTGGCTTGATGTTCTCAACACGACCTTGAAAACTGCCAAAATCGTAGGATTGGTAACGTCGGGCCTGTGGTCTGGGGTGAACTCGGGTCGGTGTCACATCATCGGCAGGCATCCTAGGCCTGTACACATTGGGCAGAGGCACTTCCCTGCGCACATGATCATGCGCTGACGGCTGGTCAGCACGGTAACCGAAGTCTGGTGGACCTGTGTAAGAGATGTTATCTCCATATCCTCCTTGCAACCGTGAAGGCGAAGTGAGGTCGATAATTGGCTTTGAACCAGCCGCGGATTGAGCCATCGGATACATCGGCCGCCTTTCAAGCCTATCCCACATGGGCACATCACTCTGAGGACAAGTTGCACCAGGGCTTCGCGGCGCAATTGAGTAGTTGGCAAGTCCGGGTATTGCAGGATGGCCATGCGCAGGTGGAGCGTGGTGGTATGGTCCAGCACCTCCAGTGGGCGTTCTAGTGGGTTCCATGATCCGAGGTTGATGACCACGTTGGGGTTCCGGGCTTGATGAAATCTGGATGTCAAGTTATATAGCCTGTTCGCGGTGGAGAGATTGAAGAAACAAAGTAGACTTACCCTCACATACTCCACTCCGCCCGAGACGACCTTACGAGGAGCATTACCCCGCTGGTCGAGAGGGACGGAGATTTGGCCACCATGGCCATGAGGTGTCGATGCATTCTCGATGGCACGTTGTCGCAAACGAGCATCGCGCCAGCGAGTTTGCATGGCAGCAGGCAGGACTCTATCAGTTCCCCGACCGGCAGGTACAGCGGCTTTGCGCGGAGCCCTGGTCTTTTCTCCAACCTCGACGTTCAAGTCTTTGGGAGCCAGAGTCTGTTGCAAGATCTCGAGGCTGGTATCACTACCGTCACCATCAGACGCAACACCGTTGCTATCAGTATCACTGTCCATGTCTTCAGCATCGTCATCGTCATCATCATCATCGATGACGATGGTCTCTCGAAGAATCTCTTCGAAATCTTCAGCGTCGTTATCCTGTTCTCCACGCCATTCAATGAGCTTTGTGAGAGACATTGGCTCGACAATCTGGCGGGCTTCTTTCCAAGTGACAAGCTTGAGTAGTTTGTCGTAGTCGGTGTAAGTGTGTCTGATGCGGGCGATCGTAGCCAGTTGTACCTGCCTAGAGAGTGACAAGTTCGTTGCATTACCTACGGTTGTAGTACCCTGAACCCAATCATGTCAGCGTAGTCTTGAGTACAGGCCTTCTCACACACCTGCTCCCATGCACGCTTGTAGATCTCTTCAAGGTCTTCTTCGGGTATCTTTGGAAAGAGCTCGCGAATATACTTCTTGATTTTGGTGCTCTCCTCGGTAGAATCGTTGGTCAAGTCAATGACATCAAGACGGGGACCGTAACGGGCGACTGTCTGCTCGAAGCGAGAGTCGGTGTCGAATCCAGTCTCGCGCACCAGCTTGCCATTCTTTTCTCGGTAGCCCAAGACGTTGCAAGCCTGATCGAAGATGTCGGAACGGAAATGATAGCCGACACGATGCACGTGATGTGTCAGTTTCTGAGGATCGGGTATTCCAGATCTCCTCGTGCCAGCCTAGACGGAGATGTGTCAGAAAATGATTTGGGGGTGGGACGGGATCCAAGAAGAGGTCGGGTCTGATGATCAAGATACGCACGGAGACGACAGCCACGTCGGCGCCTAGTTGTCTAGATTGTTCTTTGCAACGCTCGGCCAAATCGGCGTAGCCTACAGGGAGAAAAGTGTAGCCGGGAACTGGCTTTGCAGAGCCATGGATATCCTGAGGAAAGACGGTTCAGTAGAGAATTTTTGGAAAGAGGATAGTGAGGCGACAGACGTAGAGCTTGAGCTTCTTCTTCTTTGTCATGACTGATTCGAGTTGGACCTTGTAAGCCTTCTTGCGTCGATTGCGGATCTTTGACACGGAGCTGTGGCCCACTGAGGGGGCTCGCGATGTTGCGCGCACCATTATTTGTGAGGGCTTGCACGAAAATCAGTGGTACATGTGCTTGAAAAGAATACTGATCAGTGCAGAATGAGGCAAGAGTGCCGGAACAGCAGATCCAACCAAGTGCGTGACTGATGTTGTTGTGAGAAAGCCTCACAAACGATGGATGACCAGGCGGCAGCTAGATGGTCGCGCACTAAGAAGCGCTGGTCGACGAGATCGCAAGAGGGAAGCGACGCTGATCGCACCTTCCGTGAGGAGATACGGGTGCGCAACGATATAGACCGGTCGGTTTGAAAAAACGAGCCACCTCCAGTCGGCAGCACTCACCACCTATACACACGCAAGAACGTGAGACAGCTGAGACCTACGAATGGCAGTGAAGGTGTCTACGATCCCACAGAACACTCCACAGCAGAGTGCGAGGTGCCCGGTGGTTTATGTCTGAGGAAGGAGGAGAGGTGGTGATGATGACGCTGTTGGGAAACACCGGCTTGGGCGGCAATCAAACAGAGCAAAGTCATGCCTGCCAAGGTGTTTTGAATCGGTCAAAGCAGCTCACAAGGCTGGCTCTTCACATGCTTGCTTTGTGAGTTTGACCACAGAGAAAATGTCTCAGATGAACTGACTGGACTTTGGAATTTATGCAAATAAATTCTCATATCATGTCTTACTCGTCTGCGTCGTTTGATGTACATATCCCGTCTTTGCCAACTCGTTTATGCACGGTACTCCTGTCCAATTATAGATATACAACATGTATACAGAGACCAACTGCAGTCCAAGCCAACACGACTGCTCCTCGATTGCCCTGATGCTCATCTGCAAATCGCCAAAATGCTCTCCAGCCAAGTATCGCGGCACTGGCAAAGAAGGCACGGCTTCTGAAACGCAAGTGATGCATCTGTATCGCGTGCAATTTCTCATCCAGTTGTTCAGTATCCGTGGCGGCGAAATTTTTGTGGGATGTTTGCCTCGACAATTTCCATACGGTCGAGCTTTGCCTGCCGTTCTGCTTCTTGATCCATAATGTCGTGCTTGCGGAAGTGCGCAATGTCTTCGGGATGCGTCAAATCCTCTTCGGTCGTGTCGTCGCCGTGGTACTTTTCAAAGTGGTGAATTTCGTACTCATACTCATCGTCGCCGTGGTGACCGGGACCGTAGCCGAAGTCGGGCAGCTTGATGCCATGTGCGTCGCCCACGAGGAACTCGGCAAATGAGATGCTGCCGCTTCTGTCCTTGTCGTAAAGCTCCAGAACCTTTCTGACAACCTCCTCTTTCTTGTCCTCGGAGAGGTCTTTGGTGCTCTCATCCTTCAAGCCGTACGTCTTGCGAATGTCATCAGGGGTCCAGGTGCCACTGCTGTCGTAGTCGTGTAGGTTGAAGAACGAGCCGGCATCGAAAGAATTGATGTGGTGCTCCTCTGTGTTGATCGTCAGCGATTGGATCAGCGTGTAAGAAAGAGATGACAGCGCGTCTCACCAGCCATGTGTCGCGTCGCCCAATCTGCGTCGGCTGCCACAGGGGCCTGCTCATGACCGCCATGCGCTGCCACCTTCAGCGCACTCAGAAACACCAACGCAAGCCCTAACAACGAGACTGGACGTGAGGCAGCCATCATGGGAAATATTTTGTGTCGGCGTACCAAGCAAGACTACTCGAGCAAGACTGCGATGAAGGCATCCCCGGTCTTCAAACGTAAAATCAAGCCGCGCCTTGACGTACGTCATATCGGATTTCTATAACGTTCAACAAGGAGATTCATCTGTCTTGTACAAGGCACAACATGGGTTCGGATTCATATGAACCAGAGTAACCTGCTTGTTGGGGCAGGAGAAGCGAATTAGCATCATGTGCCTTTGCATTTGCTGGTCATTGAAGAGCAGGGTGTTTGGAGCACACGCCCTCTGATTCATCTGTCAAGCTGGTCCCATCTATACCAGCTTTCACAATTACGATGGCCGAGTCGCCTTTTCTCTTTGTTGGCCATCATCCGAGGCGGTATCGGCCTTTGCTCAAGAAGGATCTCAGTCTTGTCATGTCCGCGCCCACGCCTCCCGAGTCGGCCATCTCGGGACAGCTTAATCGCGGCGCAATGTGGGGATTCTGTATCCAGCCGCGGCAAGCCGACGCAAGCCGTCGACACTGTCGGCCATGCGAGTGTAGCCAGATAAATATCTGGAGCTGTCTTATCTTGCTCAGAGTTTGTTCTTGCCCTTCTCTCCTTCCTGTACCAGTAGTTGTTGCCATTTGTCCGTCGCCATGGCCGCCAGAATCACCCTGCAGAGCTACCTCAAGGCTCCCAAGACTGCCTCACTCGCCAACGGCATCAAGAACACTCGCACTATTGCGACCTTCAAGGTGCCCGCCGTGAACAACGAGCCCAACGTAAGCGCCGAGTACTCGAGGGGGTGGCCATATAAAGCTAACGAGTGCCGAAGCCAACCTACTCCAGAGGCACCGTCGACCGCCAGAAGCTCGCAGACGCCCTGAAGAACTTCAGACAGCAGGCCCCTGTCGATGTTCCAGTTGTAATTGGCGGCAAGACCGTAAGAAAAAGAAGAAGCATACCGGAACAAGTCAACGCCAGCAGCTAAGACGAGCTTCCAGATCTCGAGCCAGACCAAGCTCTCCCAGCCCGACCCCTCGGCCCACGCCAACCAGGTTGCTTCCTACGCCAACGCCTCTTCCCAGGATGTCTCGGCTGCGATTGATGCTGCTCTGGCCGCCAAACCTGCGTGGGAGAGCCTCCCCTTCGCCGACCGCGCTGCCGTTTTTCTCAAGGCCGCCGACCTGATCAGTGGCAAGTACCGCTACGAGATCATGGCCGCTACCATGGCCGGCCAGGGCAAGAACGCCTTCCAGGCCGAGATTGATGCTGCTGCCGAGCTTTGCGACTTTCTGAGATTCAACGTCCAGTACGCCCAGGACACGTACGCTCACCAGCCCACCCACAACTCTCCCGGCGTGTGGAACCGTGTCGAGTACCGTCCTCTTGAAGGTTTCGTTTACGCCGTCTCCCCCTTCAACTTCACTGCCATTGGTGGCAACCTCGCCTGCGCTCCCGCTTTGATGGGCAACGTTGTCATCTGGAAGCCCTCTCCTTCTGCCATGGCCTCCAATTACCTCCTCTACAAGATCCTGCTCGAGGCCGGTCTGCCCAAGGACGTCATTCAGTTCGTTCCTGGTGACGCCGCCGAGGTGACCAAGGTCGTCCTCGGCCACCGCCAGTTCGCTGCTCTCCACTTCACTGGTTCCACTTCCGTTTTCCGCAGCCTCTACGGCCAGATTGCCAACGGAGTTGCCGAAGGCCGCTACCAGGGCTACCCCCGTATCGTCGGCGAGACTGGCGGCAAGAACTTCCACCTTGTCCACCCTTCTGCCGATGTTCACAACGCCGTCATCAACACTGTCCGTGGTGCCTTTGAGTATCAAGGCCAGAAGTGCTCTGCCACGTCGCGTGCCTACTTCCCCGCCTCGCTGTGGAGCAGCGTCAAGGAGGGTCTGATCTCCGAGACGGAGAAGCTGAAGATTGGCGACCCGGAGGACTACTCCAACTTCATCGGCCCCGTCATCCACAAGGGCAGCTTCGACAAGCTGAGCAAGGTCATCGACGACGCCAAGAAGGACTCTGAGCTCGAGCTGCTGGTCGGCGGCAAGTACGACGGCTCCAAGGGCTACTACATCCACCCCACCATCTACGCCACCAAGAACCCCGCACACCCTCTGCTGAAGCAAGAACTGTTCGGCCCCGTGCTGTGCGTCTACGTCTACGACGACGCCGCGCCCGACGCCTTTGCCAAGATGTGCAAGGACATTGACGCCTCGTCCGACTACGCCCTCACGGGAGCCGTGTTTGCGCAGGACCGCTACGCCATTCGCTTCGCCGAGGAGGCCCTCCGCAACACGGCCGGCAACTTCTACATCAACGTCAAGTCGACGGGCGCCGTCGTCGGCCAGCAGCCGTTCGGTGGCGCCAGGGCGAGCGGCACCAACGACAAGGCCGGCAGCGCCAACCTGTTGACGCGCTTCGTCAGCATGCGCGCCATCAAGGAGGACTTTGTGGGCAGCAACAAGGTCCTGTACCCCAGCAACGAAGTTTGAGCGATGATTACCGGTAACAAGAAAAGCATTTGGTTGGAGATGTGGCGTTTTGATTCTGTTGTGCAGTTCTTGTTTATACTTTTTGCAGAGATACACCCCTGGGAGACATGATGGACGGTCGTGTTTAGTCGGTTAGAGCTTTCCGTGTGACGAATGAAAGAGATGCGAAAAGAAAAAATGCCTGGTATTTTACATGTACATCAAGATATGCGATGAAGCCATGGACAAGGGTCTGTTTCTTCTGTCTGAAGGACCGGGGGAAAACGTGACACGCAAAGCGTACAGTCTAGCAATCGTCAACACTGACGCACCTCTCACATCTCTAGTCCAAAACACATCCATCACCACTACCACCACCCAAAAAGACGCCGCAAACGACAAAACGCCTCGCTATGCACAACCAGAAAAAGGGTATTGTGCCGCGGACAGAACAAAAAGATTCCCAAACCCCCTACTTGTCCCAAGAGAAGAAAAAAAAAAAGAGTCGTGAGATTCTTGAACGGAAACGGAGAGAGAGAAATCACTAGCTCATCTGTATCTCCTTTGCCTGTCTCTGGGCGGCCTCGACGCCCTCGGGGGCTTGGCGGTAGAGGACGATTTCGGACTGTTTAAAGTAGCGGCGGGCGTCCTCGTCGATCAGGACCAGAGACAGGTAGTAGCGGGTGCTGTATTTCTTGTTGACCTCGCGGAAGGTCGGAGTCAGGTCGAAGCCGCCGAGGAAGAGGCGGATGGGGATTGTTTCGCCGCGCGAGGGCGAGCCGTCCATGATCTGACGAGGTTAGCGGTGTGTCGATGGGAAGAGGGAGGAGGGAGGAGGGAAGAGGGAAGAGGGAAGAGGGAAGAGGGAAGAGGGAGGAAAGGCACCTCGAAGCGCACGAGAGTTTCGCTCTCGTTGTACTGGTTTGGCGGGACGCCGGTGGTTTCGCGGCGGATGATGCTGAGCTCCATGTGCTTGATCTTGAGCCTGACGAGCAGGAAGTAGATGCGGCCGACAATGACGTCCTTGAGGTGGTATTTGCTCTTGCTGTACTCGAACTCGATGTGCAGGCAGTCCTCGATGCCGACGTCCATCTTGATGACGCTGTTGGTCTCGGGCGGCATGCGGTAGCTGTAGACCCAGAGGTCCTTTTCGCGCACGACGTCCTGCATGCGGCGGCTGACGGTGACGCGCACAAAGTAGCGCAGGCGCACGTTGATGCCCGAGTAGCTCTCGTAGGGCTTCTCGACGTTCTTGAAGGTGAAGGGAAAGGTCTGGGGGTGCTGGAGGTCGCCCGGGGCGGCGAGCTCGGTCTGCATGGACAGAAACTCGTGGTGGGTGCCGCGGTCGAAGAACATTTCGATGGTGCCGATGAATTGCACCTTGATGCCCGTGTGCTCGAGGCGCTTGCCGTCCTTGGGCCTGACGGTGACGGCGCCCTTGACGCTCTCGCCATCCAGATAGAGGGGCGCCTTTTCGCGGCGGTTTTTGTCCAGCTTGACGTCAACCATGGCGCGCTCGTCGGTGTCTTGGAGAACAATGTCAATGTCTAGCGGTGTTGACCAGAATAGCGACATGATGGGCGGTGGGGCAGAGGCTGTCGAATGTCGCGGAGACGGGGGAGGTCGACAATGAGAGAGCAGAGCAGCAAAAGAGCGATTGACACGACAGTTGAGACTCGATGGGAGTGTGGCTGCGAGCGGTAGAGGACGAGTAATTAGATGAAGCTTGCTTGCTGGCTGCTGCTGGCTGCTGCTGGTTGGTCGCTTTGCGGAGAGCAGGTGGCAGCACGCCCGGGGCCATGGCGGAGGTCGGCGGGTCGGCGGGTCGGCGAGTCGGCGAGTCGGCGATTGCCTGCTTTTCTCCGCTGCTGGCCTGGACATTTTTTTGAGGCCGCTGCCACTTGCGTCTGCTGCCACTTGCGTCTGCTGCCACTTGCATCTGCTGCCGCATCGCCTCCCACACTCGCACACTCGCACACTCGCACGCATCCACTCGAGATGCCCAAGATCGGAAAGCCCGTGTCCAAGCGCACACCGACGCGCCTGCGTCACAAGATCCAAAAGGCCTCGGCCGAGAAGCAGAGAAAGGCGCGCAAGGAAGCAAAGAAGGTTCCTCCTCTCTGCTCCACTTCTTCTACCCCTGCTGATGCCCGCCCCTCCAGAACCCCGAATGGCGATCCAAAATAAAAAAGGACCCCGGCATCCCCAACCTGTTCCCCTACAAGCAAAAGGTCCTCGACGAGATTGAAGAGTCCAAGCGGAGGAAGGAAGAGGAGAAGCAACGACAGCGCCAGTTGGCAAAGGCCCGTCGCGAGGGTATCGATGTCAACGACGTCGACCAGGTCGCTGCCGCCGCCGATGAAGACCTTGACATCACTGACGACGACGCCATGGACGAGGTAACATGGCCGTGCCTTGGTTGTGTACAAATGCGCTGACAGCAACCAGGACGACTCCAACCCCATGGCTGCCCTGCTCGCCTCGGCACGCGCCCGCGCTCAGGAGTTCGACGGAGAGGCCGACGAGGATGAGGACGACATGGACGACGACATGTCCGAGGACGAGTACGAGGCTGGCGAGGAACCGAGCATGAACGCGCCCGCCGTGCGCAAGGACTCTTCGCGCCGCGCCTTCGACAAGGTCTTCAAGAATGTCATCGAGCAGGCCGACGTTATCCTCTACGTCCTCGACGCCCGCGATCCCAACGGAACCCGGTCAAAGGACGTCGAGAGACAGATCATGGCCGCAGAGGCCGGCTCCAAACGCCTCATCCTCATCCTGAACAAGATCGACCTCATTCCTTCGCACGTCCTCAAGGACTGGCTCGTCCACCTCCGCCGCTCCTTCCCCACCCTCCCTCTGCGCGCCGCCAACTCGGCCGCCAACGCCCGCACTTTCGACCACAAGGCTCTGACCGTCAAGGGCACCTCCGAGACCCTGTTCCGCGCCCTCAAGACCTACGCCCACGCCTCGCAACTCAAGCGCGCCATCACCGTCGGCGTCATTGGCTATCCCAATGTCGGCAAGTCGTCCGTCATCAACGCCCTGACTTCGCAGCTCGGCAAGAAGGGCGCCGCCTGTCCTACCGGCGCCGAGGCCGGTGTCACAACCAGCCTGCGCGAAGTCAAGATCGACAGCAAGCTCAAGCTGCTCGACTCGCCCGGCATCGTTTTCCCCTCATCCTCCGAGGCCGCAAAGGCCAACCGCACCGAAGAGCAAGCCCGTCTGATCCTGCTCAACGCCGTACCGCCCAAGGAGATTGACGACCCCGTCCCCGCCGTCACCCTGCTGCTCAAGCGTTTGAGCGCCAGCCAAGACGGTTTCCAGAAGCTGCTGGACGTCTACGGTCTGCCTGCCCTCATGGTAGCCAACGGCGACCTGACCACAAACTTCCTCGTCCAAGTCGCCCGCAAGCGTGGCCGTCTCGGCAAGGGCGGTGTCCCCAACATTCACGCCGCCGCTCAAACCGTCGTCACCGACTGGAGGGACGGCCGTATCCAAGGATGGATGGACGCGCCGACGCTGGCGCTCGCCCAGGAGGGCAAGAAGACGCCCGCCAACAGCGACAGCACCGGTCTCGTCGGCGACCAAAAGGAAATCGTCACGTCATGGGCCAAAGAGTTTAAGCTGGAAGGCCTGTGGGGAGACGGTGGTGACGAGGACACGGCCATGGAGTCTTAGATGGGCTTGAAAAGTGGATTATTTGGGAACTTTCTAGCGCGTACGGAGTTTGTACTTTTTTCCGCTTTCTGTCTGTTGGGATTGCATACCTTTTTAACGAGATACCCGGCCTTGAACCAAGAATGGCTTATCAAGAATCTGTGATGCTCCCTTGCTTCCTGTTCCCCGTCACGCTCTCTTCATATGCCAATGCTCAACTCGAGACGGGAAAGCAATAATATCTCGACAAGGACATGACGCTGTCAGTCACTTTGTAGGTGGTCACAATCTTGACAACAAGCAGAAAACAAGGCAGCCGGGTCAGAGAAAGTCACCACGGCAGTCCCGGTACGCTACAACCGAGTTCAACCCCACCCCTGCGATTTCCGCTACCCCAAGCTCGAAAGCTCTACGAGAAAGATGTGATGTCTACTTTGCAACAAGTCTTGTCCGTATACCCGAGAAGGAAAAAACAGAGGTATAGTAGAGTACACGCCAATGTAATACAGCGACGACCATCGTCTTCCTGTGTTGCAGTTACCCGGTTTCCATGTATAGCTGCCGTCGAGTATCGGAAGGGCGACCGTGCAAGTCGTCCGGGTAAATGCGTCCTTTTGCTGTGATGCGTGCTCGTCGATTTCTTCGACAGGATCTCTTGTCATGTTTTGCAAGACAAGTGTCCGGGAGAGCAGAGGATGCTTACAAATGCCATCTCGCGGTGCGATGCAGAAGCATTCGTGCGAGACATGGGCCAAAGATCATGCTTGTTGTAGTCTTGACGTACCGAGTATGAGATGGACTGGGGAGAATAGGTGAGATATCCGGCGCGCGACTGCAATCTGCATCGTCTGGAACTGTGAGGTGTGGATATGTCGTGCTGGGTTTGGCTCTGCTTTGCGCGTACGTTTGCCCTTGAACTCGCGTTGTTGATGGCTGGCGGCATATCTGGACGTATGTGTGGTAGAGTCTTGGTGGCTTGCAGATTCCAATTCCAATGTCCAGCCCATCCAAATCATTCAGTACATCCTAGCCAATTCATCCGGCTGAAATACGGCTGGTTCATCCATTGGTTCCAGAACAGATGGATGCTGCCGCTGTTGGCTTTTGTGTTCATCCCATGGAAGAAAAGATTGAGCGTGTCGAAATACCGGCTCTCTCGTGCGTCTTCGGTCACTCTTGGCAATCTCGTCTTTCTTCCTCCCATTGCTGTAGAGTCCGGTACTGTGTCATCCCGTCCATGGTGTTGCAAAACATGGCCAAGGAAGCGGCGTTGGTATCAAACAGTCGAACGAGCAACTAAGTCAGTGGCACAGCCATCCATCCATTGCAATGCTCCTTCATCTCTATCCTGCACCGTGCACTTGTCGACTCGTTCATAAACAATAAAGAGCGACAAACC
This sequence comes from Aureobasidium mangrovei, assembly GCA_021014315.1. Taxonomy (NCBI): domain Eukaryota; kingdom Fungi; phylum Ascomycota; class Dothideomycetes; order Dothideales; family Saccotheciaceae; genus Aureobasidium; species Aureobasidium mangrovei. The sequence continues at coordinate 1,227,896 of JAJJJQ010000004.1, read as the reverse complement.
CACAGAATTTTTTTTTTCTTGCTCTGCTTGACAGGTGCGGCCCGAGGCGGAGATACATACATGAGAGGTGGACTGAGGCAGCGGGTGCTCCGCCCACCCACACGAAATGCATGGATCGATCGACGAGAGTAATCAGCCTCTTCCTTTCCTCCCCAGATTGGGAATCCGACGATGATCAGATTGCATGCAGCGGACTATTAGTGCGGATTGCGCATGCGGCGCCACAACCACTCCGCCGGGATGTCTCTTTTTCGTGGCCCGACGGCGGACGCATTATTGCGAGACCGAGACGTGAGCGCCCCTCTTATATTGCTGGTCCAATGTCGGGGCGAGGGCTGGCAGGGTGTTTGCGGGCGACCCGCGCCCGCGATGTATTGATTGATTGGATGCGTTGGTTGCAGGTACAGATGGAATGTCAGATACGAGAATCCGGCGTTGGGCAGCGGAGAATGGGTGATTGGACATCCAGTTTTTCGTTGTCTTGGTTGGCTTGCAGCACCAGGTCACCGTCAGCAAGATCTTGGGAAAGGGCCCCGAGGACCGAGATCTTGATGTCCCGTCCCAAGATGCCTTGTATCTTTTTCCTAGATGGCGCTGCATGGAGGGTGTTTCAACTTTCGCTCGACGTCCAGCAGTCCAGAGCAAGAAATCTCAAATCAAACACATCTGTCTGTCGGGAGCCCCATACTCCGAATAGCCTCATTTTTGAGTCACAAGGTCGGTCCCGCTGTGGAGGACGCAAGTGCCGTCGTCTTGGGTGGAGCATCGGAAAATACTTGGGCGGTCAACCACTTCTGTTTCGAGACGCGCGCATGGGCCTAGACATCACGACAATGAAACGACGACGACGAGCTCCAAAAAAAAAATCCGCATTATTTCTACAACAAATCATTATTGGTCTGGCCAAGTGATTTTGATTGTAAGGTTCATTGATACATCGTTGCCGATGGTTTTGCGAAAATCAGGCCTCCATGCTGCTTTGTCCGAATGTTGGTTATCGCCATGCACATGCTCCATGCACGATGCAAAGACGACTTTTTCCAACCAAGGAATTGCTTCCCTTCCAAGGTGGCACTTGTGCTTAGGCTTTGTTCCTCCAATTGAGTGATTTCGGGTAGTTGTTTCGACATGTGTTCAAATTCTGACGTTGATCGGCTAGTCGAACCTCGATGCTGTGTGCGTGCCTGTTGCATGTACGCTTACTCCGCTACTGCGCGTTAGTATCCACCATCGTCACCGACTTGCTTTCGACGTGGGCGAAAAGGGGCTGTGAAATGCATTGTTGGATTTTCTGCGCAAAATATAATCGATGATGGTTGGAAATTCGGTCGTGAATTGGTCTCCTCGTAGAAAGGGTTTGAATAAGGTACATAGAATGGACATAAAAAAATATATAATGTGGTGTAGTACGAATATATCGTCCCAAAAATCTCAAGGATTTCTCCCTCTTGGATATGATTATTCTTTAAACCAGTGCTCCAGGCTCCTTTTGCCTTTGGGGTATGAAGAATGAAGTGAAAAACAGAACCTGTGATTAGGTCTCCCGTTGCGCCATGTCGTTCCGGTCGTCTATTGGCTGCGGGGCTTCGACGAATCCAGCGTCGGTTGAGGGTAATGAGAGGAAGTAGGACTTGTCGCATCGTCGACAGCGTACACCTGTACTTGGGGCTCCTTGGACGAGGTGGATGCCTCTGAGCCCTTGCGGTAGGATGGAGCGGTCAAGGTTGCTTCGGAATTTGCTCGCTCAATGGAGTCCATCTCAAGATGTCCTCGGTTGACGTACTCGAAACCTGAGTCCAGGGTATTAAAGCTGTCCCTACGCGTGCTAGTGGCGAAAGGATCTCTGACCTTTTGCACTAAGCGGCTGGGGCGGGAGCCGATGGTAGCCAGCGTGAGAGAAGGTGACTTGTGTGTTGGCAAGCTGCCACCCTCACTGCCTCTGGATCTTCTGATCTTGTCCTTGAATGAGGAGACGTGGGTCGAGACGAGGGGATAAAGCACACCGCTGACCACCGCCTTGATGGAAGGGGAGCATGCGATGAACACGGCGAGATGGTTCTCCACAGATGACCAAATGAGACAGGAAGCAATGTTCCACGAGAGATCACCGTCTTGGTCGTAGCGATAGATGACATACAGACGGATAAAGCTGGCAGCGACAACGCTTGGGGATCGTCAGCATGTGAAGAAAAAAAGTTGCCATAGGATGAACTTACAATGCACCCAAAGCGAACAGCAGGTTGAGAACAATGCGCTGAGCAAGACGGAGCTGGAGCTTCCAGGTGAAGACGATGGGAAGAATGTAAAGAATGATGTCGTTGACGATCATGATGATCGAGTTGGAGTAGAAAAAGGCCTTGATGTTGATGCATGATCCAGGAGCGTTGGGTTCCCAGAGGTGGGAGATGGGAACGCATTGGAAGATGATGACAAGAATGCTGCTGACGCCAAAGCCGAACGCAATGAATTCCATGATCCAGATAGCCCAGTGGTGCCAGCGCTCATATGTCGTGTGGCGATAGAAGAAGAGAAGGGCGAATTTGACGAACATGTTGCAGGCGAGGTAGAAGCAGAAGATGGATATGTACAGCTGCGCAAAGTATCAGCTTCCATACTCTCAGGGGGATAGAGATCAATTGAAAAACTCACACCCACCTTGTAGAATTCGATAAGCTGTTTTGGTGATACTTCCCAATCATGGCTACCAAGACCATATTTTGTTGCAACGCATTGCAAAACAGACATCATGACTCCGCAGAACTGGAAGTTGATCATCAGTATCGGGTTGTGTAAGGTCTGCATAGTACACATACACCCGCCAGGCAGATCATGAGGTTCTGCGCATCAAACTTCCGTTGCTTTGCATTTCCGGTGACTTTGGCAAAGCGGAGTGAGAGTGCTGATATTGTTGAAAGCGCGAGGATAACATTGACAACAATGACCAAATCCTTCCGATTGTTTATCGTCAATGCATCACTACCAGCCATTGTGACGAGGATGGACGAGGCTCCAAATGTGAGAGAGAAGGGTCGACCGTCGATAGGGAGGAGAGTGAGACTGAGGGGGGCAGGGCAGTTATGTTGCACGGACAGACAATGAAGAAAGCGTGAGGGAAGGAGGGGAAGGACCGTTTTAAAAGTAGGGTCTATAAGAGGACGTTGACTTGTAGTTATCTCTGCACAAGCGACCCACCAGGGATGGCAAGCCGTGCCAACATGAAGCAAAATGAACGAGCGAAAGATACTTGTCTGTGGCGAGACCTTTGCTGCGAACCATATTACGCTAGAGGGAGGAGTCGCCGCTGAGGCTTATGCAGGTGCTCACAGACTGGGGAATTTGATAATATGGGCTAGGGAAGCCGGAATGGTGTCCAGGGCTCAGAGTCGCACGCTTCTTGTGCGCGTATTTCCGTCAGATAACGATAGTACTTACTATCAATTAGTACGTTCTGCAGGTCCTATTAGCACAAACTCAGGCCAATCCCGAGACGATCGTCGAGGGCTCCCTCGATGGCTGCGCCTGATTCGGGCAGCCCGCTTCGAGGAGGCTGGAGCAACGTTGACCAGACCGCGTTCGCGAGCGGATACTTGCAGTGCTCAGAGCCCACACAAAGCGGCGACGGCGTGTAGCCCGAGCCAAGAGGTTGTGGTCATCGCCGGTGAGATCCCGGGGCATGTCACGTCAAGTTTTGCGTGACAAAAGTCTAGACATACACCCTGGAGTGTACGTTAGCTGTCAGGCTAGTTTGGGCATAGCTTGATGGATACAACGGGCCTCATGGGACGCCGCAGATCGTGTCATTGATCCAGTGTGAACCCATGCGCCCGAGCATGGCGTCCATGAGGCGTCTGGTCGAATCTTGCAATTCCTTGATCCAGTGGCAAGAAGACGCGACGACAATTGATCGCTGGACGATACATACAAAGAAAATTGTGGCAGTCCGTCGTCTGCAGGAGGGCATGTTGTTGGGACCAGGCTTTGCGATGAAACTCCATCTGGCTCCAAGGTCCGTCCGCCGTCCGCCCTCCCGCCCGTACGCGCTAATGCACAGCATGTCGCCTCGCGTACTCCAAAAAACAAGCATCGTTCCTTAGGCTCTTGCGCCATCTCTTCAATCTGCTTAGATCCTCGGACCGGGTGGAGCAGTCTTGTCCAGCTCGATTTCAGACGCATCCTGATCGCCTATCTGCTGACTCGAGATCATTTACCGAGTTTGCGTTACGAACTTGGGACGGTGCACCTCATCAACCATTTCTTCTGGCTTGTATGGCTTTGATTGCATTCTGCACAGTCTTCCATTTTCGAAACGCATCTTTCGCGTCTGCAATCCTCGTGGCTACGTATGAATGCTTGCCACTTGCCTTTACCAAGTGCCGACTTCCTGCTCTCCGTCCCTTCTCACCAACGCCCTCACATGAGAGCTTTCACTCAGACCCGCATATCATGTGCCGCAAGCCGCTCGATCATCTCCCAAGTCTGGGGAAGACGTCGTGTGCCAAGTTGCTGAGCTCAAGACAGTCAGAAGATGCCATCCGATGTTTTCCTTTTTGGCTGCTCGTTACGAGCAATGTTTTCGTCAGAGTGAAACTAGCACTCAAAGTCGCCTAGGTTCATCTGATGATGGGCTTTTTTCCGACCGCCATTGATCCTTGATGCCAAAATTCGAGTCAATTATCCGGGTATCCAGCCCGCGCTCACCACAACGACTGACTTTTAGCTCGCGCTCCATGCAGGATTCAGGAGTCCAATACAACATCGCTAAAGCGGCTTCTGGCTTTACCACGGACACCATCACCCTTCATATCAACGGTCTTGCGTTCATCTGGAGTGGAGATGATGGACATGTGCTGGAAATAGACTTCCTCGGCATCATCGTGAAGTCGTCCATTGGGCCAATGAGAATGAGTGAACACTTCAGTCGCTCGACAGTTTTGACCATCTTCGAGTCAGCCCTTGTAATCCCCTGCATCGACACCTGTCAAGCACGACCTGCCGGTCCGCACCGTTACCTTAAGACCCTCGGCCAGGCTCAAGAATTCGGTCGGAAACAGGCATGTCCGATGTTCAAACACCTTCCTCATGTGCTCAAGTTCTTAAACCCCACACCGGAGGTTCTCCGCCAAACTTCGTTAATGCCCGCGTTACAGACTTTAGCACATTATAAGGTCGCAAGAATGGCCGAGTACGATTAGGCGTGAACGCCTCTACATCGACAACGCTCTTTGAGGCTGTGCGGACCTCGGTTTGGCCTCCAAGTCTGCGCCCTGATTCAGTTCTCACAAAACATCACTTGGCGTTCCAAGACAAGAGACCAGTCTGGGTCGAAGCATGATCCGAGAAGGATTTTGCCTACTACAAGAGTAAACAAACCTGACCCCGCTACACAACCATACTTTTCGCTATAGGTGGGTGGGGTGCCGAACCCCTTATAGAAGCATATCCCAGCTTCAATCGCTAGATGAAAGGAACTCCACAATCATGTATCGAGTCTCGTCCCGCTCTCAGCCGTCTCGCTTGCGAGAGATTCGGTTTCGCCGTCTCAGTTGGCTCAACACACGGAGTCGTTCGTTGAATGTCATTTCTCGGGGCCCAGATATGATGCTTGAAGCCGACGGCAGAGATGACCGACGACAGCCACATGTCAAAGAGGAGGTTGTCCCATCTGGGTTATGCTGACGACACATTGACCCGCAAAGCATGTCGTTCAGGGGCTTCGAGTGACCCGCCCGGGTCCTCCTTTGGATCTCGGAGCGTGGACAAGGCAATTCTCCTCAGAGCCAGTCTGTTCTGAGTTTGACTGTCCGCAAAGAACACAGGGTCCTTGAACTTGCGTCCCTTGCTCGGTCTTCCAGCCTTACACCAAGACCCTGCATGTCTGCATGTAGATCAGGGAAACACATGGTAAGCACGAACAAACTTACATTATCAGATTTTTACAGCATACTGGACTGGGTTTGTCTGCTGCTGATTCTCTGCCTTTTGCTCCATCGCACTTGCTTGTCTCCGATGCGCATACGTCTACTGCAGGGACACTAAGCTCAAGCAAGTCAAGCAGCTTGATTCAAGCTATGGCGACGTTATAATCGATCAGATATCGAAAGATACATGGGCAGGTCATCTTACCACGATGCGCTCTCGTCATCCAGATCTGCAGACGTATCAAAGTCACTCGGTCCGTCAAGACTGCAAGCCAGCGCATGAAGAAACCGCACGACCATCATCGAAAGAAACCTCTGTATCCTCAACCATCCGTCTGGACCTCGACAAACCGCGTATCTGACAACCTCTTGTTAATTATAACATAGATCCGCCTCGTTGATACCGTCTAGTCCATGGCAGTTGTTGCTAGTATGACCTTGTGCTTTTCATGTCATCCACAAGCGGACAGAAACGCAATGGATAAAAGCTTGTCGTTGTCATGTCATTGAGCAGTTTCTTGGTTTCTACAGTGCGTATGACTAGCCTGTCAAGGTGGCTGTATGTGAAAAGAGGCAACCCACAACCAAGTGCCATCTTTGTCACGATACCTGTCCGATGTTGTCTTCACATATAGTCCATGAACTCCACAACAGCACACGCATCGCTTCCAACCACCGCAAAAGAACCAAGACATCACACCATCAAATACCTCCAAGCATCCCGGATCTACATCCACAACCCTCTAGCAAAGCGGTTTGATCCCCCCAAGCAAACCCTACCGTCCTCCAAAGCCACTACACCATGCATTGCAAAACCCCAAGCCACACAGATCTAGATCACCATCCTATACGCCACAAAACTTCATAAAAACATGTTCACTATACATCCTACGTACGTACCCCACGTAAAGGGGCGCTGTTTAGCTGGCGCATGGTGGTGACGCGACTGCAAATCCTTGTTGCATGCAATGCCACCGTACCCGGTTTTTGTTTTTTTCGACGTGTATTCTGCACGAGCGGCATCCATCTCCAGATGAATTATTATTTTTTTCTGGGGTATCCCATCCAATGAGAAGAAAACGTTCCAAATAAAAAGACTTGGAAATTTTCTGATGTACCAAGGTACCTTTTGGACGGAAGGGGAAGGAGGGACGGGAGATGGTGCATGTTGCATTAGTTTTTTGGGCTGCGTATCTTGGTTTCTGGGATCTGGACCTGCTGGTTTCGAGGGACTTGTACTAGATATCCTTCACGGCTGACGTGACCCGCTGACATGGGATCTGAATGGGAAGCATATGGCTTGGTAGAGATGTAGATGCTCGAACCCAGCTTATACGACAGGTCAACAACTTATGGCACACAGCACCCGGCATATGAGAGTGAGGTCGAGCTTCCCTCCCCGGAAAAGGCTCATGTCGAGGATGATATAGTCGTTGTTTAAGCACTTGACATGTTCAGCGTCAAAGTGAGTGTGGTTGATATTTCCCGGCGATGGTTGTCAAGGATAGGAGTTCCTTGCAATGCTCTGCTGTAATCTTAGCCTGGAACACATGGCTACCTTTGACGACAACTTCGCTTTTTCGAATGGTACACCTGAGGCCGGTGACCCTGTTTACAACCTGATGGCTTCGAGTCCTGCGATCAAATAAAGGATGCTTTTTGCAAAAGGATAGCGATTAAATAGGTTCTGTATTGATTTCTGTCGTACTTCCAATCTTCCTGTCATTAAGGCATGAGCTTGCTTGCCGATTCCGCACTCTTGCGGTAAACTTCAAGTGGCACAGGCAAGTCTCCACTGTACCCAATATCTCCCTGCATGGTCTCGAGTTTCTTCGTCACCTTGCCGACGAGCTTCGCAATCCACTTGTCGTTGGCCGCGGCGTCGACGGCAACCCGTCGCATCTTGTCATTGAGATCCGATCTGACCGCCTTTGTGAACTCTCTGAAGCCATGTACCTCCTTGTCCAGGGCGCTCTCGGTCTTTTCCATCTCGATGATTTTGGTCGCCTTGACTAGTGCTGCGACAAAGTCGAGCAGGGATTGGTCGAAGCAGGCAGGCAAGCGGACGTGAGCGGAGAGGTTAATGTTAGTTTCATCCTTGCGCAGCTGGGCCAGCTCCTGTTCGGCTTGTACGGTTTTGGGCTGGCTGTCTGCATTGTCGACCTTTCTCTGCCCAGCGGCTTCGTCTTCAGAAGTCGGCTTTGCTGGCAAGAGGTGCTCGTGATGGGGCAAGAGGAAAGACGGGACACTAATCCGTGCATCTGCGCCTCCGACACGAACAATCTGGTTATAGTCGACCTTTTCTCGCACCGTGCGATAGACCATAATATCATCGAACAATATATCCGAGACGATGTTGAAGACAGGGTTGATTGGCACTGAAGCCATGCCGGTGATTTTCTCGGCTTCGAACACGAAATTCGCATCTTTAAGCCAGGCTGAGATACGCTTTTTGAGGTTTCTAACATCCGATGCTTGTTCAGGAAAGTCTTGGAAGATGTGCTGATGAAGCATAGATTCGACCCAAGCGCCTGAGCTTCCCGCGGTAATTGATTTGATGTAGACCGGGTGGAAGTATGCGATAGGGTTAAGAAGACACCTGAGTAGCAAGGGGAGTCTGTGGAGGAACAGCCGAAGCTGGGGTGGTCCCGTGCTCTTTAAAGTGGAAACGAGTACCGATCGCTTGCTGCAATGAGGAACCGTGGCTTTTCCGTGCAGCTGGGAACAGATTGCAGATCGAAAGTCCTTGGTGTTATCGAGGACGTCGCCATCGATCTTTTTCTGTCTGAGGGTTTCTTCGACCTCTTTCTGACTGACGGTAATGATGCTACTCTCATGAATATAGTCGAGGATAGCTTTGTACGTTTCTCGGGCGTGTTCGTCGTCTGGAGAGAGCTTCCGGATACTTTTGAGACCGACTTCGGGACTTATATCCTTGGGAGCAGAGCCATTGGTCATCTTGTCAGTCATGGCAACCATGGGTGGTCTATCATCGCCAGTCTTAGCAGCAGCGGCAAGAAGTGGAGTATTGGAAACCATAAGTGATTTGCCAGTGGGAGTCCTCGACGTATCGGCAAGCATCTTTAGTGTCATCTCATACTCGCCACCCTTGACGTTTCCGTAGACATCAGAGATATCGATCCTTCTGAACAATGAAATCTTGACCTCATCCACGGCAATTGCAATTTCCATGTCGTCTGAGAACTTGATGCCCACTTCGATGCCGTGGGCGATGATCATGAGTGAGGAGAATTGGAACGTAATACCGCGGATAGACATGAGACCTTCGACATCAACATCGATCTCCAGCGCAGGAAGATCAAAGAACGCGACCTGATCATCGATGAACTGAAGTTCTTTGAGCAGTGACCTGATCCTTCTCCGGACAAATCTTCCAACGGGGTCGAATTGAAAGAGACATGTCAAAAAGATGGCCGGATAGCATGTTGTGATGAAGACCCAGTAGAGAAGCCAGGATGTTGCTGCAACGGCGTAGGAAAGGTTGATCAACAAGAGTAAAGACCAGATGTTAAAGAAGGGCAGGATACGATAGCCTTGAGTGGCACCCTGGAGAATGGCCAAGGTCAAGACAGCGGCGCCAGAGATGATCCATCGTAGCGGCCAGGTGAAGAGAGCGATGGAAAGCACAGAGGCTGCCGTAAAGAGATATGGGACAGGGATCCCCAGAATCGGCTGGAGTTTCTTCTGCCTCTCAGGCAACTCGCGCGGGGCGTTCATCTCTGAGCTTGGACGGCAAGGAACTGAGCCACTGTTTTCTCTTCACCCGCCAGTCAACCTGGACAATTGACTGTGGTGGTTGATTATGCAAGAAGAACAAAATCTCGTAAGGTCCAATTGAGGCCTAAAAATGACGGGAGACCGTTCCCTTTTGAGTTGCGACTCGTTTGGACCTTACTTCACTATCCACGATTTGTGGATGTGATGTCACCGTGGGCACGGTTCCGAGGAAAACAGTCCAACTTCAGCGACAGCCACCACCGACCAACGGCATCATTGTAACCACCTACCACATGAGTCTATTCAGCGCAGCCAGACAAACAATCTGCAAACCCTTTTTGAAACCTGCTTTTGTATGTGTCGTTGTTGCAGCCGCCTGGTTCTACCTTCGATTGACTCCACCTCAGCCCGCTGTTTCTCGCGCCATGCATATCCAGTCGATTCCTATGTGTTAGTACACACTTCAGTTCAACGGCTGGAACGGCGAAGCTCATATAGAGTCTAGGGGAGGGTAGTGGCAACAACTACGCCTATCTTGTTGTCGACGACAAGTCCAAAGATGCCGTGATAATTGACCCCGCAAATCCACCAGAGTAAGCAAGATTTGACAGTGTCGCGTCTGTGAGGATGCCATTGACCTGTGCACCAACAGGGTGCTCCCCGTCCTCAAAAAGCAAGTCGATAGCGGCTCGATCAACCTCAAGAGCATCATCAACACCCACCAGTAAGTGTTCTTAACGTGTGTCTCCAAGATGCGTACTCATGAGCGATAGCCACCATGACCATGCAGGCGGCAACGTTGAAATGGTAAGCTACATGTTCTTGTACAAATCATACACAGCTAAGTATCTTCAGCTCAAAGCCTACTCGATCCCGATCATCGGTGGAAAGGACTGCTCCAAGGTGTCCAAGACTCCCGCACACGGCGAGACTTTCAATGTCGGTGGTATCAAGGTCAAGGCATTGCACACCCCTTGCCACACCCAGGATAGTATTTGTTACCTGTTTGAGGATGGCAGTGACAGAGCTGTCTTTACTGGAGACACTCTCTTCATCGGTGGTAAGGCGCAGGATTCCCAATCATCAGCCGGCATCAATTGACATGTTTCCAGGCTGCGGTCGCTTCTTCGAGGGCAGTGCTGAGGAAATGCACAAGGCCCTGAACGAAACCCTCGCAGCTCTGCCCGATGACACCAAAGTCTACGTAAGAATCAGGGCTTACGAATCGCACCGAGAAACCCGCTGACCAGAATGACGTAGCCCGGCCATGAGTACACAAAGGGCAATGTCAAGTTCGGCGTCCAAGTCCTGCAGAGCGAGCCTATCAAGAAGCTTGAGGCTTTTGCCGGCGCTAACAAACAGACTCAGGGCAAGTTCACCATTGGTGACGAAAAGGTCAGTCGTGGAGCAGCCAAGTATGAGAGAAAGAACATTGCTGATTTTGCTTCCTCCCAGCTTCACAACGTTTTCATGAGACTTGATGTGAGTTGGTCTATAATTTGACTGCATTGTCGAGTACTGACGATGAACTCTTAGGACCCTACTGTCCAGAAGGCCACTGGCAAGACCAGCCCTATCGATGTGATGGCTGCTCTGAGAGAAATGAAGAACAACTCTTAGGCTCGAACGATCTATGATACATGTTTTGGAACAGGGAATTGGACATATCATTGAAAGCACATTTCTGTAACCAGAGAAAGCGGCTACCTAGACTTATGACCCTCATTTACCACTTGGTGCTTGCTCAAAAAGAATGGAAGATACAATGTGTAAGCGGTTTCAGCGCTGATCTATTAGTGAATCGTGGTGCCAAACATGCTGTAGATTCGCAGGTACTGTGGCGTGTCCTCTGATTCCATATCATCTGGATCGAGTTCTTGGCCATACTCTCGAATGCAACACTCGAAAGGGACGTTTGACAGCTGCTGTGCCGGTCCAATGGTCCCTTCAGGCTGTTGAGGTGGATATTGTTGGTTCTTCTCTCTCGCGGCAGTCTTCAGTTCTTCGAGATTGCCCCAGAGGATTGACATCTTCTCACGTAAAGCCGCCAGTACCTGTGTATTGTGTTGTAGACTACAGGCGTCAACATATTGCTTGATCGGTGGAGAGTTGACGAAACTTACTTGGTGGCTCTCTCCTCCATGTTCAGGAGAAACTCGGTGGCGTCATGATCAACATGCACCCATTGTTGAGCAGGAGCCGAGGTGGGTTGTCGTGACTTGACATCCTCAAGGAGCAAGAAGAAATCCCATTCCCATTTTTGGCTGGGAAGGCTATCCATTTCATCTTCCGATACATCTGCGGGGCTTTCTGCAGGCGGCTGTGCAAAGTTGACCAAGTTTGAGGGCCAGAAATCGATGACACGGACTTTGACTCTGCGCTGATGATTGATGAAAGGCAATGTCAGCTCTTGACCAGACTTGCCTTTGTAGCTATGGTTCAAGGACAACATGTCTGCGATTGTGCTGAGTTGAATGCTGGGATTTGAGCAGCGAACTGTACAAAGTCAGGAATCTAGATTCGGTGATGGACGTAGCACACATACCGTAAGAGTTCTCCACGACATTTTCTGGCTTGGAAGTCGACTCGTTCGCATCATCGTTCGATGCCTTGCCTTTGCCCTTGTTCTTCTTGTTCTTTGTCTTGGCTTTCTTGTTTGGCTTGGGCGCATTCTTCCTGTTGTACTCATTCCAATACTGCTCTCGACGATTTGCTAGGTCCTTCATCTTTGGAAAGGAGTTGTCCTTCATGGCATGAACCAGAATCTTCTCTGGAAACCGCTGATCAGGCCAGATGTTGCCTTCCATCTTGTTTGCGTTGCTCATCTTGATGCGGACATTCTGCAGCATAAGAAAGTCACCCTCCTTCACTCTGTCACGTGCGAATCCAGCATGAGGTGGGAGGAGCTCGACCATCAAAGTTCGTTGACCATACGGTCCAGGCCAGTCTTGACGCTTTCCAGGCATGTTTGGGATGTGGCCAAAGATGTCACCATCGCGGCCGAGGCCGTCTTCTTCATCGATCTTCTCATTGGGAGAAGGGTAGTCGAACAAGGAGTCGTTGAGCGTATAGTCCGTGACATAAAGCTCAACACTGCCATTTGAAGTTGGAAACATCTTGATGACTTCGACGATAAGGTCACAATATTCGTGAAAACCAACGGCCCGTATCAGACGAAACTTTTTGGTGATTCCTGGGGGACCACCGGTTCTGGTGGCATCTGGAGCCGAAAGAGTCGGGTTTGCATTAGACGGGCCAGCAGGGAGCGGAGCAGCAGACTTCTGTTTAGATGGTGGCATCAAAGTCTCGAGCTGTTCCCTGAGGTAGATGGCATACAACTGCTCGGCCTTGGTGGGTTGCTTGTGCGAGGGGATGCAGGAGCAGGTGAGATCGTTGTATCCTAGGTATGACTGTTTGAATCCATCAGTCGGGATCATGGCAGAGGAAAAGACGACAGTAGAAGTCTTGCCCTTGATGTTGTTGATCCAAGGAAGACCGGTGAATTTGGTGACCTAGTGGTTGAAGTCAGCTTGGTGAGTGGGTATAGGAGAGGAGATGATTGCCTTGCACTGGCGCATCAATATGACATCGCCTGCAGAGTTCACGGGTGGCAAGTCGGCTTCAGCAGAAGCAAAGAACTTTACTTTCAAGCCGCCTTGGACAGTGGGTATCTTGATCATGTCAAAGTCTTGAATGGTGAAAGTCGTCATGTAGTCTACATATGCATTAAGCCAGGAAACGAGATGATGAACTAGAGCGAACACATACCCCCCTTGGAGGAGCGTGACACGGACAAGACATCAACAACAATGCCCATCAGATCCACAGGCTCCGAAATGGCGTTGGAGTTCTTGTAGACATCACCCACGCTGGCAAGCGATGGAGGGCGGGTTTGAGCCATGGTACTGGCTGAAACAGATTGAGGATCAGAGAGGAAATGTCATGCAGCAAAGAGCGCGTATGGTGCAGTGACCATGATGGCGTGCTGTCAAACAAGAGGCTGGACGAGAAGGATACGCGCTCGGGTGCCGGAAGACGCGTTCGCAGACGCCAGGTCACGGGGTCAATGAGGGCAAGTGAGAGTGAAATGGGCCAGAAAGGTCGGGCGAGAGCAAGACAGCGCGGTGGCCAAGACATGTGGCACTTTGTGCAGCGTTTGAAGTGGGTTTGCGCCGAGCTTTGTGTTGTTGCCCGTACAAGAGGCCCCTCACAATAATCAAATAAATCACTGACTTTACAAATCTTTGCTTTTCTGCAAACCCCATCATCCTCGCTCTGTTTACACCCCATTCCGCCCCTCCCCCTCCAGCCAAGTCATCATGGCGGACCGCTACATTCCCGAGCACCGCCGCACCACCTTCAAGGCGAAGAACCTGTTGAAACCCGACGAGCTTCGCCGCCGCCGCGAGGAGCAGCAGGTCGAGATCAGAAAGCAGAAGCGTGAGGAGAACCTTGCAAAGAGAAGAGGCATCAGCAGTGGCGAGAGACTCGGTGCCTCGCTGGGCGCCGCCCCCGACAGCGACGATGAATCGACGACCATCGAGAGCCAGGTGAGCATGAGCATGTGCTGCAGCCCTCAATCGTGCACATGTGCTGACCCACTGCCCGCAGCTGAACGAAGAGCTCCCGCAGATGGTGCAGGGTGTCTTCTCGGACAAGATCGAGGACCAGATCGCCGCTACCACAAAGTTCCGCAAGCTTCTGTCAAAAGAGCGCAACCCTCCCATCGAGAAGGTCATCGAGACGGGCGTCGTCGGCCGCTTCGTCGAGTTCCTTCGCTCTCCTCACACCCTGGTGCAGTTCGAGGCCGCCTGGGCCCTGACCAACATTGCCTCTGGCTCCGCCCAGCAAACACAGGTTGTCATCAACGCCGGCGCTGTCCCCATCTTTGTCGAGTTGCTCAAGAGCCCCGAGCCCGATGTGCGCGAGCAGGCCGTCTGGGCCCTTGGTAACATTGCCGGCGACAGCCCACAATGCAGAGACTTTGTCCTCCAGTGCGGCGCCCTGCAGCCTCTGGTTGCCCTTCTGGGTGACAGCCGCAAGCTCAGCATGCTCCGCAACGCCACCTGGACGCTCAGCAACTTCTGCCGTGGCAAGACTCCCCAGCCCGACTGGAACACGGTACGTCTTGTGCTGTTTGCTGAAAGAAAAAAAAAATCACATTTTGCTGACCGCCTGCTTGCATAGATTGCCCCTGCTCTGCCCGTTCTTGCCAAGCTCGTCTACTCTCTCGACGACGAGGTTCTGATCGATGCCTGCTGGGCCATCTCGTACCTGTCTGATGGCTCCAACGACAAGATCCAGGCCGTCATCGAGGCCAACATCCCTCGCCGTCTCGTCGAGCTGCTCATGCACGCCTCCACCTCGGTCCAGACCCCCGCACTTCGCTCTGTTGGCAACATCGTCACTGGCGACGACGTCCAGACCCAAGTCATCATCAACTGCGGTGCTCTGCCCGCACTCCTTTCTCTTTTGAGCTCCACCAAGGACGGTATCCGCAAGGAGGCCTGCTGGACCATCTCCAACATTACCGCTGGCAACTCGACTCAGATCCAGGCCGTCATTGACGCTAACTTGATGAGCCCTCTCATCCACTTGCTCTCTAACGGAGACTTCAAGACCCGCAAGGAGGCTTGCTGGGCCATCTCGAACGCTACCTCCGGTGGCCTCCAGAAGCCCGACCAGATCCGCTACCTTGTTCACCAGGGCGCCATTCGCCCCTTGTGCGATCTTCTGTCGTGCCCTGACAACAAGATCATCCAGGTTGCTCTTGACGGTCTTGAGAACATCCTCAAGGTCGGTGACATGGACAAGGAGGCTGCCGAGGGCACCAACGACCCTCCCGTCAACCGCTACGCCCTGTTCATTGAGGAGTGTGGTGGCATGGAGAAGATCCACGACTGTCAGAACAACGCCAACGAGGAGATTTACATGAAGGCCTACAACATCATCGAGAAGTACTTCTCCGACGAGGAGGCCGAGGGCGACATGAACGAGCTCGCTCCTCAGGCCGGCCAAGACGGTCAGTTCGGCTTTGGTGCTCAGCAACAGCAGCAGAACTTCAACTTCGCCAACGGCGGCGACTCTATGGACATGTAAGAGTCTGTCTTGCACGTCAAGCATGGTTCTGCCTTTACCAAGCTGCCTGCCCTCTATACCGAGCAGGATCGAGTCATGTCATGGCTTCAGGTGACTACACAAGCCGGGTTTGAGCCAACAAGAGGCTACTTCGGGCCGCAATGCATCTCTCCCTCGCATCGCTACTGTTGGCATAGCCACTTTTTGAGCAGGCACTCATGATCCGCGCCATCATGTCCTTGAGCGGGAATATTACCCATCACTTCATCTTGCCTCAAGACGACCTCATCCACCATACCCCCATCACCATACCCATCGTCCCCCTAATCCCCGGAACTCCAATGGTTTGTCATGAACTGGATTACGAAGAGGAGAAACCGACATCAGATGCCCCGTCATGTAACAACCCCTTCATCTCCCTATATCCCAACTTTCCCCCACCCCACAATTCCTCCCCGGCGCAGAATGGCTTGTCTCATGGGTTTTTTTTCTTCTAGTCTCTTATATCATCCGAGGGAAAGAGGTCTACGAAAAAGAAAGACCGAGGACTGATCCCCCACCATTTCGTATTCTATTGTCTTTGTTACTCGGTTCAAAGGAAAAATGGCCAGGTCGAATTGAAATCACAGTGCCCCTTCACCGTTTTCTTTTTTGCTTGCTCACCACGACCCCTCCCTCGTAGCGTGCGTCGTTATAGATTTTTTATGCTACTCAGCTCGTCTTCTACTTGGTTTTCTCTGTGTTCTTGGTGTTGTTTTCTTGATCTGACTGTTGCAATGCTGTTGCCGTCTTGCGTCCCTCCTTTCTTCAGGATCAGAGGTGGTAGCTTCCTTGCGTGACTTGATCGAGCCAACCAAAGATCTCGTACTTACATTCGCTCCGAGGCACGCTCTGCTTTGCCTGTCCTACTCGCAAACCTCTACATCCAATGCCTTTTTACAGGCAACAGGCGATCTGAGACGAAAAAGCAAATGGCACAAGACGACGCAGCCGGGGCCAAAGCGGAGGAAACCGAAGAGCGACACCACCAGTCCACTCGTCCCGGTTCGGTTCCTCGCGCGCGGGGGGGATATATGTATCACTTTCCAGCACTGCAAAACACGTCCCATCCCTCCACGTCCAATCACGCGTGCAGTGTCATGCTGACCGCGCGGAAGATTCTTAATGACAGCGACAGGTGAGTGTGAGAGAGAAAAAAAAAAGAGGCATAATATGAATATTTCTACACAAAAAGAAAGTAAAAGAGGAAGCAAAATCGAGCGCCGCCCTTCTTTGAATCTCCAAAGCCACCCATTGCACTCCTGCCCTCCATGTCTATTCGTTTAACACAAAAGGGAAAATGGAAAAATCGTTCGTCTGTTCTTGTCTTGTCCTTTCTTGTCCAAACTCTCTTCTCTCTTTTTTCTGGTTTTCGTCTTTCGTCGATCAATGCACTTGGTGGGTGCGTCTTGTGGGGAACCATGCAGGTTGTCAGGTGAGGGTCGTATGAGAGATGCAGATGAGACGACGCATCAGAGAGGAAGAAAAAGGATGTGCGCAGGCACTTATTCGCGAGAGACGTCACGGCCGAAAGTCTTTGCCTTGATCCAGTCCACCAGGACCAGGACACGGTTGCGAGCTGTTTTTGTCGTGTCAGCCAATTTTGTTCTTTGTCATTCCCAGCTTCCCAAAACTAATCTCGTTCGACAGGAAAGATATGGGGAAACACTTACTGCTAAAGCACATGCTGAGGTAGGCACTACGCCAGAAAAAGTATGTGAGGGTACCACCAGTGGCCAGGTTACCAGTCAACCAGGAAATGTCGGCAACAGCCTTCTCGCTACCAATGTAGGCGAGCGAACCCTGGTGCGAGTACTCGAAGGGACCCATGTGGTTGACACGGCGCAGACGCTTCTGGAGATCCTTGATGTTGGCAAAGATCTGGTCACGAGCATCCTTGTTGGGAGCGGTCTCCTGGGCGACAGACAAGTTCTTGAGCTCAGCCTCAATCTCGTTGGACTTGGCCATCTGGTTGAAGAGGCGGGCGAGGAAAGCACCCTCCTGAGCGGCGACCTGAGCAGTGGGAGCGTAGTTGGCGACGGCGCAGTCGCCGACAGCCCAAATGCTCTCGGTACCCTTGACGACAAGGTACTCGTTGACATTCAGACCACGGCGGGCATCCTTCTGGGCGGGAATCTGCGACATCAAGTCTCTAACAACGGGACGGACAGCGTTACCAGTGGCCCAGACAAGCAGACCGTAAGGAATCTTCTCAAGAGCCTTCTTGCCATCGGGAGTGGTGTACTCGGCCTCGATGTAGTCCTTGGTGACGTTCTTGACCATGGTCTTGGTACGGATGTCGATCGTCTCCTCCTTGAAGGTCTGCTCGGTGTAGTCAATCAGTTGCTTGGAGAACATGGGAAGAACCTATCACCGGTCGTCAGCAAGCACGAAAAGCAGTGGACACGACCACAGTACGACATACGCTGGGAAGAGCCTCGACCAGGGTAACGCGGAAGTTGTCGGCAATCTCGGGCATCCAGGTCTTGAGATCGTTCTCAAAGAAGTCCTGCAATTCACCAGCAAACTCGACACCAGTGGGGCCACCACCGACGACAACCATGTGCAACAGACGCTTGCGCTCCTCGGGGCTCTGGTCCTTGAACGTGGCAGTTTCGCAACAGTCCATGATACGCTTACGAATACGCTGAGCATCGCCGACCTCCTTCAAGAAGCAAGAGTGTTCGCGGACACCAGGGATACCTAATCGCGCACGGTCAGTGTCGCCGTCCGACTTGTTCCGCCACCGACGTCGACTTACCGAAAGTAGCATTCTCGGCGCCGACACCGACGACGAGCATATCGAAAGGAACCTCGGTCGAAGAAGTGGCACCCTTGACCTCGGACTCGTCGTTGATGTAGACGACCTTGTTCTTGTAGTCAATCTTGGTGGCTTCGGCTTCGTAGAACTTGACAGCGGCTTTCTTGTGACGCAGGAAGTTGCGCACCGGCTCCATGATGGAGCGGTGCTCGATGGTACCGGTGGTGCAAGAGGGCAGAAGAGGCGTAAAGAGGAAGTAGTTGCGAGGCGAGATGACAATGACATTGTAGTTTTCGGTGTCGAGCTTCTTGAGCAGAGAGACGGCACCCCAGCCGGTTCCTGATGGTCGCTGTCAGCTCGAGCTCGTTGCTGCTACGCTAGGGGCTCTCAGTACACACCGAGAATGACGAGCGTCTTCTTGGTCGGGTCGGGCTCGGGCTGTTCACCGGGGGTTCTGTTCTCGTAGATGCCGTAGGCGGTATAGGCCAGGCCGGCGATGGCCGACAGGTAGGTCGCTCTCCAGGCCCATCGGAAGATACGGAAACCGCTCTTCTTGGGCCGGGCGCCATCGGCGTAGGAGCGTCTGAAGGACTGGCGCAACTGGTGTTGGCTCAGGCGGGCGCGGGGCGAGGGCTGGACGCGCGAAGCAAAGCTCTGCTTGTCGGCGGTCGCAAAGGTGCGCCGGGAGGCACCGAGGGCGGCGCGCATCGAGGCAGCGACGGGCCTCATGGCTGATGCGGCAGCCATGTAGAGATGGGCGGACGAGGGGGATGGGGTGGATGAGCGGAGAGAAGCAGGTGCTCAGAGTCACAATAACAATAAAATAGCTAGAGCCCCCCGATAAGCAGCCCTCCGTCAACTTTTTTTTGACCCTGCACACGCCCGCCCTGCGCAAGAGCTATCCTTTAGCCTGAGAGCTTGGCTTGCGACAAAAACGCTCAAGCGTCCTCCTGGACTACCTAGATCTCGGAACCCGCCCCTCGTCCACTGCACCACCATCACCACCGACACCTCTTCCCATCGTTTCAACACTCTATCCGTACTTCACTCCTTCCGCTCTCCCTCTCCGCCATGCCAATTATCGCTGTGTGGCTTGCCAGTGTGCGATGATTCTTGCCGAGACTTGCTTTTATCCTTGCGCTTCCTTGAATCCGGTCTCGTCGATAGACATGTCTCTACGGAGTACGGGTCATTTCATTGAATGCGTTTTAGCCGCGTTTTGCAGTCAACAATTCTGAGGGAGAAAGTTCCACAAGCTTCATTTGACCCGCGGATACATAGTACTCCCGTTGTGCTCGAAAGAGCGCCGTGGATTTTCTGTTTCAATCCACGACGCGCTCTGGCTTCTAACCATTGCTCGGCGCCAATTGAGCTTTGAATGTGTGCAGTTCAGATCTTTGTGTTTTTGCTCGTGCCAGCATCGATCAAGCATGAATCTTCAACAATCAAGAAAAACACATCTCCGACGTCAACGAGCGTCTTCGGCCCGAATCAATTCGGCGGTATCGGAACCGTGCCGGAACCAGCGGACGACGAAACTGCCGACGTTTGAGAAACGTCATTACATTATTGACCGAGTCTCGCAAAGGCTCACACGCAATAGTAACGGACATTGTGTTTCTTCACGGATAGCATTGTTCTGCCTTGCAATCATACACGCCTCTTCGGAAAGGTGAATGATGCTTTTGTAGAAACGATAGGTACTCCGTACTTGGGAGAAGCTCGCACAACGCCGTCAAGAGATTTCAAAATCTGCCTGGTCAAGGCTGGAGCCTGCTCATCTCTTGGGAGTGTAACGGACGCTTGCTCACTTCACCAAAGTGCTCTATATTAGTGCAACCCAGCAAAAAGTGGTGGTGTTGCTTTCCACTTATAAGATCTGGTGGCCCATTGGTCAGCTTGTAGAAGCGCAAAGATGAGCGTGCCAGAAGATGTTTTGTTCTTACAGTAAGTCAACAATTCTTTCCCGACTTCATCTTTACCAAGAACAAGAAACAAATCCACACTTGGTATGACGGCTTCTGCCGTTGTATAACCACCAACTTCTTGACAGCTTCTACCCGCAATACTCGAGGAAATCATGCTAAGCAAACCGATTGACGGTTTTGATCAACAGCGCCTCACAAGGTTCTTTACGAATTGCAAGTCTTTTGCCGACGTCGACCTTGGCAGTGGTTGGGACAACCTTATCACTGCCGAACTCTTTGCAGCACTCGCAGATCATGAGAAGCTCGAGAAACTCGGACTCAGGTCATATCTGCCTGATCCCGTCGTTCCAAGCCTCGGATACCTACGACACCAAACATTTTCTTCTCAATCTCGGGTTCCTCTGATTCAACTGACTATGATTTGCTCGAAAAAGAACAGCTGTTTTCTAGTTGGCACTGTGCATGTGAACTCAATGCGAACTAAAAATGACCGCTCCCTCTAGACCGGTAAGACAACAGCTCTTCCCTTGTCGCGATCAGAAGTCTCTACACAAAAAACCTGCGTCAATATTTCCAAACATGCTTCATTACCGTAAATCATCACAGTCTAGTCATCTCATTCGTACCAGGACACGATGTCTCTCAACATGAACAAAAGGTCATCCATCACGACGCCCTCGCTGCCACCGGAGATCCTGCTCATGATCATGGAGGAAGTTGAGCGTAGTCAGAGCTTTGTGGAGGCAAAACATACGTTAGCCAGAGCGAGTTTGGTGTGCAAGGAATGGTGTGAAGCCGCGAACGGTGTCCTCTGGCGGGATCCTCCCGCAGTGGTGCTATTCTGCTTACCACCGACGCGACACCAGCACTACGCGAGCAAAGTGACCGAGTTGTTCTTCCGCTCGAGTGCCGACAACAAACTGCATTCGCAGTTCAAGACGCTCAAGATTCCTCGGTTGAAATCTCTTATTGACAATATCCGATTGAGAAAGGACCAAAAGTTATGGCTCGGCCAATATATACAGCATAGCCTTGAGTCTTTCCACTGGTATGGCGGACATGAATCCAAAGACGTATTGACTCGACTAGAAACCAATTGCCCTCGGCTGAATGAACTTTTCCTCCAAGAACCATTTGAGTCCCAGGACGCTACGCCGGAACGCCTTGTCCGGTTCTTACACAACAGTTCTTTGTTGGAAAGCATCGTAGAGAGTTACTCTGACACACTTATCGCCATTAGATCGTGACACGGTTCTTGACTTGCATAAAATGCTCGTATCCAAGTCCCTTTCAGAACATGAGCGTGACTTAACCGAGGTTTAAGCAACAACGATTTGTCAGTAAACATGGTGATTTGAGAAGACGAAGATGCAGAAAGAACGCCGGACAGGGTCAGACCATTGACGCATCGGGAAGACCCACTCAATCTTAGCAGCAGGTGTTTGCAGCGCACAAGAATCAAAGGACAAGAGCGAATGGTCAGATACTATTGATGCAGTGTCCCATCAGACACATTACTCACATGAGAGCTATTGTCTAGTTCGAGACAGAAGTGTCTACTTGCCAGGTACTTGACGGAGCTCGCCGAAAGATCGGATACAGATAAATAACCATCAAACCAACTCTGCCACCTGCATCTCTCTACCATCTCTAACACTTGTCGAACACAGCCATCAAGGATGGCGAAACCATCAGCACAAATCCCCGTCATTGACATCTCGCCCTCGAATCCACACGCCGCAAAGCAGATTCTTGACGCCGCCGCTAACAATGGCTTCGTGTTTGTCGAGAACAACGCAGCTGCGGGCATGCCGCCTGCCAAAGTCGAGGACATGTTTTCTTTGGTAATCGCCAATGAGATCAGACATACAGGGGGCTTTTACAGAGGCTGAGTAAAGGTGTAGAGCAAGCGCTTCTTCCAGGGCTCCGTCGAGAATAAGCGCAAGTGTCCGACGCGGGATAACCGTGGTTGGGTTTCTATGCAGCAGGAAACGCTCGACCCTGGAAATCAAAAGGTAGATGTGCTCCTTGGGTGTGTCCTTGATCGAGTTTTGGTAACGTGGTGTTGTGATGACGAGGACACTAGCTAACTCGACGACGACAACAGCGAGGTGATTTTAAAGAGTATGCAGCTCCATCTCCTATGCTAAAGTATACCCCTGACATCAATTAGAGCTTTCAACTTTGGCGAGTTTCAAGGCAGCGAGCCCTGTCAACCGCTCCCCGAACCTTTTGCAACAGAAGTCGCCTCTGTGGCGACCTTCACCCACGACTGCCATTCTCTCTGCCAGCGCATACTGCAGCTCTTTGCCGAAGCCCTGGACATCCCGTCCGACTGGTTCAGCTCAAGACACGACCAGAATAAGGGTCCTTCCGGCAGCATTCTACGACTGCTATACTATCCCTCGGTGCCAGACACCCTCGCACCAGACGAAGACGACATCCGAGCAGGAGTCAGTGACCCAACACCGAACCATCGATGCCAAACACGCTGATGCACAACAGGCCCACAGCGACTACGGCAGCATAACACTGCTATTCCAACTCCCGGGTCAGCCAGGCTTGGAAATCAAGACGGCACACGGGGACTGGGCGAGCGTGCCCGTCGACCCGCACAACACGCTTGCCTCGCACCCCTCCAAGCCCCTGCCCATCCTCGTCAACATTGGCGATTTGCTGGCGTACTGGACAAACGGCTTGCTAAAGTCTACCGTGCACCGTGTGATCTTCCCAAAGGATGCGCGCAGGGGCGGCGAGGACAGGTACAGCATGGCGTATTTCTGTCATCCGCTCGATGACGCGGAATTGATAGCGGTACCGAGCCAGCTCGTCAAACAGCACAAGGGAGGCGAGCACGGCGTCGGCAGGGGTGAAAAGACGTTGACGGCCAAGGATCATCTACTCGAACGTCTGGCGGCGACATATGGTACAAAGGCGTGAAGAGACTGTATGGTTGTAAGACGCTACGCTACGCTACGCCATGCAAAGCCGTGTAAACGACAGGTCTAAACACAAAGTCCCTCCAAACCAATGTACGAGAAAAAAAAAAAAATATCAAACCCGGGGTATCTTATGCTGAAACGCCGTGTATGCGTGGGAATATCGCTTCTTTTGTATTGTTTCACCTCCTGCTGCTCCTCTTCTGGTTCTTTGCGATGAATTCGTTCAGTCGCTCGGGCGACTTGCGCACAATGTGATACTCGCCAGGTGCATCGGTCCAGCTGACGCACTTGGAGTAGAAAGGCAGCTTTCTCTCATCCACGAGCAAGTGACGGGGGTTGTGCATGGTCCGATCTGAAATCTCAAAGCCTTCTTCCTTGAAAGGTTTCAGGCTTATGATGCGGCATCCGTCCTTCAGATCCAAGAACCGGTCCATCAGTTTACTGTTCAATTCTGGACTGAAAGCTTGATTGTTGACGAGAACAACATCGGCCCGCTTGAGAACCTCGCCAATCTTTTCGTTCTTGAGGAAGTCGTCATGAATCAAATGCACCTTGCCAACAGACAGACCCCACATGCGCGCGCGAGCAGGAAACTCGTTGGCTTGCAATTGAGCGAGCTTGTCGGGGTTGTCCATGAATTCGCAGCCCCAGCTTTCACAGCCAATCTCAAGAGCAGCCTGAAGCACCACGTTGCCAACACCAGAGCCCAAATCAACAAAAACTTGATCGGATTTCAGTTGCGCTTCGTTGAACATTTCCGAGACGAGGGGCGGTAGGAGCTCGCCGTAGACGTAGTTGGTACCGTTCTGGTAGGCCTTCAGGCTGTCGACTTGAGGGGAAACAGTGCGAGAGTAGACCTGGTCGAGGATGCGCTGGATCCAATCAAGGGTCAAGCTATGTTTGTTGGACAGCTCTTTGCTGATGGTACCGTCTTTCCTTGCTCGCAGCAGCGTCCTGTTGAAATCTTCGATTGTGGCGAGGTAGTCTGCCCTGGAGCGTTTGGCTACTGCGCGGAGCAAGCGTCTCTCGAAGCCATTCTCGTCGTCAAGGTGCTTCTGGGCCAGGTGGTCGGGAAAGTAGTTTTGACAAATGCACTTGACCGTCTCCCTGATGTCATCCAGGGGTCGATAGTCGTTGTGCACGTTGTTGCTGACCAGGGTGAATTTCTCGAGCGTGGACAGACCGGGATACAGCAGCCTGGTGGTGGCGGGCTCTCGGTCAAAGACGGACTTGTATGACTTCCCAGCATCGCCGGCGACAAGTGAGGCGCCGGATATGTAGTTGAAGCGGCCCTCATCCTTATGTGCTTTTGTGTCTTGGAGTTTGCGGTTTGGGTCCTCGGAAGTGGCGCGAGACTTTATGCGCTTTCTTGTGTCAAGAGAGGAGGTAGTACTGTCGACATCGCTGTCGTCGTCATTGTCGCTGAAAACGACAGTCGGGGTGGAGGCTTTGCGCTTGACGACCCTCCTTACTCTCTCTTTCGCAGGCGGAATCCTGTCCTTGGTGGCGGCGGTCTGCGAAGGGCGTTTGGGAAGAGGCGAAGGCCTTGCAGGCTGAGGAGCGGGCTTTATTATCTTCTTTGCGGGCACAGAGACCGAAACGGTTTTGATGACGGGCTTGTGTTTCGGAGCGGCGGTGCCGAAGAAATTCATGTTGGCTGGCAGGAGTCGGGGCGAGGGGGCGAGGAGGCGAGGGGGCGAGAGGGCGAGGAGATGTAGCGACTGAGGGTGGATAAGGCGTAAGAATGGGCGCGGGCGACGGTGGCCGGGAGGTGCTGGCGATGTTTCGACAAAGTTTTGGAGACGGAGAGAAGAAGGCAA
Organism: Aureobasidium mangrovei; assembly: GCA_021014315.1. NCBI lineage: Eukaryota > Fungi > Ascomycota > Dothideomycetes > Dothideales > Saccotheciaceae > Aureobasidium > Aureobasidium mangrovei. Next base: position 1,202,672 of record JAJJJQ010000004.1, on the reverse strand, counting down.
ACGCGGCCGACCATCGCGTGCCCCCAAAACTGCCCAAAGTGCTTACACGTGGCCCGTGCGCCGCATCTTTCCTCCTTTCCCCTCCAGGTTCCAAACACAGCTCAGCTCTTGCCGCTTTCACTCGCAAGACAGAAGGGACATGGGCGAGGCTTTTGATCCTCTAACCAACTTTTTCTCCGCCCGATCAAAACAGTGTCCACGCCACTTCAATGGCCCGTCTGCTAATATGTCGCCGACCTGCCCGCCGTCTTGACCAAGTCGGCGTCTTTTCATCAATCAAACTTGACCAACGTCATCATGCGCTCGCCGCTCGAGTAACATCTGAGTAGCTCTTTTCTCGACACATGTGACATGTCTGCCCAAGTATCCTGTCAATCGACCTTTATTTTCTTGTCCTTTTTCCAAGACTCTAGCATTGATCTCAAAGTACCACAAGCTCATCATGGACAACATCCCCGTCACAAACTCCACCAAAGGCGAGCCAGAGTCGCTCCAGAACAAGGTCCTAGAATCCGGAGCCGCCGCCACTCAGAACTTTGCTCCTCCCAAGCGCATCTGTGCCCATCTGAATGCCTTCCATGCCTATGTAAATGATCCCGGTCGTTGTGTCGAAGCCAACCACTACTGCGCTCACCTGAACGATGGTATGTGCGCTGCGCTCCTCCCACCCCGTCACATTACTAATTGACCAGAGGTCCGCCAATGCCTCCTCTACGACTCTCCTGAAGCCAACGCCCGTCTCATCGGCATCGAGTACATGATCAGCCCCCGCCTCTACGAGACTCTGCATCATGAAGAGCGCAAGTTCTGGCACTCGCATGTTTTCGAGGTCAAATCCGGCATGCTGTTGATGCCTCGTCCCACCGGTGTTCCAGAAGCCGTCTGGGAGATTGCGGAGAATAAAGAGATGGAACAGGTTGTCACCCTGTACGGCAAAGTCTACCACCTTTGGCAGACGGACAAGGGCCATAAGCTCCCCCTCGGCGAGCCTCAGCTCATGACCAGCTACACCGACTACGATCAATTTGACTTTGACAAAATGGTCGGCGACAGAGATCAGCGTTTCGGTGAGGACCACAAGCACAAGCGTCAAGTCAGGGAGTATATTGAGAAGCCCGCCATCCACAAAGGTGAATCGCCTTGTTTTCAGTCCAGAAAACTCCCGCTAACGTCTTCCAGACGCCGATGCCGCCTGGCGTGGAGCCTTCCACGACAAGAACTCCGAGCAGAACGCACATCCTTCTGTGATGCAGGACAGCCATTCCGTTGCGTAGACGCACGACATTAACCATCACCACGACCCCCTTTTGATCATCTCCCATCTCACGACATTGGTAGGAGATGGAGTGCACCTGCTCGATCAAGCATGTTGCACCATCAATCAGTACTTGGCACCCGTAGATAATGTATAACAGCTTGGTTGCTCCTTGGTCTCCTTCGCATGGACGTGAACTTATTGCGATAGATAGCAATGGTTTGGTGAATAAATTGACATCTCCACGGTAGCTTCATTCACAGGGAGAGCGTGGAAAGACGCAGCTGAGAATATAGATTGCATTGGAGGACTATGTTATGCATGGAAATATGTCCTCTTCACCACTCGCACCCAGCCATGGGCAAACCATGGCCACGTATCATGAGTAATGAAGAGCCCGGTTCGGCTTGAAGGGGCGTTCCCGGGGTTTGTATAATATTGCTGCTTTGTCCACACTCGCTCATCCTGGTTCCTTGGAGATGGCGGGCTCTAGCAATTGAAACAGCGTGTTGTGGTGAGGGGGAGAAACGAGAGAGTTATACTTGTCCTAGAAGCCACACGTACAGAGCTGCCATGAGCACAGTTCGTCTCAGGCCTTGCTTTGACAGTGCTCCTTTGTCCACTACAAGCGGTTGTTTGGAGGAAGGGGAAAAGTTTCAGCAAACGACCAAGTTTTGATCGGCAACGCACGGTCCTTTTGCTCCACAAACAAAGCAAAGTCGACATCATCGATTGACATCTAATCCTCGCGCCTTCACTCTCTCGAAACCGCGCCGCAGAGGGTGGCCTTCTCGAACATGGTAAGCTCATGCAGAATCTTGCACCAGCAGTAGACCTTACAATGTCTTCAGCCTCCCAAGCGCCGCGCAGCAGCTGCATCCTCAGCAAACGCCAAAACAGCAGCACCAAAGAAACGCGCTTCCAAACTGGCCAAAGAAAACGACATTACTGCCGAGCAAGAGAATGAAATCCTCGAAGCTTTTTCCTTGTTCGCCGTGACAGACAACCCGGACTACTCGGACGAGAAGGAAGGAGTCCTCCGCAGCGAAGATGTGCGCCGCTGCCTTATTGCATTGAACACGCCTCCCAATTCCTCGGCCGAGTTGTCGGAGATTCTCGAAGCCGTAGACCCAGAGGAGACGGGCTTTGTCACGTACGCGCACTTTGTCGCAGTCGCCGCGCTCAAACTGCACGCTAGACACAATGATCCGGAACAGCAGAATGAAGAGGTCGATGCCGCATTCGCATTGTTCACGCGCGGAGAGGGCGATTTCATTACGTTGGCGCACCTAAGACGTGTGGCGCGTGAACTGAGAGAAGACGTTCCCGACAAGATGCTTCGAGACATGATTCGGGAGGCCACCGGTGCCGGTGGACCTGTCGTCGGCAAAGAAGACTTTGAGAGTGTCATGAGGAGAGCTGGTGTGTTTGGTTGAGTAGAACGTCGACAGCATGGTGGCGTTCCTCATTGCATCGTTGACTGGCGTTTGCGTGTGGAGGTTGTTGGCTCAACCAGGTTTGTTCTTTCAGGCTGAGCGCTTTTCGTCGCAGAAATACCCCATTTGCACAGGAGTTTATGGTATGCATCTGTTCTTCATCTCCAATCTGTGTATGTACCTCAGCGTTCAAGAGAGCAGTGTACGAACAAGGAGGCGACCGCGATAGACCCTTGTTGTCTGCTGTTTGTTGTCTCGCATAACCACTTTCTGATGACCGGAAAGCGCAAACAGCAACTCCTCAAACTCCACCCGTAGATCGGTCGTCCATGTTAAAAGTCAGCTTTGCCCTCCAAACACAGGAGGCGAATAGGCAATCGTTTCTTCCTTTTCTCTCAGCGAGACCCGAAACGGCACGCCCGCTCCCGAGTTGCTCTTCCAGGATCCCTGTTTCTGCGACGCCGACGTCCGTCTCTTGAACGACCCGGGCGGAAACGTGGTCGAGCACCCAGCCGCCTTTTCGCACATCGACAAGCACACACTGGTCTTTGCCAAGAACTCGCCTCACCCGGTCACCTTCAACTACTCACTACACACATCGCCAGCCGTGTGCATATCGATTTCGCTCGACGGTTGCATCGAAAGGGACTTGGACTTTCAGAGGCGTGGCTGCGAGTTCCCGCCTGACGGTTGACATCCGCGGCATCGCCGAGGCCTTTATGAAGAATAGAAAGGCCGTCGACTTGCAACAAGGTTTGCTTGCCCTTGTACGCCCACACTCCTGGCGTGTACAGCTTCTTGGTCTTCGCGGCGGTGTCCTGGTTGGTGCATGAGGAGGATGCTGTGGTCGAGGCGAAGAAGGTTGGAATGTTGGGTGCCAAGGCGAAGAAGTGGTTGGGCTCGCTTTGAACCGACTTTTGTGTCAGGAATACGAAGTGAATCATTTTCGTTTTGTTTTGGGTTGACGTACTACATACAGTATCTCGGCCATTCGAAAAGCACACTTGGACAAAATCACCACTTCTTGCATTTCGTAAGGTCAGGGAGCCCGAGACCTCTGACAGACTTCCTGCCTGCCAGGATCTCCTTCTTCTCTTCCTCTTGCTGCCTCTGCCATTGTCTATCCATTTCCATGTCCTCCTGCCTCAATACACTGTCAGACACAAGGTATTGCATGTACTCATCTGGAATCGTGATCTTCCATTCGTCTTCGGGGACATCCTTCATCATATCGACGACACCATATGGAAGATCTTCATCGTCGGTTTCGTCCTGTGATTGGGTGGCTTTGCAGTAACGAGCACGTCTCAAGCGCATGCGGTTTTCTCGCTCCTCATCTTCGAACCGTTGGAGGGCGATGATGACTTCTTGCGGCACGCGTTCGGGGTCGGCGTCGAATGTCAGACCATTCGACAGGTAAATCCTCGCGGGCTCTTCCATCTCTGGGTAGCTTGCAACCTCTGGCCATTCTCCGCAACCGAGTCTGTGTTCGTACAAGTAATCCCATACGTCGGACTCTCTTTCCTGCAGCTCTGCCTGGCGGAGCAAGACGTACGAGCGGTCTCCGAGCAATGCTTTGACGGCGTGGTGGTGCAGTCGAAACTTTGTGTCGCTCATGTCTTCGATGGGGAATCTCTTGAGTGATGGTATGGTCGTGTTGACGGGGGTTGAAGCATCTTGCAGCAATGCGGTCTGCGGCTCTCGAAAAGCGGCGGCCGAGGTCAGCGAGAGCAGCGATGCGAATGCAACAGAGGAGAGCATGGTTGATTTCAGCTTGTAGGAGGTATGACAACAGATGTGATGATAAGTGATAAAATCGCGATGCAAGAAAGACATCGAGGAGTTGTTCTAGGGCAGGGTTCATATAGACGAACGACTGTTATTCCCGGAGGATGCTGTCGAGTCAAGCATCTTCCGAATGACATACGTTCGCCCCTCACTAGAAGGTCATTTTTCGTAAGGGTGTCCTCGGCTTAGCGGCCTTGATGCATTGTTTGAAGTGGATTCTCACCTATTTCTCTTCTTTGAGGCCTATAAGATAGCGTAGAAGCTCGTTTTAATCGGCCCCTTTGGTGCAGCGGCCGCTCGCGATGCAGCGGCAGGTCTGTTACCGAGTTTTGGTCGCAGATGCATTCTCGAAAGATGATCAGACGCTGGAACGGTATGCCAGAATGTCCGAGTCTTTGAGTAATGTATCAGGGGCATCACGTCTCTATAAGAGGATCTATTATATTGTTCCTAGTAGGTATTATAGTATGGGACCGGCGGCCCCGCATTTTCTGCATAACTATCCAGACTTTGTGACATTGTGCTGTCCACCGGCGTTACGTAGGCGCGGGGCCGAAAGTGGCCGAAGGCTGGCCGTCGCATGGAATTGAAGATAATGTCGGATGTCAAACACACGACAAGCACGGCACAATGGCGAGCGAGGCGACACCAACACAGACACAGCGCGCGGTCAACATCGGCACACGCAAGTCGATGCTCGCAAGAGTGCAGACGGACATTGTGTGCAAAGAGCTGCGCAAGGCATGGCCGGACCGCAAGTATGAGATCCACGCCATGAGCACCATGGGCGACAAGAACCAGACCACGGCGCTGCACGAGTTCAACGCAAAGGCGCTGTGGACACACGAGCTCGAGGCGCTGCTGGAGAAGGGCGACCTCGACATGATTGTGCACAGCCTGAAGGGTATGCAAGACAAGTGACTCTTTGAGATCCCTCGCTCGATGCCGACTGACGGCCGCCAGACATGCCCACCCAGCTGCCGCCCACCCTCAGCATCGGCTGCATCTTCCCCCGCGAGGACCCCCGTGACGCCCTCGTCGTCAAGCCCACCCTCTCCTACAAGACGCTCGCCCAGTTGCCCGAGGGCTCCGTCATCGGCACCTCGTCCGTCCGCCGCTCCGCCCAGCTCAAGCGCCTGTATCCCGGCCTCAAGTTCGCCGACGTGCGCGGCAACGTCGGCACCCGCCTCGCCAAGCTCGACAACCCCGAGGGCGAGTATTCGGCCCTCATCCTCGCCGCCGCCGGTCTCTCCCGCCTCGGCATGTCGGACCGCATCACCAGCTACCTCGACAGCACCTCTGGCGGCATCCTGCACGCCGTCGGCCAAGGCGCCCTGGGAATCGAGGTCCGCTCCGACGACGAGGATGCAAAGAAGCTGCTTGCCGCCGTGGGCTGCGAGTGGACCACCCGCGCCTGTCTCGCCGAGCGCAGTCTGATGCGCACCCTCGAGGGCGGCTGCAGCGTACCCATCGGCGTCGAGACCGAGTGGGTGCGCAAGAGATCCGCCCTGGGCACCACCGTCGGCACGGGCGTCGGCGTCGGCGCAAAGCCCGCCGCCGAATACAACAAGTACAGCGGCCTTGCCGTGACCGGCCGCACCGGCCAGGACGACGGCGAGCACAAAGAGAGCGGCGCCGAGTTCACCGACGACTTGATCATGCGCGCCATCGTCGTCAGCCTGGACGGCCAGAAGCACGTCGACACCGAGATGCAGCGACGCATCACCAGCAGGGCAGAGGCCGACGAGTTTGGCTGGGACGTGGCCAAGAAGCTGGTCGAGCTGGGTGCCGAGCAGATTCTGCACGACATCAACCTCAACAGGAAGATCATTGAAGAGCAGGGCGATGCGTGAGCACCCTTGGCCCGTGTACTGTACATCATAAAATCAAGAGAGATACCCGTGAGAGAGAGAGAGAGAGAGCGAGTGCCGGTCAATGACTGCAGAAGCTTTGACCCTTTCAGACTCGAGTGTGGTGATACCTTGAGATTGTACTCCACAACATGTTCACGACCCAGAAACACAAGGACCCGCAGATTTAAAAAAATGCAGTAGGAGATTACAATCATGCCATGGCCTAGGAAAGCAAACCCCAAACCCACCAATCTATCCATTCTTTCTTCAACGTCGTACAATCAATGAGAAAAATCTTCATGGACGAGAGGGGAAAAAAAAGAATGCAAAATGCCGATTTCTGTCTTTCTTCGTCTACGCGACCTGGTTGATCTTGCACTTCCAACCGCTGTCCTGGTTGAGCAGAGGCAAACTGTGATGGCATTAGCATCGTCGTGACTTATCTTTGGACCGACGCAGTGAAGAAAACGTACCTGGCACCCAAGCACCAACCCAACTCGTTGTTCTTGATCTTCTTGGCAATCTTGACCTCGCGGTCAATGGGCATCTCGTAGCCCGTGTGCAGCAGCGCGACCATAAAGTTGAGGTCCAGACAGGTCTCCGGGCGGTCGTTGAGCTCGTCGAGGGCGCCGCTGATGGGCTTGAAGACGTCCCAGGCCTTGGAGGCGCTCTTGGGGCCCTCGCACACGCGCGCCGTCAGGTCCTTGAGCTCGGACAGGGTGAACGACTCGGGCATGCCCAGGGGCTGGGTGCGGTCGTAGAAGTAGCTGAAGAGGTAGACGTCCTCGCGCGAAAACGTCTTGGACAGCGAGGGCTGGTGCACGCCGTTGAAGGCGCAAGGGGAGATCTTGCACTCGACCTCCTTGGCAAGAGTCTGTTCGGCGATGGCGCGGCATTGGGGAGCAGAGCCGGTGGTGGGGCCGGTCATGTTGACGGTGACGGAGGCACCCAGGGGGTGGGCGTCGCCGAGGGGGACCTTGACTTCGGCGGTGGTGCCGGGAATCAGGCAGGGGTTGAGGACAGGCTTGCTCAGCCAGGCCTTGGAGCTGGGGTTCGCGTTGTACATGTTGTCGATGACGACCTTGTGCAGGTTCTCGCGAGCGGCCATCAGACCGTAGCCCAGGTACGAGTGCTGGTACAGGGTAAAGTCGCGACCGCCAAACGAGAGCTCGTACTTGTGGTCACCGTCTGCCATCTTCTCGGGCATGCCGCCGGCCTTGGCCTCGGGGAAGGTGGGCTCAAAGACAATCTGGGTGCTGCCGCCGCCAAGGTCAAAGACGGCAGCAGTAGGAGTGTGGTCGGGGCCACCAATCTTGCCGAGCAGATAGTTGGTTGTGATCCAGGCGTAGACACCCTCGTCCTTGCCGTCCATGACCTCGACACCGCCCTTCTCAGCAGCAACGACAGGGAAGGGATACTCGGTCTCGAGACGGTGGCGCACGGCCTTGAGGATGGCGTCGCTCTTCTCGGGGCCCAGCTTGCGCAGACCAGCGGTTGCCTTGACGGCGATTGGCGTGCAACCTTTGAGCTTGTCGGGCACGTTCTTCATGGCAAGGTCAAGCAGCATATCCAAGCTCTTTGCAGCGCCCTCGGCGTCCGAGTCGTACGAGCTCAGACCCGAACCACCCTTCTTGGGCTCGGTCATCTTGAAGTCTTCATTTTCGAGTTCGGGCGTGGGACCGCAATTGTTGAAGCGGTAGACGTGGATGCGCGAGCCAGTGCTGCCGGCGTCGATCATGAGAGCATACTGGATCAGGGGCTTGCTGGACGAGTAGGAGCGCGTGCATTTTGCGGTGCTGACCGAGGGGTCTGAGGCGACATCGCCGCCAGGGAATTTGCCCGTTGCCGGCGAGCCCGACCCGGGCGCGATGTAGTACAGCACAAGCAGGATAAAGGCAATGATGCCTCCTGTCTTGATGTACCGCGATCGCTGACCTTGATTCATCCAGCCGCCTTTTTCCTGCATTGAACTGGATTTCGATGTCGACGAAAACGGGTCGTAGTTGGACGAAGACAGGGGGATTGTCTGGCTGTGCCCGCGGGAATGCGATGAGACTGAAGTGCGCCGCCGCGGCGAATTGGAAAAACTGATATAGGACCAGAGATTAGGTCGTTGCTTGACGTCGCTCCTGTTCGACATGTGCAAGTTTCGCTCTCGTACACTCGTAATGTTTTTGCGGGGAGACTCGCGTAGGTTTCGGATCGGGCCAGGTATACAACTATCTGAAAAGGTGGACGAACGAGCGACCAGTGTACCTTGCGGTGCTGTATCAATCACGCCGATCAAGGTCGTTCGCAGGTTAACCTCTTGGGCGTGGAAAAGACAAAGTTATACCTCTCTTTCCACCGACTCTGCCTTCTTCCCCTTTCCCTGTCCAACATGCTTTCTCGACTTCTGCAGGGCTGAGACCCCTGATCCTGGCTTTGCCGCCAAGTCATCTCTCCCGATTTGGTCAGCCACCAGATTGCCGTACGTACTCGAGATGACATGTCCATCTCTGAATTTGTCTCTGAGGTGTGGATATTTGAACATCTTTGGAAGATCCTTGTGCAATGATGCATTTGCTTAGATCGGTGCGACGGGTTGGTAAAAACCGGCTGGCTGAGCGCAGCGTGACAGGCAGCTGTCTGATGACGCCGCCATTGCTTGCTGCCAAAAATTCCAACAGCATCCAGCATTTTCCACGCCCCTATGCTTTCCTGTACATAGATATACAAAGAACTCGTCTCCCCCAGACCCTTTTTCTCATCACAACATATCGAACACATTCTTCCTCCTCATCAGTGCGGCCACGACTCATCACCATGGACGTCGAATTATATGTCTATGATCTGAGCCAGGGTATGGCTCGCATGCTCAGTCAAGGTCTTCTAGGTATATATCTACCCGGCTCGATCTGCACCATTCAGATGCTCACGACATCCACCTAGGCATCTACATTGACGCCGTCTACCACACTTCTCTAGTGTTTGGTGGGGTCGAATATTTCTATGGTGCTGGCGTACAGACTTGCTATCCTGGCTCGACACACCATGGCCAACCAATGGAGAAGATAAAACTAGGTCACACCGAGATTCCCCTTGATGACATCTTGGAATATCTTGATTCGCTCAAAGAAACCTATACCGCCCAATCATACGACCTCTTCAAGCACAACTGCAACAATTTTTCTAATGATTTCGCCATGTTCTTGGTCGGTCAAGGGATCCCGGATCACATCACTGCATTGCCCGAGACCGTGCTCAATACGCCATTCGGCTCCATGATGAAGCAGCGTTTGGATGCCGAGATGAGGCACATCACCCAAGCCGCTGTTCCTCCGGAGAACAACCCCATGATTCAACGTGAGCGCCAGCAACAGAGAGATGAAGCGGACAAGGGAGTTCAAAATGGAGCTCCCTCTGCTGCCACTGCTCCTTCCTCTGCGGCTTCTCAGCCTCCACCACAAGAGGACGGTGTAACTCAAGCTACGCCTCCCAAGAAAAAGCCCAAGAAGCTTGAAGTCCGCAGCGCTGCTGGTAGCGAACAGAAGAACAGTGATTCCCAGAATCAATCCGAACAAACACCAAAAAAGCATCCCAAGAAGCTAGAGGTCCGCGACAGTGCCGCAGCGAAAGCAGATGGGGTTCACGGTGCTGTTTACAATGTCACTCAACTGAGCTCGGTTGAAAACCTCCTCTCCGCTGCAAAGGACAAATGCGCAGTCATTTTCTTCACATCATCAACATGTGGTCCTTGCAAGATGGCATACCCCACCTACGATTCTCTTGCGGTCGAACATGTTAAGGTCCCTTTCATCAAGATTGATATCAACCAGGCTCACGAACTTGCCTCCAAGTACCAAATTCGTGCAACTCCAACATTCATGACCTTCCTGTACGGAAAAAAGGACGACGAATGGACTGGAGCAAACCCCGCTCAATTGAAAGGTAACGTCGAGAACCTGATACAGCAGGCCTTCCCTCTTCATCCTCATCTGCAGGTCCGCGTGCCCAGTCTCCAGTTCGGTAGGCTTAGCCCCATCACATACACAAAAATACCACCCTTGGAAAAGCTCTTGGCGAAGATGGGCGACCGCGCGAAGGACCAGGAGGTGGTTGCGTTGAAGAAGTTCGTTTCAGAGCGTTCCGACGCATCAAACTTGCCTGCCTTACCAGATCTCCCCGCTTTTGCACGATGGATGCGTCATTCACCCAATCAACTCTCGTCAGGCGTCCTGTTTACCGCGTACGACCTCTTGCGGTGTGCACTCATTGACCAACGAGTAAGCGGTTGGTTCACCGAAGAATCGGCTCCTGGAGACTCGGAAACGCTTACGTTCTTGATCAACCATGTGTCAACTCTCGTCAACAATGATGAATGTCCGTACAACCTGCGTCTCACGACCGTCCAATTGGTCTGCAATCTCTTCACCTCCGATCTCTTTACAAAATCGGCTTTTAGCAGTGACCACAACAGTGGACTGTCTACGATGCTTGTTCAGCTAGCCACATCGAGCTTGCTCGCCGAGCCAGACAAGCCAGCCGTTCGTGCAGCCGCTGCGGCGCTGGCTTTCAACATTGCGTCAACCGTCTACCGCATTAGAAGGGAGGAGAACCGTGAGGCATTGCAGGAGTCATCGCAAGTTGAACTGGCCGCTAGTCTGCTGGAAATGATGACAACCGAGGTTTCGTCGGCGGAAGAGAAAAAGGAGCCCTTGAAACCAGAGATGGTCAAAACAGCAATCTTTGCCTTTGCTTACTTGATCTACTGTGCTCCTCAAAACGGAGAACTGCATGATCTATGCAGCGCGATGGATGCCAAGGCCTCGATCATGCAGCTCAAGGGTATCAAGGACTTGCAAAAAGTTGTGCTGGAAGTCGGGGAACAATTGCTGGGAAATAAATGGATCGCTTGATGCGACCCAGCGGCGGATAGATAGATACCCTACAATATACTTACTGTCTTCACGATGCAGAAACGATGCCCAAGTCAACGACGCTCTCACAGAATGTCAAAAAGTTTCAAGTGCACCGCCACGAGTAAACAAAGTCGATCTCTGGTTGCCCGTGACAGTGCAGGGAGGGTCCGCTTGGAAACCTCGGGCGCTTCTGCCAAATTCTGATCTGGGTTGCCTGACGGCTTTTCGTGGGCCGAACAACCACGTCAACTCTCTTGACTCTAGTCGAACAACTTGGTCGATTGCCCCGGCATTGGGCAGCATGTACGCTGTTGTCAACTTGCGCCATAGCAACAACTGAACGATAGATTGATCGCAGTCGGCGCCCAAGGCAACAGACCCTTCGCAGATCTGGTGCATTGAGCAACCAGGTATCCGGTAGGTCTAGAAGCTACAGTAACGTCAGGCCATGGTCTCTTGGGGTTGCTGGGACTCGCATTGCTCCTGTCAGACCAGGTCGCGTTGCTGTCCAGGACGAGGCGACACTTAAGCATCGTCCTTCGTTGCCCAACCCCCGAACCAACATACTTGAGTATCCTGTTTCCACTCGTTTCACGTTCCATTACTCCAGTATACACGCACACACAATGGTGGCAAGTAGACACCAGGGCGAGCGCGGCGCTCGTTCAAGCTCGTGGAATTACTCAAACGCAGACTCATTCTCGGATGAGATGTCTGCGGACATGACATTCTACAACACAGCGCGCGTGGCGCCACACTACGCAACACTGCCCAGGAACTTCAGAAACGCAAATACCAAGAAGCGGCAACGCAACTCTGAGGCCCCGCCGCCGTACGCGGCAATGGAGATGCTGTTGGAGGACTACTCGCGCGAGCAACACCACGACAGCGATTCCGGCTACGGCTCGGGCGCCGCATCCCCAGAACCGCCAGAGGACTGTCAGCAGCCGCCCACGCTCCAGACGGCGCTCACGAGGCACCCCTCGACGAGCAGCCGCAAGGCCGACTACTACTTCCTCCTGCGGCCATCACCCGGCAACCACCGACACACGAGCATCGAGCACGGTCTAGGCAACGACCCCACAAACCCCAGCCTCTCATTCGTCTGCAACATGCAGCTATCCTCGGCCGTGTCAACCAAAGCCCAAAAGAAGAAGCGTCGCCGCATCACCAACAACGACATTTCAAAGTGCGACGCAGATCCCCTGACGTATATCCGGGACAACTGCGAAAACGCCGCCAGAGCACTCTCCTCGCACCGCAAACTGCACGGCTGCGACTGCGATTTCGCCTACCTGGACAACAGGCACAGGGCTACGGGCAGCGTGTGGCGCAGGGGCGAGACAGAGCAAGGGCAGCCCATGCCGAGAGGCGAGTTTGGGCCCACGAGGCCGTGCAGGAAGAGGTGGTACACGGGCTGGTTCGTCAGACAGCACATGAAGTTCCACGATCAGTACTGCGGTTGTGGATGTTTTGGGGCAAAGCGTTGAGAAAGATTTGCGGTGCTGAGGAGGAAAGTGATGGTACCCCTCCCCCTGCTGGCTGGGGCTTTTTGCATACACTCGCTACACGACAGATCTTTGTACAAGACTTTCTCCTTTGTCAGTATCTATTTCGCTTCGCTCTTTGCAAGTAATTCCTTTACCAGTCACAGGACCTCTTCTCAAGCTGATTCCGATCTCTCGTCAACGCACACCTCAACCCTTGTGCTCGCGATGAGGTTGATGACACCCTTCGTGTGCGGTGAGTATGAGATGATCTGGGGTTTGTAGGTTGCAGTCGTTGGGATGAGTGTATCGTGCTAATGTTGGACACTGCGCTTCGATATGGATGTCAGTCGTGTCGTCAATCGTCAAGTGGACTGCAATGAAGACGGGGAGTGTCTAAGAATCCTGTCATAGACGTTGCTTTTAGGGTGAACACGATTAATTAGACGGTCTTTATACATGGCTATCTCATTTAAACAACGACAGGAAAATATAACATGATATATATCTATTGTCGACGGCCTAGGAACAGTATGGCCCAAACGAGGTCATGGGCAGGGTTCCTCTTGCAGCAGCCGTTTTTCAGCCATTATGTCTCACTGGCTCGCCTTATTCAAAATAGCAGAGGTCGAGATCGCCTTTTGCCATCCTCGACGTGCCAAGCTGACGTCGTTCCATCCTTGACTTTAGCCAACCTGTAGTCACCCTTTTTGGGCTTGAAGGAGGCTATGGACACAGTGGCAAGCTGTTCATTCTCGAATGCGAGAGAGAAGCTCTCATCGCGCCATAAACACAGTCGAGATAGATAATCTCTCCTTGTGAAGATGCGCGGCAAGATTCTGGATCCCGTCAGGGCGGTAGATATGGCTCTGCGATGCCAGCAGGCAAAGTTCAACCAGTAGAATCACGTCATGCTGTCAAAATCAATGACAGTGAAGCTTCTTTTGTTGATCAACTTGTGACAAGATCAGCGGGAGGCGACAGCAGGGGCCCAGACGTGGCCAATACGATTGATCTCATTGATGAAGTTGCGGCTGGTAATCTGGGTAGAAGCAGCAGGCTGATGAGCATTGGCATGAGCAGGAGAATGGTCGTCAGGTGTGTAGAAAGGATTCCTCAACAAGTTGATGTACGCCTTTTGGATTGCCTGGAAAGCCTAAGGAAAAGGAAACAGTGTGAGCAGGTCAAGATTAGAGCCAAAGCATACAGCAGCGAACATACAGGAGTGAGATCGGAGTTTTTCAAACCAAGAACGGGGGGATTCTTGGAGTCAGTGACAGGAGACTGACGGCCTTCCATGTCGACGATGATGACGAATTTGACGCCCGTGTTGGTCAGCCATCCGTACATGGCAAGACGCTCGTCAATGGCTTGCAGCAGACCAAAGTCTTGGCCGACATTCTTCTCGGGCAGGCGAGCATCAAAGATGTCGAGACATGTCGAAAGCATGAAAGAATAGTCGAGTTTACTAGATTGCTCCTTTTCGCCTTCTGCGGGGAAGATGGAGATGTGGAGAGGGTTGTTCTTGAGGGAGTCAGACAAAGCAAGAAGCACAGCGGTCAAGGAAGGAGGGTATTGAGGAAGGAAATTCAGAATCGACACAACATACATATCTGCCTATCACACCAATGCAAGCGATGGCGGGAGTCTTGACGGTGGCCATGATTGAAGTAGTTTTGGTGGACGGTGGAATAAACAAAAGTCGATGATGGGGATGAAGTCAAGCTCAGCCAGTCGGGTGGAGGGTCGGGGGAGGCAAGCGCGGCAGCCAATCAGAGGGGAGCATTAATCAGATCCATCGCGGCATCATTGAAACAGCAGTTGCGACCCTCCGCCACTGCACGCAGCACGACGCAGCGACAACCACCACCTCCATCTCCGCTCCTGTCGCCTGTTCTCTTCCACCTTCTCACATCCACCTACAAGTCGCCATGTTCGCCTCAACCCGCTCAACAATGGCCCTGGGCCTTCGCGGTACGTGAAATTCACCGTCCACCAAGAAACCAAAGCAGCGACTAAGACGATTCCACACAGCCAAGCCTACCGCCGCCCTCGTTCCCTTCACTCGCGCCGCTCCCGCCGCCTTCATGCACACCTCGTCGTCAAAGTCGGCCACTATGGAGAGACCTGCCTTGGTCAAGGGAAACCCGGGCACCCCGCCACCCATGAAGAAGGGCATGCCCACCAACGTCCCTCTTCCCAGCCAGGAGGGCAAGCAGGGTGTCATGCAGTACGCTCTGTATGTACTTGGGCGAGACATGCGTGGCATTGAAGACGGAGTGCTGACGGAACTGTGACAGGACCACTCTCGACCAAATCGCAAACTGGGCTCGTCAGGGTTCGCTGTGGCCCATGACCTTCGGTCTCGCCTGCTGCGCCATCGAGATGATGCACCTTTCCACCCCCCGTTACGACCAGGACCGCATGGGCATCATTTTCCGTGCCTCGCCCCGTCAATCCGATGTCATGATTGTCGCCGGCACCCTCACCAACAAGATGGCTCCCGCCCTGCGCCAGGTCTACGATCAGATGCCCGACCCCCGCTGGGTCATTTCCATGGGCTCTTGCGCCAACGGTGGCGGTTACTACCACTACTCGTACTCTGTCACTCGTGGCTGTGACCGTATTGTCCCCGTCGACATTTACGTTCCTGGATGCCCGCCCACCGCCGAGGCCCTCATGTTCGGTATCTTCCAGCTCCAGAAGAAGATGAGACACACCAAGATCACCAGAATGTGGTACCGCAAGTAAACCAACGCTTTTGCCACAATTATATCCTGCTTTTCATTCATGGGCGTTGTACTTTCGAGGGCTGTAGCGCTTTACGGGACAGTGTAAATATCTGATCTTCTTTTCTTTTTCCTTTTGGCAATAAACGAAAGCTTCCTTTGTTCATTCCAATCACCCCTGAAGCGCAATTGATGCGACACGAGTAATGTGAGATAAAGCTAGAATGCATTTTGTGTCTTGTTATCATGATGAGCCTGCATGTCAAACCCTAGACTACATTTGCTGAAAAGTAAAAACCAAACGCATAAGAGAAAACCCTCGAGGTGGCCATGTTGCGCGCGAAGGCCGCAAAGAAACGAGAGTTTGCAACTTTTCAGCCTCGTCTTTACCAGTCCTTCTTGATGTCAAACGACCACTCGAACTTCAAGTGGGTCTGCTCGTCGTCGTCGATGAACTTGGACACGGCGTTGTAGTGGCCACGGGCCATCATGCCCGAGGGTGCGGTTTCCGCCTCGACTGTTTTGGTGGCGTTAGTTTCTGTCTCTTACGAGAGTGGGATAGGATGCTTACACTTCTTCTCGTACTCGGGCTTGTCGGTGGTGTTGGGCGAGTAAGAGCCCTGTGCTTGTCAGCATTCAATGGCACGTAACTAGAGATACTCTGCACCTACAATCATCTCTTGCATCTTGTTCGAAATGCCCATGCGCTTGACGACCTGGACGTACTTCATGCCCGACAGGATCTGGTGCTGGACCTTGAAGCGGGCCTTCATGCGGAAAGTGGCGCCCTCCTTGATGGTGAAGGGCTTGCCCTTGAGACCTTCCAAGGCGCCGGGCGAGGTCAGGTCGATGATGATGTCCGGGCGGCCCTCGACTTCGAGGCCCAGCGAGATGATGATGACTTTGCGGGGGTCGCTGGGGTCGCTGATGGTGGTGCCCGAGCCGATGCCGAGGCTCTCCTTCCACTTTCTCAAGCTCTCGTCGTTCTGGTCTGTGTAGGGATGTTTTGGTCAGCAACCTGAACTTGCAACACGTGTCACGGCAGCAGAGATATGTCAAGATTAAAGCGCAGCGTGGCTCCTCACCGGACGTCGAATCCAACTGAAGAAACGTCCGAATCTTGGCTTCCCGCTGCGTTTCGATTGTGAGTAGACATTTGGGATATCCTCCCTGGTGGTTGGCGTGCTTGGTGTCGTTCCTTGGTCATCGACCTGTGCGGTATGGCTGGGAGAAACCTCGCCAGAAGTGTATGAGCTATTTCTCATAATCTTCATGGCGTCGCTTGTTATGTTCATCAGCGGCGCTACCTGTTCCGATATTGATGGTCGGTTGGGCATGTTGTGACCGTCAATGGTCATCCAGATCTCGGATTCGCCATATTTGACCCGGTATACAGGAGAATTGTGCAACCACCACCCAACCCGCACAGCAGTCAGGGGAAGCAGAAGATTCAAAGCATGCTGTTCTTCGAGAATTGCCTTGAAACGGTCGGTGACTTCCTCATTGGCTTGTTTTGTAGGTATGCGTGTGAGCGGGATTTCATAGTCATCATAGTCTGGCATCGACCATACTCGTTGGGCGACCGCCTCCAGGTGTTGGGTGAGCGGTGGTTCGCCAGGCAGGCTGTTGCCATATTGATCCATGAATATCATTTCTCCGCGGTAAACGATTAGGTGTACAGGATCGCCCGCACGTTCGAGGGCATGCCAGGTGAAAACGTCACACTGCGATGTATCCACTGAGGGCAAGTAATACCGCAGAACATATCGGGCCCATCTTCGGTCGCTCTCTTTGGAAGGCAGCAAGGCGTTCGGAACAGAAGTGCGAACATACGACTCCTTTCTGGGTATCTTGGAGTCTCGATCGCGGCCACCCGAGTATTTGCTGAGCACGCCACGATCAGAAGCCTCCATAAGACTGTCGTGTTTGTGAAGATGATGAAACCCATGAACCAGTGACCTTCGCCGATCATTTAGAACGGTGCGTCTGGATGGTCTGTATTCTTCGTCTCCCGGCATGGCTCTAACAAAGACGGATGGCGGTTCATCTTCATCTCGAGAAGCCGTTCGGGAGCTACTCTGAGATGGTGGCTTTGAGAACAAATCCACCGTGTTTTCCCATACCACGCGAACAGACGATCTTCGAGCTTTGCGCTGATTCTCGGCTTCAATGTGCTGTTGCTTTTGCTCGTCGGAGAGCTTTCTTGCATCAATCCAGGGCTGCCGACGGTTGCTAGAGCGTCTGCTGGAAGATGATGTTCGAGCGTTTGAAACATTTTGTTGCTTTCCTGAGAATCCATTGTCGGATGGATCCCAGTCATGTGGCAGATTGAATTGGATACTCATGCCAGGCAATTCCTCTCAATAACGAGCTATTGTGGAAGCAATCCGTGGTGATATGCGTAAGTGGAGTGCCAAAGGATCCAGGAGGGATGGAAGTCAAGGCCTTGGCTGTTGTTTTGCGGCGGACGGCGCAGAAATAGATCCAGAGGTGACAGCAGATTTTCGCAGGCGCAGAAAAGTCACACACGGCAAATGACACAATAATCTCAAAATCACTCACCAAGTTGTTGGTACTCGTCAATCGTCTTCTTCTCACCGACCTTGAAACCGGCGGTGGTCTCCGGGCGGAGCTCATCCTCGTGAAAGTCGGCAGCGCCAGACATTGTGGATAAATCAGGAGGTATCTGGCAGCGAAAGAAAGGGTGCAAAGATGTTGTAGAGGCAAGATAGGTGCGCAAGTAAGCTGCTCAGGGTGAAGTATAAAGTGTCGTTTGTGGAGCCCCAAAAGGCCGGCCTGGAATTTAGCTCAGTACACGTCAGGGTTCACCGCCTCGAGATCAAAACACCGGATCACGTGCAAGGTCCATGCGGTTGGAGAATAGATTAAATCTAGTCGTGAGATTTTGCCCTGAGAAGGAAACAGAACAAGCTAGAGCTGACGCGTGCGGCGGCATTATACGGCAGGTTTTGATGTTGCTACCGCAGGAGGTAGAGTTGATAAGAAAAAGGCTCTGGTGAGTAACTCGAAGCTACAACAACATCTGGTCTTCCAAAGGTCACAGCAAATATGTCATTCGACGTCTCAATCTATTCGGGTTGGAGAGCACAGAAGTGATATTGCCTGGACAACAGCACAAGGTTAGAACCCTGATAAACCATGTCTTGTCACGGATGGTCATCGCGAGGCATGTATTGCATTGCACGGCATCTTGGAACACAAATCATCCCATGCCTGTGTTCGAATCGAGCTCTTGAACAAACATTGCATTAGACGCGCAAGATCGGTATCTAGCATCTTTTGACATGCCGTACTCCTCTCGAAAGACACAGATAGGTATACCTGAATTGCTGTCGTCGGTGAGCGTTGTTTCTCGCATACCGTAAGTTGGCGTGTTTATGGTTTAAACTCCCGTGATTGTGGCAGTGCGTACAGGGTATGGAGGTGCAACAGACTCTATACGCTGTGCGGCCTATCAACTGGAACACCAGAGCTGTCTGACGCTGTCTCAAAACGATTGTATCGATTGGCATCCCCTCCGATGCACGATGATGCGGTGAAAGATTCGCAGCACAGCAGTCCCCCACACGACGTTGATAACGTTGGCAACGGCTTGTATTGCGTAGGGCATGCCAGCTCGCGCTCGCCGCGTCTCTGATCATTTTGTCCTCACGACCTCTGTCCACTTTATTCTTTCGCGCCCCACCATCGCCCACACCCAAACTCGCGTCACCCTCATCGCTGTATCTACGGACCGGTACTCGAAAAGTCGCGAGCGCGACGAACAAAGACACACAAACACCAAGCCGACGCGACCCTCGTACACGATGGATGCGGAACGCGCATTGCCCGAGAAGAGGAACCCCCTCGTCGAGCCCAAGCACACCCCGCAACGTATGTTGAGCATCCCTTTGTCTGCAATGCCCCGACCGCTAATGCACACCAGTCGAGATTCTCGTCGAGAGGCGCCGTTTGGGCCAGACCGAGCTCACGGTCAAGGCTGGTCAGATTGGTACCTCAAATGCTACCAAGCCCTCGAACCTGGGCATGTTTGATTATGCCCATCTGCGCGTGCCTCTACCAAAAGACCTCCAAGGAAGCGGCATCTTTGCGCCCTCGCGCCGAAACCAATCCTACCCGGAAGCTTACTTTCTCATGGTACGCGATGAAATCTGCGCAGATCCACGCGCGTGCGCGCTAACATTGCGCCCACAGAGACGATCCAACGATGGCTATATCAGTGCGACTGGGATGTACAAGGCCGCGTTTCCCTGGTCATCGCTCGAGGAAGAGGAGTTCGAGAAGAAATACATCAAATCCCTGCCGGAAACCGACAGCGAAGAGGTCGCCGGCAACGTCTGGATTCCTCCGGAGTCGGCTCTTATTCTCGCTGACAGCTACGGTATGCGTCCATGGATCGAGGCCCTGCTCGACCCCGAGCCAATCGCAAAGGGCACCCACGACCCCAACAAGAAGATCGCGACCCCTCCTCGTTTCCTTATCCCCACTTCAGAAGCAACCAATCTGCCTCCCCCCTCAGAGGCCGTCTCATCGCGACGTCGCACTCTTCGTTCCGCCTCTCCTGCAAAGGCTCCTCCAACCCCCAGCCGCAAGATTGCAACCCCAAGGAGAACCAGACGTGCTAAACCTGCTGCTGCGAGCACTCTTGCGCCCACTGCCGAGAGCGCCGAGGATTCTTCTGTTGCTCCCGAAGCTTCTGTCGAGCCTGAGGCGGTCAAATTTGATTCCATCATTGCATCTAGTGAAGCAACAGCCAAAGCAGCTGCCGAGGCAGAGGCCGAGGCTGAAGCTGAGGCCGATCAAGTAGTCGAGGCTGTGTCAGCTCCCTCCGAGACTGTCAAGGTTGACATCGAGACCGTCACCGAGCCCGACGCCGATGGCGGTGAGCCTAGCACCACTACCCACGTCACTGTCGAGACACCGGCAAATCACCCCGATCTGCCTCTTCCGCACGATGCTCAAGAATTCCTGGATCAAGCCAAGGCCGCCATTGCCGAAGCACAGAAAATGACATCTGGTCGTGCTGCAGGCAAAAAGCGCAAGGCGATTGAGGCGTTTGTTGATGATGAAGAGGAATCTCTGACCAAGTTCCCCGAGTTCGATGCACAAGCATCATCTGCCGCAGTGGCCCCTGTTGAGCTCGTTGAGCGCCCGGCTAAGAGACAACGTACGGCTGAGATGGAGTTGCGCAAAGAAAAGATCAAGAAGCGGGCAACACTCGGAATCGCCGCCAGCTTGGCTATGGGGTAAGTGTCACATTCTGGACCTTGCAGTTGAGCATCGACTGACTGATTTGTAGCGCTATCGTGCCCTTTGCCATCGGAACGTTCTTCCAAGCGCTCTAACAAATTGCTTTGAGGATGTTGCCTTGCGTTTTGTCGTGCTTGAGATATTTGTCCCTTTTCTGAATTCTAATCAACCTGTCTTTTTCTGCCCATCATGGCAATTGTGTTTCTATCTGGGGGTTTCCGGCGTGGAAGAGAGAGGATCAGAGAAACAAAGACGTTATGGTGCTTCGCCGCTTGCCGCGTTCTTGGGCGCATTGTCGTTTTTGGAGATTACAGCAAATGTGAATGGCCTTTTTTTTTTCTCTGGTCCGATCTTCCCTTGCATTGTTTCTGCGCTCTGGTTCTGTTGCCCGCGGCTATACCCATCCTCTAGCAAGGTCTTGTGGTGTGATCGCTAGGCATATCGCCGAGGATTCGATCTCTGTCGACATGGAGAGCATGAATCCCGATCACGTCTCGAAGCGGCTTTCTGCGAGACATTGTTCCACGCTCCTTGGACTGCCGGAACAGAGCTCTCTGACTGGGTCACATTGGTTGCTTGCCGAGATATCAATGCTCTTCCGCCAGCATGTGCCTGGAAGTTTTTGTGCCTGCCGTATAGCAATCATTCAAACCAATACACCCCTGAACTCGGCTCTGCCGCCTATGCCGGCACCTTTGAGCTGTTCCCACTGCACCAGCACGCGATCCACAACGCAGCACAGCAACCTGCCACTCAAGCTGAGCTTCTTGACACGAGCCCAGCTCTCGACGTAAACCGTTCGCATCTCTCCTCTCCCAAGACGTCCTTGCAAGCCCAAGAAGCGCAGAAAGACGGACGCAAAGACCAGGATAGCCGCGGTCGCAGGACCATTGGTGAGGATGAGATCCGGGTACTCGAAGCGCGCTCCACTCGTCGCAGACGGCCGCAGCACCCTCCAGCAATCGGCAAAGCAGAGCGCGCAACTCCACGGCGCGCTGAGCAAGCCCTGATGCACCTTTCTCGCCCTCGTCGCCCCGACAACCCTGTACACCCCGCGCCCACCCATCTCTTGCTCGAACTTGGTCGCAAAGGCGGCCGAGAAGTCGTCGCCGCTCGACACCACCCAGGTGCGGTGGGTGTAGTCTTGCCAGCGCATCCGCGAGCCAGACACGCTTTTGCGCAGCATCGAGATCATTTCGGCGGTGTGGCCGCCGCTGCCGAGGACGATGAGGAGGTGGGTTGGTGTGCCGCGTTTGCGGGGCGTGGGTGGGGGTCGTCGGTGTGGGAGGATGGCGAGGATGCGCAGGGTGACGAGTTGGAGGGCTAGGAGGCATATTGTTGCGAGGATGGCGAGGAAGGGGGTGTTGAGGAGGGCCATGGTTGGTTGTGGGTGGGGGGGAGGAGGAATTACTGGTCGCTGGGGTGGAAGCGACTCTGTCTTTTGTTTTCAGCGGCTTTTCATGTTTGGTGCTTGTTGTTTACTCGTCTTGGAAGAGGAGAGTTGTTGCATGTGAAAGAAGCCCGCAATGCTTGGCGACGGCCTCGATGTATACATGTCAACCGGCCGACTTACACGCCTTTCTTGCATCTTGCTTTCCCAAACTTCGGGCTTACAACCACTTCAGGCCCCGTCGAACAAACACATACCGGGGCTTTTCTTTGCCTTGGAACAAAGTACCAAAAGCACAACCACCAACCTACAATGCTTTCGACAACATGGAGAACGGCGTGCCATCTCATGCCGTCTTTCCGGATACCTTCGACCTCCTAACCATTTTCCTGCTGCCTTCTCAATTGTTTCCTACCAAAAGATCCCGCACTACGAAGAATGACCATGGAAAAGTTGGACGAACGCGCATGTCACGGCCGGCAAAGATGATTCACCAAAAGGCAACTGAACTCTGCTCTGTATACGGCCAAGGCCGATTGAAGACTGATTACACTCATGCCACCCATAATTCATAACAGAAACCTTGCACTCAGGCTGCAATCCATGTTCCAAGGAAACATTAGTATCCCAATGTCACGAAGCCTGCTGATCAAAGCTAGGTCGCTCTTCATCGGTCAATCGAACATCGCCTTACAAGACCATGAGAGCACCGACGGAGACAGTGACAGCTGAAAGCATGGCGAATGCCAGAACATCACCGCCTCTGCTGCTTGCCATGATTGAAGATGCACCCTGATATTCCAAGTCAGCTCGGGGATCAGGAAGATATGCTACAAGGAATACTCACAGAGCCACTGGCTGTACCTGTTGCGTCGCTTCCCGAGGCCGATGCTGAAGACGAGGCAGTGCCAATACTGGAAGACGAACCAGAGCGGGAAGCAGTAGATGAACCAGAACCCGAAGCAGAGGAGGATGCAGTCGCAGAAGCAAGCTTTTCAACACCGCCAGTCAGGGTAATAGGGACGAAAGCCGCCTGGGTGCCACTGTAAGTCGTGGTAGTCACGCTAGACGTCTGGATAGTCGTGACACCAGTAACGGCGAGATCAAGAGAGTAGTTGATGGTGCAGACGGCCGAAGTGCTTCCAGACAGCGCGCACGTCTCGGAAGCAGAAACCTCCTGGCCCATGGTTTCGGTGGTGAACTCGTAGTTGAAGTGCGAAGGGCCCTGTGTCATGGTTTGCTGGGTCCCGTCAAATCAGTATGTGGGTTTGGTTCGACGTCTGCGTTGTGACTCACAGTGAATCTGGTACCGCAGGCTGCTCCTCCGGCACAGACGATGTGGTAGACGGTGTCGGTGGGACCGACGGTCGCTACCGAGCCCTCCCATGTCTGTCCCGAGGGAGTAGGTCCTCCGAGGAACAGTGACACGACAGAAGACGAGTCTTGGGCCACGGCGCCGAGGGCGAAACTAGCCAGAAGTGCAACAGAGGAATACATGATGGTGATGATGGGTATCGATGGTTCGGTAAGTGTCAATGGGATTAGTAGTCAACGTCAATCTGCAAGAACTCGAGAAACCTCAATGCAAAGAAGGAAACGAAGGTTCTCGTTATATAGGCAAGTTTGTAGTAAATGACTCGGCGCCAACGCTCCTTCCGCACCTGAATAAGAAACTAACCAGGCACGCCTATTTTCCCGATACCAAATTACTGCCGCCCTCTCCTCAGAAACTAGACGGCGTGCCATGGCTTGGGGAGTGGGGGTCTTGAAGGAACGCCAAACCACCCGTTAACCTGTTCAGCGCTTGAACAAGGGAGAAGACGGCGGCATCAAGCCCGGCAGGATTCAAGACTAATTAAACTCGAATCCTTAATTTGATTTTCGAAGGAAACACTGTTTTGCCTAATAACTGTTTCGCTGTTGCCCCGATCTTCCCACTTTTACTCCGCAGCTCTGGATGCATTTGGGTATCGTCCTAAATCCTTCGTTGGCATCCAAGGTCTTGGAGTTGTTCGCCGAATGGATATAGCGCGGGAATAGAATGGATGTTCTTTTCCGCGGTTTGTTGCTATTTCTGTTGGACGTGGTTTCTCTTGGTTTGGAGTCGGGAACCGCCCCTGCATGTTGCTGTGCGGGAGGCTGCGGCCTCGAAAGGCACGCGTGAGCTCGCGTTAGAGTCAAGGCGTGTCAAGACCTGGTTTTCTTCAGCGTGAGTCGCGTGTAAGCGCTCCCGATAGACTTGACCTGACTAAACACATGCCTACCATGATTGACTCTTGCGTACTGTGAGCATTTAAGCCATTTCCCCTACGCAACGAGCGAGAAACCCGAGAAGGACGCCAAAATAAATATGGTGGTAATTACAATATAAGCCAAACCCTCGGGTGCCACAACCTCCACTCGCTGTCTACACCTCTTTTGCGCCTGCGAGAATGATAAACAGTTGAGAGACCGTCGCTTTGTCGTGTCAGAAATTGAAAGAGAAAAAAAAAACATGCAGCGGTCATGTCCGTTCTGCCTGTCCCAGGCGCAAGGCCAACAGTGCGCGTACGTCGGTCACGTATTGCAAGCCCTCGAGTAGAGGTACTAGATGCAAGAGGTCGTTGTCAGTGGGATCGCTTATCCAGCCCTCTATTGGAATGGCGTTGTCTGGGACGAGTGTGTTAGAGAGGTCATGGTGTGTTGGAGTTGTAAGTCGGCTTACCTTCATGAAAGATGTAGCTCATGGGACTGTTGTCGAGGATCATAACTTTGCTCAGATCAGGCTCTATCTGGGTCAAGTCCTTGATGTATGCGCCGTTGCGGAAGGTGCAATGTTGGCGGTAGTAGCGACCGCTAAAATACTTGCGCTCGCGTTCGAGCCAGTCAATGACGGGATCTGCGTATTCTTGGACTGATGCAGTGAAGACAATGAGGTTGTACCACTTGCACACCTGATGGGTAGGGGTCAGCGTGAGGAAGACACAGTGCGTGGCGCATCGCGAACCTTGCGGAGAAAGTCATGGCAATAAGGGCGCTCATGAACATAGTACAAGATGGGCACCTGAGGACCGAGCACCAAGCCATTGCCGCCAATGGGACCTCCTAACTTGACTTCGACCATGTGACCAGTGCTCATCCTGCCACCCTTTGCCATGCTGTGAATCAGGGTTTCGTCCAGATCGATGATGAGCGTCTTCTTGGGCGGATCAGGACTGAAAGCCATGGCATAGGACGGCTGGCGCCTAGGGACCAGCGGTCGCGGAGGAGCAGGGGCGCGGGGGTATTTCAGCTTGGTCGAGGCAGCGCTCGACGGAGACTTGAGCGAGTTGGCAACGGCAGCGACTTTGTCTTGGTCCGTCTTGTCGGCATCTGTGGGCTTGCGCTGACGCCTCCGACGGAGGGCGTCCTCGTTGTGCAGCTTGATACGTATCGACTTTTTGGCGGGAGCTATCTCGTCTTTTGAGGCGGCGGCCTTTGAGCGCGTGTTGCTGGCGGGGCCTTGATCGAATGAAGGGGCGGGTTCTACTTCCACATCGGACTCGGAAGATGCTGAGGAGAGCGACTCGATAGACGTGCCTCTTGGTCGTGTCTTGGGCTTGGTTGTGGGAACGTCGTGGCTGAAATCGGCCGGCTGGGGCGAGAACAGGCGGCGCATTGATCGCATTGGTAGGAGAAGGGAGAAGTTGCCGTCAGAATGGTAAAAGGCAGCTGCGAGGTAGCGCAAGGGGGCGGTGAGAAAGCTGAGGATGACTTTGATCGAGGCCACGACGATGCGGGCCACGCGTTGGGGGAGGCGCCATGTCGAAGACGAGGGCGACGAGGGCGACGAGGCTGGCGAGGGAGCGCGATGCGGCGAAGACGAGTCTGCTTCCGGGGGCTTCTCAAAGGGCGTCGAAGAGGCATTGCTGGTGCTCGCGGTGCGCGAGCGCGGCGGACTGGGCGGCGGCGTGGGACTGAGTCCCGAGAGGATGTTGAGCGCGTTCATTGCAAGCCCATCACACCCTTCGCCTTCGGTCTGCCGGTTCTTTCAAGTGTCCCAATGCGAACGCCGCGGCCGCCCATGGAAAGCTCTTGCAAGCTGCGGTGTGAACTGAGCTGAGCTGAGCTGGTCTGACCTGAGCTGACCTGGTCTGACCTGATCCGATCTGCTCTGCTCTGCTCTGCCCTGCCCTGCTCTGATCTGCTCTGATCTGATCTGCTCGAGAGCCCGAGTGCTTCGGCATCACCATCACCATCATGCCGCCCTGACCACCAAACCGTAAACGCGGGGTGCCGCCTGTCGCATCCTTCACCACTTGGCGCCACTCATCACGCATCCCAGTCTCTCGTTGATATTGTCGCATCCGCCATGCGTGCAAACAACGACCGTGTCTCGCACAACTCCCTGCCCTTGGTCTTGTCGCTGATTGCTCTGCCATGTGCCATTGCTGTTTGGTTTAGTGCCGTCCAGAACCAAGTCCGCGAGCCTTACCTTGTACCTTTACCATTTCCCTCTCCCACTCCCACTCCTCCTTTCTCCTAACCCGAGCAGGATGAGGTTTTCCACGTCGGCCAGGTCCAGCAGTACTGCAATGGCAACTACTGGCATTGGGATCCCAAAATCACCACCCCGCCGGGCCTGTGAGTTGCCGGCCAAATCTTCTCCATATCTCCACTGATTCTCGTCAAGCTACCTCCTTTCCATTGTCTTTTACAAGATTACAGGACGTTGCGACCTGGATGCCTTGAGGTTCTTGAATGCTTTTTCCCTTTTTGCCATCTTTTTCTTTCTCCTGCATACCAGCCCTCCAGTCTCGCCTCGCTCAGGTCAACAGCTGCGCTCCCCAAAACCCTCCAATTTCTTGTCCGATGTCTGTCCCCAGCAGATCCATACCGCTCTCAACATCTGTCTCTTTCCACCCTTGTTCTTCTTTTGCGCACTTTACTACACCGATGTCGCTTCGACTCTCAGCGTCCTGCTTTTCCTGAGACATGTCATGGAAAGCTATTCTCGCGGCCCTGCCACTTTCTTCCAGGCTTCCCTTTCCATCCTACTTGGTGTCATCTCGCTATCATTTCGCCAAACCAACATCTTCTGGGTCGCCGTGTTCCCAATCGCTTTGTTGGTAGTCAGCAACCTGCACGACAGAGTCGAGGCCATCAGACCATCGGGCGCTGAATCTGTCGTCTTGAAGTCTTGGCAAAATTCCACTTTCTATGATCCTCAGATGCGTGATGCTATACTAGACGGTCGGTCATGAACTAATCCAAGAGGGTGATTATTCATGCTGACTGGTATCAGATTTCTGGCTTTGTTGCGCGTCTCTCGCCACCCTGTCTCTGCGTGCCATCTACTCTCCAAAGAGGTTACTTAAGATTTTGAGTCTTGCATGGCCTTACATCTTTCTGCTCGCACTTTTCGGTGCATTTGTTGCCTGGAACGGCAGCGTTGTGCTCGGTACGTGATACGCAGTCTCTTGCCATTCATCAATCTAATGTTCACTCAACCAGGCGACAAATCAAACCATGTTGCGACACTGCATCTGGCTCAGATGCTTTATCTGTGGGCTTACACTTCCTTCTTCTCGCTTGGCCTTATATATCCCTTCCTTGCGCAGGGACTACTTGCTATCGGTGCATGGCTGCCTGTCGTCGCCACGATAGAGCCCATTCTCATCTTCAGCAGGCACAAATTCCTTCCTCGGCCCCTTGTGCTTGGCATTTTCGCCATGCTTAGCCTGTCGGTCGTCAGATTCAACACCATTGTGCATCCTTTCACCCTCGCTGACAACAGACATTTCACCTTCTATGTCTTCCGGATTTTACTGAGCCGCCCTGCCGTCAAATACCTTGTCGTACCGGTCTACATTGCTGCTGGCTGGTCCACCCTTCAAGCTCTCGGTGCGCCTGCCCAGATCTTTCAAGTCAAGGAAGATGAAAAAGACGACGGTGATGGTCCTACATCACTAAATGACAAGAAAGAACTTCAAACCAACAAAGAGGAAAAGCGTCAAGTTCTCCGACTCAACGATGCACCCTTTGGGGAGGGCACCACTGTCAGCTTTGTCCTTGTCTGGCTCGTGGTTTCGGCCTTGCAACTCGTTACCGCTCCACTGGTGGAGCCGCGCTATTTCATCTTGCCATGGATCATGTGGCGGTTGCGCGTACCGCAATCACACCCAGGTGCGTCGTTGATGACCAGACCGACGCACAAGAATTGGAAGCAATGGTGGGAGAAGGAGAGACGGAGGCGAAATATCGATCGCAGAAGCTGGACACGATGGCTCTGTACGATCTTGTGGGCCGAACACGACCATAGGCTATACCTTGAAACGATCTGGTTCGTGGTCATGAATGTGGTCGTGGGCAGAATTTTTCTGACCTGGGGCTTCGAGTGGAAACAAGAGCCCGGCAAGGTACAGAGGTTCATGTGGTAGTCTAGTCAAGGGGAGTCTAGATGACCTGTATCAGTACATATGATGCTGAAAATGCAAAATAGACAATCTACCACGGAATTCATGTACCTAATTATCGCTGCAACGTTGCATGTCCCCATGAACTTTCAGGGGGTCCGGAGACACCTGTGCAACGTTAAGAACCTCTCTTGCTAATCGATGTGACTTGGGGAGACAGTGCCTTTGACTTTTAACTTGCTGCTGCTGCCCCGTGCCGTCTTGATGGTGTGCCTGCCCTCGGACGGTTGCTGCACTATGCGGTCTCTTGCCGTGCATGGACGGACCCATAGAAACTTCATGTCCTAGCACATGTGTCTCGTAGTCGAATGAGCATGCTCGAGGTTTGCGATCTCGACAGAGACACTACAGGCTTGAGGAACAAGCAGTGGATATTCATCACCCCTGGCTTTTGTTTCGCGGCAAACATGCCTAACTGTTCCAATCACTTTTTTTTTTACCTCACTTTGCTTGTAACAAGATAGTCGGCATTTCACTTCACGCCTCGTTAGCATGCTCTGTCATGTCTCGGGTATGACACATCCTGTACCTACCTACCTACCTTATTTTGTTCACTTTTGGCCAAAAGCGATATCGTACACAGACATTTCAGAAAAATTCCCACTCTTCGACCTTACGAGCACATCCCAGGATGAGGCTTCTCAAGCTTTCAACACGCTGACAAGTGAGGACCAAACCATGTGCTCGATCGAAGTATTCGGACATCTCCACTTTATACCTGGCCTGGATTACTGACGGGCAAGGTATAGACTCGTGGGATGAGAAGAATGTTTAGATCTGTGATTTCTAGAAGGTGAAGATGGCGGTGTTGGAGGATGGGCAGTTTGGCAGTGAGGAATCTAGGATAGTGGGTTTGTTGAGAGCCCGTGATTTGCTCGTGTTTGGTGTGACCCTGTCTGGATTTTTTTTTTTTCAGACCCTGGTATTTGTAGTCTGTATAGTGAGTTGCGAAACCCAAGATATGGCTTGATTTGTTCACGGAGATTCATGAACAGTCTTGTCATGAACAGTGAGGGCTCCTGTGCAATCAGAATCCCAGGTTCCAAAGAGTCGATCCAGTACAGCAATATTCCATACACGTGTTATATGCTCTACAAAAGCTCCGTGAAGATCCAGTGCATCTATACCTCCATGAAACCTCCCAGTCTACCCACCCACAAGCTCCTCAAACAATACTGTCCGTCTCATAAAACGGATCGTTCGGGTCGAAAGGAAACTTCCTGACCACGACATCACCCGTATAATCCCACAGATCCACATCCTCAGGCGCAAACTCGACCGCGCAACTACCTTCCTTTTGTCCAAACGTCTCGACGGCACTCACATTGCCACCGCCATAGTCGATCCTGACTTGATTGACAGTCTGACGGCTGGGGTCGCCTTCCAAGTAATTCAGCGGCGAAAACGACAGGCCCGCATGAGCTGTGCTGAAGACCGTGTTGGGTAGGTCGCCCGTGTGGGGTACGTGGTGCATGCCCAGATTGAGCCAGAGCACGAGATCAGTCTGCGTGAGGTTCTCGCCGTCGAAGAAGGCGTCGAAGTTGATTGGCGGGTCGTGCACGTCTTGGTTGTTGTACGGGTGTGCCGCGCGCGGCTCATTGTCGTGCTGCTTGGTGATTTGGAGGTCGTGGTTTGCCCAGCGTGCTGCGTTGGCCAAGTTACTCGAGTCCTCGACGGTCAAGTGGATGGCGCCTAGTGAGGGGGCTACGCGGTAGCCTCTGTATTCGCCATACTTGTTTCGTGCGTCTTTGTTGACCACGCTGTATTGGGTGCCGCTGTTGGCGCCCCAGAAAAGACGACTCCCGTCTTCGCTGTCGATGAACGACTTTTCGAGCTTCATTGTGTTGCGTGCTTTACCTTTCGACCAGGGGTATGTTGTTGAGACTGGCACCTGGTTCACCACGGCAATGGTGTTGTTGGTGCCCAGAATGTCAAAGTCGGCTTTGAAGTTGAGGACATGATCGTGCATACTGCCAGAGAGATGGTCGTGAATCTTGAAGCCATACTCTTCATTGTTGGCGAAATACGCGCTTTGAATGTAACCCGAGGCTCGAACTTCGACATTGATGGTGCCGTCTGTATTCAAATCATGTCAATGCCACTTTCTTGCACCTATAACGAACAAACTTACCCATGTAGAAAGAGTACGAGAACATATAGTCGTAGTTGCCGACAGTACTGACGGAGCGGATGGTGAAATAAGTGTTTTTGGTAGCGCTGACATATTCAGAGGTGCTGTGTCGCTGGAGAGGGTAGTCGGCAGTGTACTCAAAAAGACACAGGCTATCGACGTGGGTATGGGTTGTCTCAGACACATAGAAGCTGGTGTTCAGGTACGTAGCGTACGCAGGACAGTCGTATCCCTTGACCAGCTGGAACGCATATGGTCCGAAGCCATAGTAGGTATCAAGGTAAGCTGTACCGCTCTGCACGGGGTCTTGTCCGGCGTAGTGAGCCAGAGCCTCCTGTAGGCCTAGCTCGTACAGAACCCTTTGGCCTTTGTAGCGGATATCCCAGAGACTGAGACCGGTATCGCGTTGATAGCCCACGAAGAAGGAAAAGTCCATCCACTGTACCCATTTGCGTTCGACGTCCACTGCAAACCTAGCTCCACTGGGTGCGATCGAGGTAGGGGGGTAAGCAGTATCAAGTGGAAGTACGGGTCCATGCTGGTCTGTTCGAGCCCAGTCACCTTCCACGTTGGCGCCTAATTTAACAAATCCTGGCGAGTAATACGCAGCTCTGAAGGCCTGGGTCGTTTCGTAGAAGATGTCATTGTAGTACCAGCCCTCCATCTTCCATTGGCTAGGGTCACGTCCGGTCACGTCGCTTCTGAAGTACAGACCAAGAGGCAGAAGAGTCTGAGTGTCGAACTCATCGGCCGATCTCATCCAAAAGGCGTCCCATCGAACCACCCGCCCGTCGTCCTGCCAGAGAGGATCGATACCCCAGATATCGAGAGTGTCGTTATCCTGGCCAAGAGCAGTTCCGCCCCAGAGGTCGAGTGTAATGTCCGAGACGGTCGCGCTGATTTTGTAAAGCCATTCGGAGTACACAGTATCGTCGGCGTCGGCATCTAGGTTTCGCACACGACCACTAGTCTTGCGAGTGTAGGGATACTCCAGGGGTTGCCATGTGGTCGTTCCATTCTCCACGCCTGAACTCTGAATTGGACCGACAAGAATATCCTCATAATACGGTTCCTCAGAGGCACGATGGTCCAGTACCACATGAGCATATCTTGACGGAGCGGGGCCGGCATTGTCAAGATAGTTCAAGACATCTGTTTTGTTCGGGTGCATAAGCTCGACCAACAGACTTTAATATGTCAGTCTAGGCGACAAAGGGCAGAAGGCTGCTTTGCATTTCGACACCCTTAGAAGAGAGTACACGGCGATGGAGAAAGGTGATCCAAAACATGTGGTTGCATAACCATCGCCATGGAGCATGATTTCAAAAAAATGTGACGGGGACACTCACATCGTATTGTCCCATTCACCGGCATCATCGCTGGTGGTGAGATTGAATTCCGGCTGTGCAAAAAGCCACTGGGTTACCGAAGCGGCTTCGATATCGGTCAGGCCTCCCCAAACGTTGTCTTTTGGGGCCGACACCTTGGTATAATCGCTGTCAGGACACGAGACGATGGTCGATGGGACCGACGTTTCGTTCAACCAACGCCTCGCATTCCTAGAAGCACCTTTTCTCGCTCTGCCTTGACGAACCCAGGAAACTTTAGGATCGGGACTAGGGGCCGATAAGGCATTGGCAAGGAGAAAGGAGAATGTAAAAAGGAGGCTTGGAGAGAGCCTCATGCTGTTTTAATCGATCGAACACAAGAGATGAACCGAGACTTGATCGCACACTCCACCTAACTCGACCTACCTCGACATCTTGTACTCGCCGTTATCTTGATGCTCGGCTTGAACCTCGGGATAAGAGTGCACCGAGCAACCGCACACGCCATTTGTTATCATCACATGAACATAGCAGATTCAGATCCTTGCCTGCACCGTAATTCAGTCTTGACTGCAAGATAGCGCCTATGCATAGCCTATCTATGGAGGCGCATGCGGACGAAATGAAACAGACGGGCGTGAAGCTGGTTGAGCGGTCAATGCAGATGTCGCCCAAAGGTTAAAGTTCGGAGGTCGGAGAATTGGCGAGCGAAGGCTGAAAGCTGAAGGAAACCTGGGAGCTGAAGTGGGATGTAAAAGGAAGCTATGCACGAAAAGCTAACCGCCGGATGACTGCTCAACAAGCCGGGATGCACTTGACCTTTGCTGAGAGCAATGTCGCCAGTTGCGACCAATGGTTACGCAGCAACGTTGCGTGAGTATGCAAAAGCGATCAATTGAAGAAGCAGGATAGGGCGCGCATCGACGGATATAGCATAGACAGAGAGTCGGCCGCAACTGCTGCTGCAGTCTTCAACCTGGAGTCCTCAGTACGGATGATGTACAGGGATATGCCGCGATTGGCTAGGGTCAGGGACCGGAAGACACGCGGGGCTAGCGGTCAGTGGCGCACCTAGGTGGGCCAGTGGCTTGCTTGGCGTCGTTCGAGCTGATCGATTCGCTGCAAGGTCAGGGTCTGGAAGGAGGGTCGAAGTCCGGGGCGGCGGGCGTCAAGGGAGACGGGAAGATGGCACCGTTTCCACCAAACGTGGCACGGAGGGCTTGGATGTTGTTGCGAGGCGGAGCGTGACAGGTCGCGTGTGTTGCAGCAAGGGAAGGATAAAAACAACACGAGCCTAGCATGTGCAATTAATATATGTTGGGGGGCAAGGATTGCCAGGGCCCAGGGCGTCGAGAATTGGATGCCAAAAGCAGAAGCGGGCGGAAACGAGATGGTTGGAGATCGAGACCCAGCAGCGTGGAGTTGCCGAAAGCGCCTTGCTTGCTTGCTTTGCCTTGGTTGCTTGCTTTGCCTTGGTTGCTCTTGCCTGCTTGCTCTTGCCTGCAAACCTGCCTGACGCTTTGGCAGCAATTACGACGTCGTGACTGGATGTCAGGCCTGAGGCTCGCCACACACTCTTGTGCACCCCTGGCCCCCCTCTGGCTCGCTCTTGCTCGTGCTGCCTTGTTGCAAACTCTGTACCTGTATGCAGCTGCCCACCCAGTCAGAACACAAGCAGCGCCTGTGTCTCTGTCGCCATGCCGCTATGGCCCTTTGGCAGGAAGAAGCGGCGCACCAGTGCCAGCACCAGCACCAGCGCAACGACAACTGCCACAAGCACCGCACCAACAGCTCCGCCAACGACTGCAGGCCGTGTTTCAGATGCTCCGGCACAGGCCACAGCCCGTCGGCCCAATCACTCCGACCGTGTCGACCGACTCGACCCCGGTCAGAGCAACCTCTCGCTCGACCGTCAAGGCAGCGTGCAGCACGACTTAACCGCCCTGCCTGCCCTAGAAGAGCTCGAGGCAAGCCCTCATCTCCGGCCCGCCAATGCCCATAAACCAGTCCACCCTTACACCCTCGACCGCCCCTCGTCTGCCCGCTCGCACACCCCGACCACCCTTCAGCCGCCGCCGCCGTCTGCCCATCCCAAAGCCTCCACCCCTCATCGCCGTCCGTCAAACAAGAGGAAAAAGGACCACGCCCTCCGCGAGGAAGAGATCCGCCAAATGAGTGCTCCCATGCACATCCCCAAGAGGCCTGCCGCGCCGGCCAATGACTTGCTCCGCCGCGACAGCAAAAAGGCTCGACGCACTCTCACCAAGCGACCCGACGATACCCGCTCCTCGACCGTCTCTCTGCCGCTGCAGGAATCCCTCCGATCGAACATGTCTGCCATCTCGGAGCAGCGCGCCTGGGAGATTGGTGCCATGTCTATTCTGAACCCCCGTCCTACTGTCCGTGTGTCGGGCACCTTCAACCACTCTCCTTCGCCTGCCGCAAAGCGATCACGCAACATGGGCAAGCTGCCCGAGCTTGCTCGCAGCTCAAGCGGCCGAAAAGATCGCAGAAAAGTCGCCGACCTTGCCGATGATCTCAACTCGGCCGAACTCCGCATCCTGATGGAGCGTGATCAGCGAAGAAAGGAACAGAAGGCCTTGGAACAGCACGAACACCTTGAGCGCAAGCTGCGTAAGAGAGCAGAGAAACAACGTCTGGAAGACGAACGCAGAGCTCGCGAGGCCCGCGAGAACGCCACCCCTCCCACTGCCATCCACCCTGCGTTCCGCGACCAGCAACCAGAGGGTGAACTGATTTCTCCTGCATCGCTCAGAAACCAAGCCAAGCAGTCCGCCATTGGTGGCCAAGAGACGGCCTCCAAGGGTGGTACCTACCTGCGCTACCCTCCAGGCCAGGACATTCCTCAAAACCCCTTTGCCGATCCCGAGTCCGCCAGACTTGACTCTGTGGACCCCTTCAACGCGCCCGGTGTCGAGTACTCTCCAGTCCAGACGCCGCTGGATGAGCCCGTCCTAGAAACTGCCCGAGCCGTTCGTCTCTCGACCGGCCACATCTCTCCCCCTGCTTCCCCCATCCCTCCCGTTCAGCGCGAGATCCAAGCATCGCCCAGCTTGCCCGAAGTCGCCTATCCTGCGTCGGTGCGCACATCGAGCCACCCTGCTAGCTCTTTCGAGTCCAGCAGACGTAGAGCGTCGGAAAGTGGTAGCCGTCGCATAGGGCCTGGAAGCTGGGCTTCCATTTTCCGCCGTGGAATCAGCTCGACCCGCGCGTCCGAAGACAAGCCAGATCGTTCAAGTCCATCGGAATTTTCTTTTGTCAACACTTCTAGAGAATCCATGGCCAAGCAGCCTATTCCCGCCCATCTCGTACAAGCCCCGTCGACGCGTCAATCTGGCGCTCCCGTTCGCACTCAGAGCAAGTTCCGCGAGGACCTTCCCGAGCTGCCCATTTCTCCGCCATCGTCTCGCGTACAGTCTCCCGAAGTGAGTATGTTGGCATCCGGTGTGGCAGCTGCGCGACGTGCCAAACGAGTCTCCGATAGACAGGGCAAGAATACGGAATCGCCCGACCCCATGTTCAGCATTAGAAACGATTCACCCGCGATCCCAGAAGACGAAGAGTCGATCGTTCTGTCTCAGTCGTATGGCTCGGTGGACTCGGAAGGCAGTTGGATCAGTGGGCGCTTGATCAAGCGTACATCTGCCTCTCATGGTCCACACCCGCGCAGCAGCCTAAGCTCTTTCAAGAAACAGAAAAATGAGTTTAGCGGCAGCTTCGATCGCTTGCCCGTTGCAGAACACGAATACTTTGCAGCCTTGACACCAGATAATGGCAGCCGTCGTGACTCGGCTGAACAGATAGTTGATGTCACGCCGACAGCCGAACCCTCTCCTCTCGATTCTACTCCGCTCAAACAAGCGACGGCTCGTCGCCGACCAACCGTCGTGCATAACGACCCTCGCTTCAAGTCTCGCGAGGGACTGCTTACCGAGTACGTCGCTGGCGAACCAACAACCCCGTTGCGCGAAGGCAGCATCAGCGGCGAATCTACTGAACACTCCCCGGTGGAGTTGCAGAAAGCACAGAGCGTCAACTACGGTCG
Organism: Aureobasidium mangrovei; assembly: GCA_021014315.1. NCBI lineage: Eukaryota > Fungi > Ascomycota > Dothideomycetes > Dothideales > Saccotheciaceae > Aureobasidium > Aureobasidium mangrovei. The sequence goes on along the minus strand of JAJJJQ010000004.1, from coordinate 1,166,603 downwards.
CACTCTGGGCCATGTCAAGTCTATGAGCGCAGGAAGTGCCAAGTTGCTAGACATCACACCGCAGAGGAGCAAGAGTGTGAGCACGATGCTCACAAACCCAAGTCCACGTTCATCACCTCGTATAGCTCAGGAATAGACCGACCAGTCGTCAAGAACGACGCATTCGTTGGACCATCTCATTTGTTTTTGGATCTGGAACCATGACGCAGAGCATGACGTTACGTCTTCGTTGCAATTTTCTTTACGGTCGATGGAAGATGTTTCGATACCCTTTTCGGTTTGAGATGAAACAGAGCCTTTGTTCTTTTTGTTTTGTTGTAACTAGGGGTTCCCCGGTGGGACGATGACAGCGCGGTGTTGGAAGCGGATTGCTTGTATACTACACCAGGGTCCAAAAAGTAGACACAGTATCGCTGTGAGGAACAGAGATTGTTTATTCGAGCTTGTGTGTTGATGCCCAACCGAAGTGCTTGCACGTGGTATGCATGCATGTGTTGCTCACGTATGCACCTTCTTTGTCATTTTGCGTTGCTAATGGTGCAATCGGCAGGAACAGCACGCAACATGTGGATTAAAAAGCAGCTTGTCGAGAGGGTCAAGTCTTGCGACTGCCAGAAGCATCGCTGACTGCCAGAGAAGTGTCTGGCGACAGGAATGAGACGACAGTTGGGCAGACGGCGAATTCCGGAGCAGAGGCCGGCGTGGCCGAAGGCGAAGGGGTTGAATCATAATGCTTTGATAAGCAGAGAGGCGCGGACCCCTCGTTTCGTGTCGTCTCGTCTCGTCATTGTCGCTTCTTGTGTCGAGTAACAAGCTGTCTTCCAATCCTCACCTACTATATGTCCCTGGCTTCCACCCTCCGTCGCAGCCTCCTTTGCACCGCAAGAAACACATCGGCCTCTTCCGTCGCCAGAACTTCTGCCAGACCCCAAGCGCTTTCGCAGCACATCTTCAAGCCCGCTTCCCTCAAGCCCGCCACCACTAGATCTTTCACTGCTACAATGGCTTCCTCCGGTGTTCACAACCTCCAGGCGTGAGTCTTTTTCCTTTCCTCCAGCTTCATTCCAGCTTCTCTTTCATTTCGCTTCTGCTCTGCGCGTGTTGAGAGGGCCTGAAGCTGGAGAGCAAAAAAACCACAAAATTGTGAATACACGGTCCAACTGACACGACAACAGCAAGACCGACTTTGACTCGGCCCGCGCTGAGACCGGCACCCTGATGGTCGTCGACTTCTTCGCCACCTGGTGCGGTCCCTGTAAGGCCATTGCCCCCGAGGTCGTCAAGTGAGTTTTCGGCATCTCCCTCTTGTCGACGGCGGCGGCAGCAGCAGCAGCAGCAGCAGCAAGAAGACTAACATTCGCTCAAAGGATGTCGTCCAAGTACCCCAGCGCCCGCTTCTACAAGATCGACGTCGACGAGATCCCCGAGGTCGCCCAGGAGCTCAACATCCGCGCCATGCCCACCTTCGTCCTCTTCAAGGACGGCCAGGAGGTCGCTACCGTCGTCGGTGCCAACCCCTCTGCCCTCGAGGCCGCCGTCAAGCAGCACGCCTAAACTACCCTCACACATTGCATGCGACTGCTCCTATAGTTAATGAAGAATAAAATACACGAGATTTTTCTTTTTTGATCCTGAAGCGCATCTCACTCTGCCTCTGGCTCTCGTTATATATGCTTTCTCTTGTTTTCTTGCCCTTGCCTGAAGAGTTGCTGTGGAAAGAGATGACGATGGCCCAACAGGACATTTTGTCCTGGAGATGGCATATCGTTGCGAAAGTAACAAATTCATGTTTACCACTACACCATTTCCCTAGCAAAGTAAAAGCACGGCGATGGATGTGCGTCAGCAGAGTGCTCATTTCTGACATTGCTGCTTGGAAGGAACCTGGCTGTGCAAGTGGGATATTTCTGCACTGTCCCTGCTGCACGAGCAAATGGCGAATCTGTTGCCGATCTGTTCTGTGCGCTGCCATTCGATCCTGAGAACCGGTCTCATATCGACACAGCAACAAAGAAAAACATATGTGCACTGCCTTCGGCACACAATTAGCATAGAGTAGTTCTAAGGTTCAGAGAACTTTCGAGCGAGGGGTTCTCACAGAGCGACTTGCTTGAGCTATCGTTATATATATTCGTAAGGTCTTGACACGATAGGAGTGGCTTTCAATGCCGAAAGAGGGGTGGTCTTCCATCTCATTAGTTATCATCCGAGCAACACATTCATGCATCCATGATTCTGTAGGCGGCCTTCAGTCTCCGCCAAACATCATATCGTAGGCCGTGCCTTCTATCGGCGTGCCAAACTCGATATCCTTCTCCCTGAGCACTTTCGAGAACTCTTGGAGCGTCGAATACCAAGCCATATCCTTTGCATCCATTGCATACAGGCCTGGTCTCTGTTCAACCCATACGTTCATCAATTCGAGATTTGGGAAACTTTTATGTTGCTCCATGAAGACTTCCAAGCATCGTCGGAACCTGTTGTCGCAGTGACGAATATTCAACTCACAGAGAGATGTTGGTAGCAAGGCCGTGAATGAAGGCTCCTCAGGCACTTCATCGTCCAAGTAGAAGAGCAAGTCCATGTTGATCTCCAGGATCTCGAGCTTCTTGAACCCTCGAAGATCGAATGGACCTAGAAATAGAACAGTATCGTAGAGTTCATTTGGCATGATCAGTTTCAGTCGCAGAAGAGTATCGGATCTCTGCGACAAGCACTCAAGAAATTCTTCTCCCAGATCGATCTCCTCAGTGTAGCATGAGAACTTGATGCACAAAGATTGCAGGTTTGTGCATGAGCTGATGAAAGATTTGATTGAGGCATGCCCAAGTGAGCATTTCTCGAGATGAACTTCTTGAATGTTTCTCATCGGTAAGAGCCAATGAAGGTTGTTGCTGTGATCTTTGATACTCCCATGTATTTGAATCGATTTCAAGGCGGGAAGAGCCAAAATGAAATCGCATTCGACAAGGCTGAGCTTCGGTTCCTCGTCTGCTTCCGCTCGGATGATCAAGGTCTCAAGGCGTGACAGCGCAGGCAAGAACGCAGTCGACAGAGCACCGAGGTCGTCTTTGAGCAGAGTTCTCTTTTCTCCATTGAACAGCGTATCTTGTCTCCACAAATCATTGCGGACAAGCTCTCGAATCATTGGAGTCAAGCAGTCTCCCAAGGTCTCTGTCAAAGGTTTCAGATCCAAGATCTTGAGGTTCGGCGACAATGTGATCAAAAGTGCGATCTCTGCATTCACTGCCCCTTTGCGCAGAATACGCCGCCAGTCTTTCCGCCAGGCACTAGGATGACTGTAGCCCTCACGATCAACTGAATTGTACTCGGGGGTAATGTTTGGCAAGCGCTGGCTGGCGTTCGCAAACAGCTCGACAAGGAACGGATCGACTTCCCGTAATCTGCCACTATCGTCTTCCCACCATGGTTCGATGTCAGTAAAATCCTCCAGTTTCAAGTATTCTACCCGAGCCGCGAGATCTGGTCGTTGTATCAGAGTGCGAAGAAACAGCTGCAGCCGAGTAGGTGGTCTGTATGGCTCCACACATTTGTCCGTGAGCCAATAGTCGTCTTCACGGTCTTTCCAGTACAAGCGATACAATAGCGGCTGAGCGAATGTGCACAAGGACTTTGATGTTCGACAGACATCTAGAAGCGTTTCTCTCGCAGTCTTGAACTCGCAATAGTCGTCTTCGTGCAACAGGTCAGACGGCGAAGGCAGACATTGTAGAATGTACAGTAAGATCTCGTCAGGTAGTTGGACCATGTTGTCTATCCATGGAGACAAGTATCGACGGGTTGTCGCGAAGGAGAAGACGCGTTCGTTGAAACGCGAAGCTTGAGACGCTCAATTGCCTCTTTCCACACGTGATGACCACTCACAAAAGAATTTATGCCGAAAAAAGAGACGATGTTGTCGACACTGTGTATCGCGTTTCTTTTAATATTCAAGAGATATTGATAGTATGATCAGTTGTGCCTCGTCACGAGAATTGATTGTCGTGGAAATGACAAGCGTGCGGTGGGCTGTGCCAATCAACGTCAGATCACAGCAGAAGCACGCCATCGCTTGGATGCATTTAACAAAAACAGAGTCCATATTAGCCGCGGCAACTAAGTGTAATTAGATAGCCGACAGGTGGATTGATGCGCGCTGGGGGGTGATCTACGCCGTTGGTGGCTGACTCATACCTCTTGTCTTTCGAACAGTTGACCACAGCGGCAGTCCTGCAGAAGAACCAGATCCAACATCGTCACCATGTCTGCCGAGCTCACTTTATACTCACGACTATCGCTGCCTTCGAGCGAAGCTCAAATCCCGGTCTTGGGCCTTGGTGTCTGCGTGTCTTCAAGATGCGAACAATCAGTCCTCTCCGCTTTTGAGAATGGATATCGCAGCGTCGACACAGCTCAGATCTACTACAATGAACGTGAGACGGGCTCAGCAGTCAACAAGTTTCTGGCTCAGAACCCTTCTGTCAAGCGTTCTGATATCTTTGTCTGCTCCAAGCTGTGGGAGGTGGATCTTACAAGGTCGGACATGCCGAAGACCTTTGACGAATTGTGCAATGCTGGACCCTGGCCTTTGAACAGTCTTGAGGCCGGCCACACTGCCTACTCTCGTTCAGGTGCTATTGAGGGTCTAAACAAGAGCCTGAACGCTTCTGGACTCGACTACTTTGACCTCTATCTGTTACACAACCCTCGGCCCGGACCCGATGCACGCCACCAAGCCTGGTTGGGGCTTCAAGATGCCATAAAATCCGGCAAGGCCAAGGCCATCGGAGTCAGCAATTGGTCGCCAAAGCACATCGATGCTCTCATGGCACATTCAGACGTTGACGTTCTGCCCGCTGTGAACCAGATTGAGTTTCATCCCTGGAACCAACAGCGCGTCATCTTGGACTACTGCCGCAGCAAGAACATTGTGGTGACGGCTTACTCGCCCTTGACCCAGGGAAAGCGTCTGGGCGACCCTGTCATCAAGAAAATCGCAGAGAAGCATGGCAAGACCGCTGCACAGGTGGTGCTGCGTTGGTGCCTAGAGATGGGCGTTTCTGTTATCCCCAAGAGCGACCGTGATGCTCGTATCGTCGAAAATGCAGGTCTTTTTGGCTGGTCGCTTGATTCAGAGGACATGGCAGAGATTGAGAAGCTAGATGAGGGTCAGAAAGGCAATCTGGGTGAATGGGACCCGTTCGCTTGGGAGTAACACATCTATATGTTCTCATGACTTCCATCAAAGAGGTACGGTGGATTACAAACAATGCCTGAAAATGCCGTGGAAGCCTGTGAGCATATATATAGACGACAGGTAGAGTGCAAGGATAAAAGAGTGTCCCTACATACCAAAGCATGCACTATATCGAACGAGAAATTTTATGGCGCTCGACTTTATCACCGGTCTTATTTGAAAACCCTAAACATCCATCATTTACCAGGTTGCCTGAAAGTGTATGCCTGAAGACGCAGTATGAATGAAAGAGTGCATCGTCATCATAAGTCTGTTTTATCTTGCTTTTCCAACATCTTTCCTCAACCTGATACGATCTGAATCAGTATTGGAATCTAAAATCCAATCTCTTATTGCCTTCTTTCTCTCGTGCCGCTTGATCCGCTTGATATGCCATCTTCTCCTCTGTGCTCATCTGAGACCATTCGCGTTCCTTGTTACGGTTCAAGTACCGTAGATACTCGCGCTGAACAATAAAGGTAACAAGTGACAGTGCGCAGATAGCCACAAGCACCTTGTTACCACGGTAATAGTAAGGCGAGTCGTCTGCTCTGTAGATCTGCGAGCTGATCACTGAGCCAATCTGTACGATGACATTGTAAGTGGCGGCAGTGATAGCGCGTTTCTTGACGTCAAACGTATTCTCACTGATCCAAGCGACAACGATGGGATGGAAGTACGGATAGCCGCTGATAAGGGTCGAGATGGAGAAGCGACCCCAATTGTAACCTCCAGCTGGCAGTGCGAGTAGCGCGATGAGTAAGGGCATGCAGAAAAATTCGCCAAAGATACAGTGCCAAGTGCGTTCGAGGAAGTAGTTGCTGCTCCAGGCGAGTCCAAGCATCAGAATGATTTGCAGGACAGCAGAGGGGATAGTGAGCATATTCGAATCAAATGTTGAGAACCCGAGGCGCTTCAACGTGAGGGATAGATAGCCAGAAACCGGTGCTGCAGGAATGTATGCAACCAGTCCGATGAAGTACAGACCCCACATCGACTTGTCCTTCCAGGTATTGATAATGTCGCGCATGGTAGCTGGTTCTTGAATCGCAGTCAACCCTTTGGCTGGGTCGTCACGCAGAATGCGGTTGGTCATTATGACTTCTTCTCGCTCAGTGAACCAAGATCGGCGCCAGAGTATACTCTTGGTCCGGGTGGGCGAATGAGGCAGGTAGAAATAACTGATAAGACCAATGACGAACGTCAATAGACCTTCCAAAAGGAAGAGCCAAAACCAACCAGGACGGCCATGAATACCGCGCATCTTGAGGATCCCTGCAGCGAGCAGAGCAGAGATGACTCTGGCGACGTTCAGATTTGACCAGAAACATGCCAGACGTACCGATAGTTCGGCGGATTTGTAGAAATAAGAGGCGAAAAGAATGGTTCCAGGGATGAAGCCACCCTCAAAAAGACCGATTAGTGCGCGGCAGATATAGAAGCTGACCTTGTCGGTCATAAATGCTTGAGCCCAGGATACCGTGCCCCAGCCCATCATCATGAGTGGCAGAATCTGCTTAAAGCCGTAGCGCTTGATCAGAAGTTGCACGGGAAACTCTGCTCCAAGAAAGCAGAGAAGCTGAACTGTAGTTCCCTGTTGGAGGTCAGCACATGCCATTCTGCGTATATGCATGTGTAGTAGACTTACGTTGTTGTAATCGTTCGTGTTCAGACCAAGATCCTTAAGCATGTTGTCGGTCAAGGCATTGCTAATATTGCCACGGTCCAACTGAAGCCCAAAGAACATAACGCAGAGCCAAGAGAGCAGATAGAAGTCGGCCTTGCGTACGACCTTGGCTTCTTCCTCCGAAGTCCATTCTGCCAAGGGATCCCAGCGGTGAGCACCTTCGTAAGACTCATGGGGTTTGAGGTCGATGTGGTCTCTACCAACCTGGGCGGTAGGCTTCAATGCTGTTTCCTCCGCAGAGTTCGGATAAAGAGTTGGCTTGATAGCGTCGTCCATGGTGCCTTGTCGACCACAACGCAGTGACCAGAACAGATCCGGATTCAGGTACAGATTCGAGAAGAGGTGGGCTTTATATAGATCAGACTAGAAGTCTTCAAATGATCCTAGTCTTCGCAGCTGCTCAACGCAATAAGTGTGGCCTTGGAAGCGACGATGGGTAGGTAGGTTTAGGCGGATACCGAGGCTCTTTTGTCTTCCAATTGCATGTACGTCTCGCTTCTTGGAACATTTTCATTTGTTCAGTAAGAATGACGGGTAAACACAGGCGCAATTGGTGGGGTACAGTAGCAGCTGTGAGAGAGGTGGTATATGGCTTGGCGGGCTTTCGCAAGAGGAGTTGTCGATGTCGCGATCGACTAGCTCGGCAGGATCATCGCCCGGTATGTTGTTTCCTCCAATGAACCGCCCTTCTCTATTTTGAAGAGGGGTAATCGATCTTCTGTCGCTTGGAAAGGACACTTTCAGCTTCTAACTATCATGCGGCCATACATCGGCATGTCCGGCTATTGCGTGCTGTCTGCGACAAGAGCGGGAGGGGTCATGTTGTCTGTGAATATTTGTTACCTTCTTAAAATGCTTGTGTCAGCCGATAGATGCTTCAGTAGGATATAAAGGTTACCGATAATCCTCGATTGGCTTACGTCCATAGTCCTTCATTCTGCAACTCTTGAGTGACCAATCAATTCAGGAGGAGCGCGCATAATCCAAAAGCTTATACTTCTAGAAGATGCCTGGAAACATCATCCCAGAGGTCGTCGATGTGCCGTCACCGACCGAAGCTCGCACCCGCCTGACGAAGCCTTTGGAATACAACGGCCTGTTGGAACCGTACACAAGTTCGGACTTGACTCCTGTTATTGGCCGTGAGTATCATGGACTTCAAGTAGCAGACATACTCGCCGCAAAGAACAGCGATGCGCTGGTTCGTGACCTTGCCGCCACCAGTCAGTTCCCCCTCTGTCCTCGTGTGCGACGATTGCTCATTGACGATGTAATCAGTCTCTCAGCGAGGTGTAGTCTTCTTGCGTAACCAAGATGTGACACCGCAGCAGATGCAGAAGTTCATGCAGCGCTTGACTGAGCTTGCAGGCTGTGTAAGATCTCTTTCTACTCCAAGAAGATGTAGCTGACCATGAATCTCAGCCCCAATCTTCTGGTCTCCATGTTCATCCTCTGACCGAGGAAGGTAGTGAGCTTGGTGACCAGATCAGCGTTATTAGCTCTGAAAAGCAGAAGAAGGGCGGTGGTCTTACCCATCAACTCAGCGACACCAGCCGCCTCGCCAGCGTCGGATGGCACAGTGACATTACCTTCGAGCCTGTGCCTTCAGACTACGCCATGCTGAAGATCCATACTCTCCCGGAAACTGGTGGAGACACAGTAAGTTGCATCTGCCTGTGATTGTACCCTGGCCTGAGATTGCTGATAAATGGCAGCTATGGGCCTCAGGATACGAGGTGTACGACCGTCTCTCACCTGCATTGGCTCAATTTCTTGAAGGTTTGACAGCGACGCACGAGGCAAAATTCTTTCATGAAGAAGCTGCAAGACTGGGAAACCCCCTTCGCACCAGCATTAGAGGTTCGCCGCTTAACCAAGGGCCGGCACTGGAGGCCGTTCATCCTGTGGTCCGAACGAACCCAGTCACGGGCTGGAAGAGCGTCTATGTGAATCGTGGCTTCACTCGCCGTATCAACGGTGTGACCAAAGACGAGTCGGATATGTTGCTGCAGTACCTCTTCAACGTAAGTGAAGCTGCTCTAGATGTGACTTTCGGCCTACCTCGGCGCGCTAACAATGGACAGCTCGTTACACAAAACCATGACGCGCAGGTTCGATTCAAGTGGAGCAAGAACGATCTTGCGATTTGGGACAACAGGTCCACCTGGCATACGGCAACGTATGATTATGAGGCATCGAGAGCAGGAGACCGTGTCTGCTCTCTGGGCGAGAAACCGTATTTTGATCCTGCATCGAAGAGCAGGCGAGATGCTCTACGCTTCTCTTGAGATCGAAACTCGAGTGTTTTGAATCGATATTGTAACGAGGATCGTTCCCAAAGCTATGTTGCTTAGTAAAGACCTGTATCGAAATGCAAGAAGTCTAATACGATTGTCCTTATGGGCTCGGGAAGCGATCAGAAGAACACAACTCTCAGGGAGAGATCAAGACCAAAGTCTGCCGTGCTCTCGAAAGCTACACGCTCGCTGTTGATGCTACCGGAAGTCGTGGATCTAGCTCAGCACGCAGCCTGTCCATTGAGATTTCCGGGTCAACAGAGCTCTTCGACGAAAAAATGTCTTGCTCAGAGCGACTTCTTGCATTCCGACAGAGGCCTCTGGTGGCATGTAGCTTTGAGAAAAGACGGAAAAGCTGACTGAATGAAGCCCTTGTATTGTAGGGTTTCATCTTCGACGATGGTTTGAACAGTGGTGAATGAGAGGCTGTTATTCGTGAAAAGTTCGCGTCTCCGCGATCGGTCCATACACCACTTTCCCGCGCGTTTTGTGTTGTGTTCTCCGTCCGCTGTCCGTCCACTCTCCGTCTGCTCTCCGTCGAGTTTCCCGCGCTATGAACACGAAGAAAGATTTTTTTGGCTTGTTTATAAATCAGCTGGCCAATGTGGTTGAACATATTTCAGTTGGCGTTTCCGTGATTCTTGCAATGAAATGAACAACCTCGCCGGTAGCGGGCCGATGCCGTCCCTGACTCACTGCGCCCTGCGGATTACAACTATGCGATTAAAAAGGCTCTCAGTCCGTCAGATCTGAGTCATCTTGTGTATCTAGACAGTTCTGCCATAGGTTTAATTACGGACCAGAACTGGACTCACGGAGCTCGCCCTTTCAATCGCGACCACCTCACCTGGGCACGCGCAACTTGAAACTTGGACTATCACACAAGACAACACCGGAAGAGCGACATGGAAAGTAAGAAGCATTAATTGCCATTTATCGACATGAAAAGCGAAGGGATATCTTTCATCAACGAAATAACCACACTGGACACCTCGCTTAGGCAATCCAGTACCAGACCTTCTCGATGAAGTTCTTAGGAACCTGCTCAGGCCAGACCTCAGCATCCATAGCAGCTTTGCCGGTCCAGATGTCAGCCTGGGCAGGCTTGACGAAAGGAGTGCGCTTGAAAATCTTCCAGAAAAGGTAAAGTACAACGTAGATGGGGATTCCGATATAAGATGTCAAGAAGCTGTTGACATCCCAGTTGCCATTGGTGAAGACAGGGAATCCATTAAAGAGAAGGATGATGGAGAAATAGCCAAGGGAAAGATAGGCAGTCCAGGGCTGCCAACGGCTCTTGAAGACAAGGCTGTTGCGGTCTACGCCTTGAGCGATCATGGCCTTGCGGAACATGATATAAGCAATCAAGATGTTGATCCAAGTGATGAGGTTGGCAATCGAGCAAAGGTTCTGGAACCATCCAAAGACGACATTGGCACCCGAGCTGACGGACATGTAGGTGAGCAGAGAAATGGAAGCGGTCAAGAGGACAGCGAAGTAGGGGACACCAGTCTTGGAACACTTGAGGAAAATCTTGGGTGCCTGGCCGTTCTGAGCAAGAGCGAAAAGGTAACGGGAACCACTGAACAAGAAGGCGTTGGCAGAAGAAGAGGCCGAAGTCAGGATGACAGCGTTGATGATTGAAGGCAGAGCCGGAATGCCAGCAGACTGGATGGCGATGACCCAAGGAGAGCCGGCAGCACCTTCACCACCGGCGGTGAGCTTGGGGTTGTTAGAGCTGACAGTGACACCAATGGCGAGAGATCCGAGGACGTAGAAGAAGAGGATACGCCAAAAGACTCTGCGGACGGCCTAAAAAGGTATGGTCAGCTTTACAGTTCCTCAAGGACCACTTTGTACTACTGACCTTGGGGATGTTTTTCCTAGGGTTCTCGGCCTCACCAGCGGCGACGGCAACCATTTCAACACCACCGTACGAAAAGGTGGCGTTGATGAGAGTAGCAAAAACACCAAGGAAACGACCAGTATCGCCGCTACTGATGTACTGCTTCATGGCACTAGAAATCAGTCAGCATATTTCAACAGCGACAAGGATGATGCATTGACATACCCCGGATTGGACCAGTATTGGAAGCCGAGTCTGTGTTGCTTGGGAGCTCCGCCGAGGTCAATGACAAGGGCGACAAGCAAGAGGCCGACTATGGTAACAATCTTGATGGACGCGAAGACAAACTCGGCCTCACCATAGATGGAGACGGCAAAGATGTTCAGAGCGAGGACCACGGCAATGATGATGGTGATCCAGGCAGCTGCATTGATGGTGTCGTTCCAGTAACCAATAACCAAAGCAGCGGCAGAGATTTCGGCGCAGAGAGTGATGGCAGAATTGTACCAGTTGTTCCAGCCGACAGCGAAACCCATGGCCTCATCGACATAACGAGCACAGTATTGAGGCATGGCACCAGGCAGAGGAAGCCAGGTGGCCATCTCACCCAGACACTGCATCATACCCCAGATGGCCACACCAGTCAAAGTGTAACCAAGGAGGACGGACAGAGGACCAGACGATGCGAAAGCCTTTCCGATACCGACAAAGAGACCGGTACCAATGGTTCCTCCAAGGGCAATGAACTGGATGTGACGCGACTTGAGACCTCTGGAAACGTAACCATACTGCTCAGCAGTCTGGATGTCTCCATACAGGTCCGCAGCCTCACCAAGGGCAATGGAGCCACGGCGAGGGGCCTTCTCATCCAAGTGGGCATCGCCAGCCTCGACGACGTACTCCGGCTTCTCGGAGATGTTGTTCATAGTGTTGAGCGGCTTCTCTAGGAGCGAATGAGGAGAAGTAAATGAGGGATAGACGGAAGGGGGAGAGTCGGTACTCTCGGAGTCCCTTGGAGGTAAAGAAGGCTGAAGAAAGACAGAGCACTCACTGACGGGCGACTAGGCGACTGGAATGGGCGCATGCATTCTTATACAATCCTCAGGAGGCACTCGCCTGCCCCAAACGCCTCCGCATGTCTACCGGCCAGGGCCTGGATCCGGACACGCTTAGACTCAAAACATTCTAGCTGCATCCTAGCGGCGAGGTTCACTGATAGTGGCACAACCAACAGACCATTCAGCGTCCGTCTATCAATCTTTGCTTATTGTTGGTATCAGAGTATCTGACCTCTCGACGACAGGAAATTGGTCCATTTTCGATCCTTTGCGGCTTCGCTTCGATTGCATTTTGGCTCCTGCCAAAAATGAAAAGGCCTGCAAATTGCACGGCACCCTCCTTGCCCTAAAGTTTTGCTCTTCCATGCAGACTTCCAGAGCATGCGCTGATCCTCCCAGTGCGATGTTCTGGACAGCGTTCGCAGGTGGATCTCGCGCGTGGATCAGGCCGACCCCATCTGAGCGTCCACGCGGTCACCCCAGATAACGAGCAATCTGTTACCTATTCACTTCGCAATCCAAGGGGTAATAGAAACTCGAAGACAAGGCTCGTGCTGTCACGCCAGATTCTCTGAATGGCATTCAGAAACCAGCTTGTGTCGAAGACGTCGTCGAATTTTTACCTTTCCCGCTCATCGCATGCTTAATCCAAGCGCCACAAGCATGCGAAGCTCGCTTGGCTGGCCAATCAATATGGATAAGCTCGTGAGCTTTGCATGGCGCGGCCTTGGGAGGTTGCATTCCTCAGCGCCCGATCGCGAATGTCCGAAGGAAGCATTCCTTGTCGTTATAACCAGCTTCCAAGTTGAGAATAGGCACTCAGCGTGGCTCCCAATCCTGCGAGGATGCTGGAGACCACATGCTCCTCCTCCATTCAACATTGGATCACGTTCTACGATATCGTATTTGGGAACATATTCGCGCAAGTGATACTTTTGTAAAGTACACAAATTGCATTACCGCTGGAAGATAACGGAAGACACCGCAACCGTGCCGTCGAGTCATTCTCAACGTTCTTTTCGCCCCGTTCATGATCGCCAATGGCAATATCTAGCGAAACAAACCAGGAAAGCGCAAGCTTGGATTTCCATGATTCAGGATGTTGATAACCAGATCACATACAAGAATTACGTCCTGAGGCCGGGCGGACAAGGACTTGATAAACTGGCAGACACCCTCTCGCCATCTCGCACGAGAACAATGTTTCCTCTTATAATGTGTGTGCGTTCTTTGTCGCATCTCCCCCGAAGACCCTCTTCAGTGCCCGATGTCGCGCGTAGCGTCGACGTCGTCGAAACCGGCCCCGAATGATTTCGAAATCCGCGACAGCTTGGCATGACAACACAAAACCTTTCGCAGCATTTCTTTGACACATAGCCCATATTTCTCCTCATTCTCCCCATGGGGCACCACAGCGCCTAACAAAGCACCGATAGAGTGAGCGGTTCCACGTCTGGAGATCATCGGCAAGATTCATGACGGATGTGTGAAAAGCTGGTCGATCGCAGGAACCCAACCTTAGGGTCAAGTCGCCCGATGTCCGTCACTCTTCTCCTAAGCGCATTACACGCGAGGGCCTCGTGTACAAACCCTCCGGCAACTGCGTGCATTAGCGACAGTGCATTCCGAGAACGGCGCTCGAGAGACAATTCTGGTCCGCCGACCGATGCAGAGCCAACGCCGAACGCAGAACCTTAAGATCGTAGCGAAGCCATCGTGCCCCGAGTTTACACCTAAACATCACGACATTACGATACACCAGATGAGCGGAATACAGGAGCAAGATCTCGGAGCGGCTCGCCTGTCTGAACGGATGAAACATTGAACCGCTGGCATGAATTGGCGCAGTAGTCGGAGAAGAAGAGGACACATAACTGCCTTGCGGGCTCTGGCTGCGACACCAGAACAAACGCAGGGGGAGTACGACAACGCAAGGAGTGGTGTGCATACATTGTCCTGACACCCGTGCTGGAATGCTTCGTTGATGACCCTTTGCGACTTTTGCAGTCGAGGTAGGATAAGGATCTTCAGATAATGTAAAATGATGAGCAGAAGCGATGCACCCGCACGGAGCCCTCGCTATTGTGTGATCTATACCGTCGCATTGCAAACATCGCTCGAATAAAGCACAATCTCAATGGGGCTTTGCAACAGCGTAGGTACTTCTAGGCGGTTAGCGATTACCGACATGCATTTGAGTCGTGTGTCGCTGGAATCACCTTGCCGTTTTGTTGGCGTCATTCGGCTTGCATTCGACTTGGATTCAGAAGGTGGAAGTGTCGTTCTTCTGTTGCGGCGACCATCCTTCCTTCCTGACAGATGAACGCGGTAGAGCTTCGCCAACGTCTGCGTTTTCCATCTCTCACCTCCGTCACCACACGCACTTCTCACCGCACCTCTTCATTATTTCCTTCATTCATTCGAGTCGTCTTATGCTCGTCAAATCATGAGCGGCAGCACTGGAGGAACCGTCACCATGACAGCCACGCATCTCGAGGGAGCGCCCGTGCCTCCGCCTCCCATCACTCAGAAGCTGTTCATCGAGCTCCACCCTGTTGTCATTGAGAAAGACAACTCGATTCATCCTGAGCATGGTGTTATTCACTACCCATTCTGGTTCGGAGGACTGGCAAGTTGTGTCTCGAACGTCTGCACTCAGCCGTTGGGAGTTGGTAAGCTTGTTTCTTCTCGTCTGCCAGCCTGAAAGAAGCTAACGAGGTCTACAGCGGGTGTAAGAACCTCCAAATCGAATGTTCTGATCGGATAACTGACCTTCCATAGCTCCGTCTGCAAACTATTCACCATGATGCTCCTCAAATGGGCATGATCCGCATCTGGCACGAGGTTTGGAGAACAGAACGTTTCTTCGGGCTCTAGAAGGGTGTATGTTAAGCTCTTTGAACACATCTGGACATGATTCTCATTTTTTTTTTTTCGCAGCTGAGCGCCTCACTCACGAGAACATTCTTCTACTCCGGTGTTCGTTTCGGCATGTACGAGAAGCTCAAGGAGATGGGAAGCACATCAACTCATGCACCTTCTGGACTGGCGCTTGCCATCATGGCAGCATCGTCTGGCTTCACCGGCAGCGTATGCAGCAACTTTGCCGACGTTGTTTGCCTTCGCATGCAGAACGATCCCGGCTTGCCTCCTGAGCTGCGCCGCAACTACAAGAACATCGTCGACGGCGTGCAGAAGATGATCCGAGCAGAAGGCTGGGGCAGCCTCTGGACTGGAGTCTGGATTGGTGCAGGCAGGGCAGCTATTGCCACTGCTACCCAGCTGGCTGGGTACGATGTGATCAAGCGCGAACTGATGAAGCGAACCTCGATGGGCGACAACGTTCCAACTCATATCACCGCGAGTTGCTTGGCAGGCTTCTTGTCCACTTTGATCTGCAGCCCTTTGGATGTCTTCAAAGCTCGCTTCATGACTCGCAGGTCTTCTGCTCACAGCATGGCAGTCATGCTAGACCGTACATTCAAGGCTGAAGGCCCAATTTGGATGTTCAAGGGCTTGACACCAGCACTGATCAGCAGAGCGCCTTCAACGATCATCACTTTCGTTACATTCGAGCAGTTGAAGAAGTCATACCGTCGCATGCATGGTCTGCAAGAGTAAGATTATGGCTCGCGAACCTGAATAGCGAGAGATTGTCCTGAGATACCAATTAATTCATTCTATGAACCCTAAATGATTCTTCCCGACCGTGGTAACTATTAGAGATAGCATACTTGTGTTCAGTCGAGTTATTCTTAGGTGATCTTCAGAATCCTCGTTTGGGTACGTTTACCCCATAATTACTTCTCTTCCAAGTTTTAGAAGAATCAAGACAGTTATAACTTGACAGTTGGAAAGACACTGCTCTCAGCCACGACGGTAAAGATCTTAGATAGATTCCATACTTCTCCTCAAAGGGTATAGATTCTGAGCGAAAGTGGAAACCAGAGACGTGGATAACGATGACCAGGTCGGGAGTAGGAGGGGAATAGGGTTGCTGCTTCAACAAACTTTACGTGAAGAATCGCCATTCTGATGCACAAACTCATTAACAGGGTGACAAAGAGACCGAAGTGACTACTTGTCTCAGTAATGCTAATATTCTCTTAGACAACATCAGTGATAAGCTTGCATATTCTGTCAGTGGCATCAGGTATGTAGCAGCTCATCCTGTTCTCTTTGATACTAGAATTGGACTCTATGCCACTTGAGACGGCCACCGTATTCGACGACAATAATAACAGTGTGAAATACTGTGGGGATGTTGAGCATGCGCGGCCCTGGTCCACCTATCTTTCCCTTGGCTACCTCTACATCGTTCTTACCTCTGATACATTCGCTGTCTTCATAAAGGGTAAATAGAGTATGAGGCCTTATCACTGCATACATTTAAATCCCTATTCATTGTCCTCTATTCTTTGTCTGGAATATATCCGAGCAAGTTCATACCGTCGAGACTTATGTTAGGCACTAGTACTGATGTTATTTGTGTGAGAACAGTCTGAAAGGGGCAGCCACCTCTTTTGGTGAATAGCAGAAGTGATTTATTCATACTTCCTATTGGGTTAGTCCTATCCAAATGTCAACAGTTTATCCAAATGCCAAAAAGAAAACAAAAGGAAATAGCAAAATCCAAGCAGTTCAATCTATAGGTCGTTTGCAGAGAAGAAATCGGCAGCATACTCGGGTCTGCCTGCGGCTTCCAGTGCAGCATCCGCATAGCCTTGATCAGCCTCACAGCGTCTCCATTGCGCAACCTCCTCTTCCACACAGTGCGTGCAGAGTAAGGACTGAGTTGCCTCGAGTTGGTTTGCTGAGTTTCGCAAAACTGCATTGTTGCGCATTGTCCAGGTGGGCGAGATTAGCGACCCAGTCAGCTGATAGACGACTGTTTCGAAAACAGCATCGAGGCTACGGCGGAAGCCTCTTCCAGGTGCAGACGGGTTATCGAAAATGTTCTGCCAGCACTCGAGACGCAGGCGGTAGCGAGTACCACGAGGGTGGTCCGGTCTTCTCACGTTTTGAGGGCAGGTAGGATCGTCATCGCATTGATCGGCAGAACTGTCAGAGTCATAGTCGCATGGTGCATGGGCTATATTATGGATACGACCATGGTCACATTGTCGTGTTCCCATCACCTTGACACTGGCGCTCCAGGCAGTGTCGTCAAATCCAGATTGGTTGTTCTGAAATCTCATTCATCTCGAGTCAAACGGCCAGGAACTTGTATCTTCCCTTTGAACAAGGTTCTTGCCGAGGACAAAGGCTGGTGCTCGACCGGGTCTGGCATGATGATGAAGAGATATGGTTGTTTATTGGGATCGATGTGGCTCGAAAACAGTGAAATGCTTCGGGATCCCCAGTGAATTGCTGTTTTGCAAATGCTGACTTTGTCGACTCAGACTTATCTCCATGCTGATCCAACGATGAAATTTTGGGACGGTATTCTTGGGGTGTCTCTGTGCACCCAGAAGCACGAGAGTGCGTTTTTGAAGAGGAATGGAAATTCAAAACGCAACTTACCTACCCCTTGTCGGGATGGGGAAGGAGTGTATTACCTCGGACTTCTCACTGGCATACACGGCATTCTGTACCCCGGAAAGGCTTTGGGACGAACAGCGATATAAGGTGGCTTTCGAGAAGTCATTGGCTCCAGAAGGTCGACGTATACAAGAGTACCGTGCTGGAGCGTGGCAGCGAACTTCGGCAGCTGTCGGGATCTTTGAAATTTCTCTCAAAGTAGATTCGAAAACATGATGTTCTCGATCAAAGTGTCGAGTCAGAGAAGCAAGAAGATGGTTGAGGGCCAAGGTGAGGTTGACTTCTCGACTTCTCGACTTCGGCCACGGCTGTGAGCTCAGCCAAAGCTGCTTCTTCCATGTTCATCGAGTCCGGAATCTTGTACCAATAGTCGGAAGCGACGGTGTAGTATTTGGCGAGGGTACCTGTTCCTGATTAGCCCGCGATTTGGCCTTGAGGCGTTGGAGATGATGCTTACCGTCCCATGGAGGTGTGGCCGCGAAAATGGTATCATTACACAAGTTGTACTCTGCGGAAAGGTGAGTGGTCTGCATAGGAGTCAACACGAGAGAATTTTACTACTCACTACCGTCGCGGCAGTAGTCGCATCTTCGACACGGAACGCCAGGCTCGATGGCGACGCAGTCGCCTGGCTTCAAGTTCTTGACTGCCTTGCCAAATTCAACAACGGTGCCGGAAGACTCGTGGCCTAGCACAGTCGGACTCTTCAGGACAAAATCGCCAATGCGACCTCTCTGCCAATGAGTTCTTGTTAAATCTTACTCTTCCTCGATTGAGATCGTTTTCTCCTTACTAGTGCACCTTGCGAGGCTCTCAGCCATTGGAGGCTAGCTGGGATTGTATCGTACCTACATCACTACCACAGATGCCAGTCTGCGCGACCTGTACACTTACTTCATATTCGTCGCGGAGTTTCGGGACTCGTCTATCCTCAAACACTACATCCTTGACGGCGCGCAGTACGAATGAGGGATTCTAGGAGTGGCCCATCAGTTAGACCGGAACAATAGCCGTGGTCGTTTGGAAGCGGGTCTCTTGGCAGACGTATCTGCCGAGGAAAGACAACCAAGGACCGGACCTGACCCGGCGGGAGACCTGACTTACGGCCATGACCGAGGAAATAGTTGTTCCAGCAATAATCGTGTGATGTCTTCAGCCGCGAGCATACCGATGTTTGGAGAGCAGCAACACTGCCGTCTTTAACCAGGCCTCCTGATCATGCTGCTGATGTCCAGGCGGAGATCGCACCTGGCCGCGGAGCGGTGGTCACCGTCACCTGTGCGCTCGTTATTGTCCGACTCAGAAACCGACCGAGGAGACGTTGGCTGATGGTACATCTTGGTCGGCATCCGGGCCGGTGCCCAGCGACCAAAGACTGGACGATATTTGCCGATACATGCTCGAGGTCATCGCGCCAGAGATTTTTGGACGGAGACCCCACACCTGGCACCATGTGAGATGGGGAAAAATGGAGCACCGCGAAAATAATCAGGATTGCAATTTCCTGGCACCGCTCCGGAGTGCGTGAGGCGTCATTATTGTTCGCGGACTTGTTCAAAACCAGCCTTGTGGCCGATCTCTGGGCCATCGCTGCAGGAAACGGACGGTTTTTTGCTCCTCTTTTGCTTTTGATCTTCAAGCAGGTGCACAGAGTACCTGACGTGAACGCGACAAGATCCGGGCAGAAGCGATACAGAACATCACCCCCAGCAGATACACTACATGCCTCAAAGCTCCCACGAATTGGCCACACGTGCCCTGGTCTGCTACCAGGCTTTGCCAGACCCAGATGCATCGACAAAACAAGACAAACGCCTTCTGATAGCCATCGCCGGCCCGCCAGGATCAGGAAAAGGACGAATCGCAACCAAAGTCGCCAAAGTCATCAACCAGAGCGGTGTCTCGTGTTCCGTAATATCAATAGACGGATGGTGTCAGAGCCCACGTCACGATCTCGACAGCCTGGTGCCCAAAAGCCCGCAATGGACATTCAATGGAGCTGCAGCCGTGGACCTGGTCGGCCAAATACGAAGACAGACGGCCGAGTCAAACGACATCAAGTCACCCTTTGTACTACACGTTGAAGACGTCGACAACCACAGCCTAAACGCCGCCGGCGACGCGTCAATAGTCATCTTCGAAGGACTTTACGTGCTCTGCGAAGACCTGCCTTGGACGAGGATATCGAGTTTGGTGGACGAGCGGTGGTTTGTGGAAGTGGAGCCGGAAGTGGGCAGGCAACGGGTCATCAAGCGCTTTCTCGAGACCGGCATCGAGACCGACTATGAGGCTGCCTGCACGAGGTACGACGAGAACGATGTCTTCAACGCCGAGTTTGTCAACAGGACGAGCAAAGACAGGGATGTCACGATTAGGAGCGTTGGCAGGAGGGATTCGACGGCGTCTACTTATTGATGCTGTCGTCGGGTTGATCGGATCAGATTGGTCAGTTAATGAACTTGATAATGCCTCTTAATGAGATGTATGACTGCCATGCAGGCCGGCGGTCGAAGGAGTTTCGAGAGTTTGCGGGTTTTGCTCGAGTCTTGGCCAGGGGTGACTGTGTACCTTTTCGGACGACTTTCTCCCCCCTCTCATCCCACTTTCCTCCACATCAAAAGCCGACGGGGTATGGGTCGTCCGCAGACGTGGTGCGCTGTTCGACGTGATGATGATGTTGTTGTTGCAGTCGCAAGCCGACTGAGTTTGCCAGGGTCAATTGTATCTCTCATGATTTTGTTGAGACGGATATCTTGTCCATTCATCCTGAGAAGTGGCGCAAGAAGTGGTTTGACATGATCCCTGGGGGTCGCATGGCGAATGCTGCGGAGATGAAATCGGTCGGGGTTTCATGATGGTTAGAGTGTGGGACTGATTGAATTAGGCATATGTTTTTCTTGCGTCGGATGCTTGTTGTAAGTCTGATACTTTCTTGGTTCAGGGCGCTTTCTGACATTGACGCCAGGTTACATGACTGGCGCGAATATGGTTACAGATGGCGGTTACACTCTGCCATAGACCAAGACCAGAGACGAATATATCTATCATATCTTGCTCATATCCGTAAATCCCTACAGTCCCAACACCCAACATCCCCATTGAATCCTTCCCAGCACTCCATCCTCTCTGCCATCTACCACACTCATATCTCCTACATCGCCAACACAATCCCAACACCAAAAACCCCCAGCACCCTCCCAGCCGAAACCGGAACACCTACACAACCGTCAACGAATGAACCTCACTCTTACACTGCTCTCACATACCAAATCTCAGACCCGCAGCACCACTACCCGCATTCTGGCCTGAGGAGCCCTCGCCGGAGCCGGAAGAGCCCGTGCCCACGCCCGCGGGTGTGCCGTTGGCGGTATCGGACGCGGCGGCAGCGGATGTGGTTGCGGATGAGGAGGTGGAAGAAATGCTCGTGCTGGCGCTGGCGCTGCTGGAGTTTTGACGGGCCTGTGGTTTGTTGTTAGTCTGGATATTTGGGGTTGGAGAAGGGGGAGGGAGGTGTTGACTTGGATGAAAGGTGTTGCGAGGACTTGGGATGAGAAGAAGAGGGTGAGGCAAAGGGTTAAGATGGTGAATGCGTGCATGGTGGGTTTGCCGTTTTAGGTGATGAGATGATTCGATGATTTCCACGATGCAAAAGCAGCAGATTTGAAGAAATCACAACTGTTGATTCCGACTACACTACATCTTTACTCCTCTTATAGCCATCTCATCCCTTCTCTACATCACCATCAATGACGCCGTCACCGTCAAGAACATTCAGCGCGGGAGCAGCGGCAAAGAAGCAGCAGAGACAAGCAAAAAAAAAAAAAAACGTCCTCACGCATGTCACAAACCAATATTCTTCGAAAGTCGAAAAACGTGCGTGCCAGGTTGCTCGAAAAGCAACTGCGCAGAATGACACAAATGGAGCGTGGATACTTGTACGATGACCCGGGTTTCCCGTTCGTGCCGCGCTTTGATCGGCAATCGTGCATGCGGTTCTAAACGTCAAGCCTTTTATCGCTTGTTTTGGAGTAGACCTTTTTGCTGTGAGGTTGCGGGATATTTTGAAGTGATGTGACGGGCAGGACGACAGGGTGGAAATGGACAAAAGTAGACAAGAGATAGAAAAGACAGGGTTACCGGCTCGGCATTTTTGGGTTGGGTGACGAGGAAAGAGCGTTTCGCGGTTGACATTATTTCCTGCGATATGTTTCGATATTTTGAGTGTCTCCCAGATCTGCTCATGGAATATAGCCAGCCTGGCCTCCTAGGCGAGCGCATGGCTGATTTTGGACAGATGGTGCTATCGCGACCTGTGCCCGACACGACACAAGCAGGCTCTGTTGTCCGCTACCTCCAAGTTGGAGTGTCCTTCTCTGACCAGCAGTGCCCATTGCCATGCAGCGCCTTCTCTCCGCTGCGTGACTCACATGACTTGAAGAGGAGCGGCCGCTTTCCCAGCCGATTCGGCAGAAAAGTAAATGATTCCCTCAAGCGTCAACCTTGAGCTTGCGCATACTGGCCAAGACATCCTCACCCTCGTCCTCGTCGACAAAGGCCCTGGTGGCAATGCCACTCTCCCAAAGCTCTTTGCCCGTCATCTTCTTCTCCTCCTTGGGGCCCCTCTTCTTCTTTTCCTCGGCCTCCCTCTGCTCTTCGACGCGCTTTTTCGCCTCGGCCAACTCTTCCTTGAACTTGCGACTCCACTCCAGATACACCTCTCTCGTGACCTTTGTGCCCTCAAACTTGCGGTTCTCCTCTGCTTCGGCGGCAGCGGCTTCCTGGTCCTTGAGTGCCTGGATGGCTTGTTGTCGCTCCGAGATGAGCAGTTCGGCTTCGTCTTTTACGGTGGTGACGAGGGTGAAGACCATGGCCATGCCGAGGTTCTCTTCGATGGTTGCCGCCAGGCCGTCTAGCAGGCGGGCTTTGTCTTCTTGGATGTCCAGGTGCTTGTGTTTGGGGGCGTTCGGGGGTGCTGAGAGATCGAGTCGCGGTGCTACGTCCGGGTACTCTTCTGGATATGAGACGGAGAGAACAAGGGTGGCTGATGCATGGTCAGTTTTTGCGATTGGGGTGTGCGGATGTTGGGCGCAAGAGTCGTACGGGGATCTTGGGCGTCGTCGCCATCTTCGGTGACTTCGAGCTGTATTGAAACTCGGTATTCGGTGTCGGAGATGTCTGGACAGTGTCAGGGCGATGCAGGCTTTCGGTGCTGAGGGCAACGGGACAGCGGACCGGTGATTTCTTCAGGAAAGATGGAGTCGAGCACCTCGCGCTCTTCTATTTGCTCTTCTCTGCCCATGTTGAGTGGGTTGTGATTGTTTGCCAAAGGGTTATGCGCGAAATGCAAGGGAATTCAATTGTTCGCAACGGCACAGCGTCTTTGCAGCATCGCAGCGCCAGACAATTGACGTAGACTTGGATGCGGCCCGTGCTTCGATTTTTTGTCAAGGGCAGCGCGTAGCGGAGAAAGGCATCTTTTCTTCTGCACGCCTTGATTCCTCCTCAACCCTCTGTCAGCACGTCTGCAAACAACGAGTCAAGCTTCCATACAGCTGCACAACCCCATCACCCTACTCGCGCCCTGCTCCAACCACGTCAGCAACCGCGAGAAGAGAAACAAAAGAGAGAAAAAAAAAAAAGAACAAATCTCGCCCTCATGGCCAAAACAAAGTCAAAAAAGAGCCCCAAGAGCTTGTCGCAGAGCAAGCAGCCCACCGAAACTCCCGAACAACTCTACGATCTCGCCATCCAAAGCGTCGAGACCAGCGACCCGGAAACCGCCCTGCAACACGCCCAAAACCTGCTCACCCTGGTGCGCCGCCTGCAAACCCCCAATGCCGTTCTGCCCGCCCTGAACCTGCTCGGCGAGATCAGCATCGAGCTGGGCGACGCCGACGCCGCCCGCAGCTACTTTTCGCAGGCCGTCGACGCCGATCCAGAGGGTGCCGTGCCCGAGGCCGTGGGCGGCGGCGCCGAAAAGTTTCTGTGGATGGCGCAGCTGTGCGAGGAGGGCGGTGCCGCCAGTGTGGGCTGGTTCGAGCGCGGCGCCAAGGTGTTGAAGAGGGAGATTGCTGAGATTGAGGCGGTGCAGACCAGAGATGAGACGGTCGAGGCCTTGTTGGAGGAGAAGAGGGGGAAGCTGGCGAATGCGCTGTGCGGTGTCGTCGAGGTTTACATGACGGATCTTTCGTGAGTGCGCTCCGACAAGCGCTGCAGAAACAGCACGCTTGGCTAACACTTGGATTTTAGATGGGACGAGGACGCCGAGCAGCGGTGCGAGGCCCTGATCACCGAGGCCTTGATGGTCGACCCCGACAGCCCCGAGGTGCTGCAGACACTGGCGTCGGTGCGCCTCTCGCAGGTCAAGCTCGAAGACGCCCGCGCCGCCCTCAGCCGCAGCATCAGCCTATGGAAAGACCTCGAGCCCGAAGACCCCCTGATCCCCGACTTCCCCAACCGCGTCAGTCTCGCCCGCCTGCTCATGGAGGCCGAGATGGAAGACGAGGCCATGGACGTGCTGGAGAGACTGGCGCTCGAGGACGACCAGAGTGTCGAGGCTTGCTACCTCGGCGGCTGGTGCTTGCAACTTATGGCCGACAAGAAGAAGACGCAGTTTGGCGACGCCATCAACAACAACCCAGAGTCTGAGCAGGCCAGGGAGTTGCTTGCGACTCTGAGGGCGAGCAGGAGTTGGTTGCTCAACACACTCAGACTGTACAAGGTCTTGGACTACGAAGACGAGAGACTCAAGCAGCACACCGAAGAGTTGGTGGACGCACAGTGTCAAGTACTCGGTCCGCCGCCCGAGGAAGGCAAGGAAGATGACGACGACGACGAGTGGGAGGGCATTGAAGATGACGACGAGGCCGACGGCGATCACGAGATGGCCGGCATGTAGAGGATGAAAAGTACCCATCTTGTTTTCTCTCTTGTTGATACCATGGAATTTCACGACTCGCGACTAAACGGACTTTGTTCCGTGAGCACAACACAATTACAGTCAATGGATTGCAATGAACGTGCTGCAAAAGTCATCGACAAGGACGTCGTTGAATGACTCGGCCAGGCAGATGCGCGACAGCATTGTCCAAACATACTGTGACGGGTCCAAGCATGATTTTGCTGTTTTCTTCCTCTGCAGCAGTCCAGGGCGATCGCATTTACGAGCAAAAACGAAGCGACGGAAGGTAGGGAAAAAAGATTGTCGGGAAAACGGTTTCTTTTGCGTAAAAAAACATTTGGATCATGGATTTTGGTAACCCCAGCTTCTCATTTCTAAAACGCCGAAAAAGGTGCGCTGCTTTTTTTGGTTGGGTCTTGATGGCTGACAGCTACATTGGCCTAAGAAGTTGAGCAGATGAAGAGCCTCCTCGAAAGCCGCCGTCCGGAACCAAGAAAAAGGGTGAAGTCCGTCCGCTTTGCGTGTGGGAAGAGTAGCAAGTTGTCGGAAGAGATGTTTGGGCGAAACCGTTTATTGGGCCTGTGTGTAGCGTGTGTCAGTACACAAGACCGACATTGCTCTTTTTCGTCTTTTATTGACTGGCTTCATCGCACCTTGACGGCAAAGTTTCTCTGGGGGAAGTGGATCTGCTTCTTCTTTTGCTTCTCGGTGACGCGCGAAGCGTCCTCCTTGCTCAATCTGCGGCGGATGGCGCGGGTCTGCTTTGCGCGGAGGTCGAGGGGCAGGTACTTCTTGTTCTTGTAGAAGATGCGCAGCTGGGAGCGCTGGTTGATGTTGATGACGGTCAGGACGCGAGCGATGGACTTGCGGACGTCGTGGCTGTAGATGGGACAGAAAAGTCAGAACCAGGGTCTTGTACGTCGCATCGTTTGTGGACATGTCGAAAAGTTTCGGAACAGAGGTTTCAGTCGTACATTCTGGTGAGCTTGCTCTGGGCACCGCCGGCAATCTTCTGGGTGCGGAGCTGGACCAGCTCGGCCTTCAACTCCTCCAGCTGAGTCTTGAGCTCATCCTTGTTCTTGCTCCAGAGCTGGTTGGCCTTGACCTTAGCGGACGACTGCAATCACATGCGTCAGCATTCCGAGGCGACATGGAAACCGGACAGAGTTGGGCGCGCACCATTTTCGCTGTTGGTTAGTAGGATGAGTCGACGGAGGGCGAGATGTCGTGTGAAGTCGGCGGGCAGAGTGACTTTGATTTCCAGAATTTGCTGTGTGTGCTCCCGGCTAGGCGGTTGCTTGGCGTTCACCGGCTGATCCGCGGCGAGAGTGCTTTGTGGGGTTGGTTGGCTATGCCGCATAGTCCTGCACAAATCCTGCACAAAGTCTGCCCGTCTGCGCAAACGTCAGTCGCATGTGAGAGGGCGGCGCATCCAGTGAACCTGCCCTTCAGTCAATATTGCTCTGCTCTCTCGCAATGGCTTCTTCGGGCACTGGTAGCTGGGCGCAGCTGCGACAACAGGCACGCTCGCTCGAGACCCAGGTACTGTACTCTTTCGAAGCTTGTCTTGTACTGCATGCTAACATGCTCAGACGGATGCCTTGTTCCATACATATTCCCAATATGCTTCCATGACCAACATCCCCCAAAAACCAGACGAAGATGAACAGCGCACATTAGCTCAGCTGGGGGACGTTCTAGAGAGGGTACCTCACCCCTTCCGCCCTCTTCATACTACACAAACTAACGGCGGCCGCCAGCGCGAAGCCCTCCTGTCTCAACTCTCCCGTCTCCTCGACTCGGAACCCACGGCCTCAGCTCTAAAATCCACAAATCTGGCCCGTCACCGCGAACTGTTGAGCCAACACCGCAGAGAGCTTGATAGGCTCGGTTCCAACATCCAACACCACCGCGATCGCGCCAACCTGCTCTCAAACGTCCGTAACGACATCAATGCCTACCGCGCACAGAACCCCGAACAGGCAGAGGCCGACTACATGCTGGACGAGCGCAATCGCATCGACAACAGCCACAACATGACCGATTCCGTCCTCAGTCAAGCCTATGCCATCAATGAGCAGTTTGGCATTCAGAGGGAGACGCTTGCTAGCATCAACCGTCGTATTGTAGGCGCTGCTAGCCAAGTACCCGGCATCAACAGCTTGATTGGGAGGATAGGCAACAAAAGGAGGCGAGACGGCATTATTCTGGGCAGCTTTGTGGCCTTTTGCTTCTTGATGTTTTTGTACTTCTGGTAGCACTTTTGGTAGACTGCATCGCGAGGAGTCAGGGAGTTTTGGGGCAAGGAGGTGTTGAGTGGAGAACCAGCTTGAGATGCTTTCTTTTTGCATGGCAAGAATCAACTATTCGTTTCTACGAGGCAGGAACGGCCTCTGCCTCCAACACACTGTCGGCTCGCTCGATCTTTGGTGACTCGTTCGGCTTTCGTGTCTCGGCCAAGACCCTCTTCAAGTTCCTGACCAAGCTCTCCTGCTCAAGCTCGTGTGCAACGGCACTGCCAGCCCAGCGAATCTTGCACTGCGCGTCCACCAGATACACATAGCCGACCTTGCTGTTCAACAATCCGACGGCTTCCCTGATGTCATCGTCGATGCCGCGTCTGACCAAAAAGTACTTGCCCCAATCCTGCTGGGGTCGCATGCCTCTCAGCCTGCCCGCAAAGGCCCGCAGGATCCACCACTTGAGCGTGTTGGGTTCGTGGTTGATGTCGACCAGCTGCGCAAGACCTGCCTTGCCTCTGGCCTTTTCCTGCTCCAGCACCTCGTGCAAAGCCGGGTTCTTCTCCTTGGAGCAGAAAGTCGCGACCTGGTTCTCTGCCCAGCCGGAAGAAAAGACACTGACGATGCTGACCTTACCCCTGAGCACATTCACCAGATCCTTCTTCTCTGCCTCCTTGGCGGGACCCTTTTCCAGAGTGCGGCCGCGCAGATTGGGAAACCACAGCGCATGCTCGGCCTTGAAGATGGACTGCGGCGCAATGAACGTCTTGCCCTTGAAGTGGCGCATGGCGCTGAAGTCGCGGAAGTATGGGCGGTACAGCGTGTCGCTCAACTTCTTGCGGCGGACAAGATGCTTGTCGTAGTTGACAAAATCGTCGCGACGCTGTTTCCAGCTGCGATCGTCGATGCCCGTGTTCTCGCCCTGAGCTGGTGGATGCGGCATTCCAATCGGCCGGGCCAGAGGTTTCGGTACCGGATCTTCATCGTCCTTCTTGTCTTCGCGTGGTGTGTAGCTCAGAGGCTTGTTGGGCTTTGGAGCCGGCGGTGGTGTTTCGTTGGCATAGCTGCGGGTTGCTGAGAGGCATACACGATTGGATTCCGGGGTCGCCAGTGCGCGAAGCACTCGCAAACATGACAATGAGGGCGCTTTCATTGCCATCGTTGTTGTGGTTGTGTATGTTCGAGTGGCTTGAGTGACGGCGAGGTCGAGATTTGTTGCCGCCAAATTGTGGAGTCGAGGCCCTCACCTCCGAGCCTGCCTTGTCGCTCCATACCTTTGCCCAATCATTCTCACATGTCGAGATAATTGGAATCACATTGGAATTTGGTGACATGACTTTATGAACTTAGGATTACCTCCCTGCAAAACTTGGACAAGTTGTTTCCATTCTCAGTAGACCCTCACGCCCTCGCCATGCGGCAT
The DNA here is from genome assembly GCA_021014315.1 of Aureobasidium mangrovei. Lineage (NCBI taxonomy): Eukaryota > Fungi > Ascomycota > Dothideomycetes > Dothideales > Saccotheciaceae > Aureobasidium > Aureobasidium mangrovei. Next base: position 1,138,374 of record JAJJJQ010000004.1, on the reverse strand, counting down.
TCTCTTCAACATGATCGCGGACCATGATGATGATGCTGAGAGCAGAAAAAAGGCGAGTTTCGATGCCTTGTATGCGCTGGACGACGAAGAGGACAATGCGACCGACGATGGCCTCTCAGCATCATTCCAGAAGATCAAGGGCAAAACTCTTGGTGATCCAACAATCTCCCTCTCGCGCGAATCGCGTCGCACAGTAGGCAGAGCTCCAGGCAGCCTCTCTCGTTCTCATTCTACTTTGAATCCTACTTTTCCTTCACCGAAGCATCAGCAACATCCGAAACCCAGGAGGACTAAGAATCCTCGTGAGCTTTTGGATGAGTTTGTCACTTCTAGCTCTACAGTCAAGGGTACTCCTATCTTGCAGCGAAACAACACAGTCATCGGCATACCATTACTTGACAGTCATACTCACAATTTGACAATGCCTGCTTCGTCTATCCCACCGCCTTCTTCGGCCATTCCTCTGGTGAAGAACAAAAAAGGCAAAGGAAAACAAGAGGCAGAAATCAAGGTAGTACCCAAGGACCAGCAAATCTTTCGGGACCTGCATTTCTGTAAGTGGTGTGACAAACACTACCGATGGCGTACACTGAGTTGAAACAGATTTCTTTCCAAACAACGATACACACCCTGGCCGCGCGCAACGAATAGTCAAAGCACTTGAATACGGAGCGACATGGCAGAAGGACCTTCACGATTCTGTTACTCACATCATTGCTGACACCAACTATGACTTTGAGCATTTGTTGAAGTGGTTAAAGGTGAAACAGTTACCTGTAGGTCAGATCGAGTCCGTCTTTGCTACATATGACCTGACAAGATCAGACTGGCATTATTCTGGTCAATGAAAAGTATCCAGCATCATGCATGGACTTTCAAAGACTCGTCGATCCAACAACTCTGGAGTTCAGGGTCAAGGGCTACGAGGTGCCTGCACCCGTCTTGACTACATTTTCCCTGCCAGATCCGTCCCAGGAATCGGAATTTTCTCTGAAGCTCAAGCCTGTAAGAAAGTCGGCTAGGATTCAATCATCGCAAATGACTTCACACTCCGAGGCAAGCCTCAATCTGACGTCCTCTGCTGCACAGTCCAGAAACTCTCCCGAAGTGTCTAACGCCCGTGATGAGCAGACACTCGACAAGGACGAAGATGAGCTCGATGCGGCCATTAGGGAGGCCAAAGAGTCACATCCCCTTGCCTCTGACGGAGAAGAAGATGAAGACACAGAGAGTCGCAAGAGACGCAAGCCAAACAATTGGCAGGAAAAGTTCCAATGCATGCACAAGCACACCGGCAACAATGACAAGGGACCAAACACGCAAACACTTTCCGTCCTGCAAGAATTGGCCGATTACTATGATCAAACCCGTGATCAGTGGCGAGCCAGATCATACCGACAGGCTATTTCTGCTTTGAGGAAACATCCAGCCAAAGTCAGCACGAAGGAAGAAGCAATGCGCGTCTACAACATCGGCAGCTCAATTGCAGAGAAGATTGAGGAGATCGTCCGTACCAACCACCTCCGCAAGCTCGACTACACCAAGCTAGACGAGCGCCAGCAAATCCTCAACAGATTCATGAAGATTTACGGCGTGGGTCTGACCGCAGCAGAGCGATGGGCAAGCGCCGGCCACAAAACCCTAGACGATCTCCTCGAAAAAGCAGACCTGACTGCCAACCAACGCATCGGCATCCAACACTACGACGACTTCAACAGCCGCATCCCACGCGCCGAGGTCGAGGCCCACGCCGCCGTGGTCAAAAAAGCACTCAAGGGCCTCGGCCCAGAATACCAAGTCCACACCATGGGCTCGTACCGGCGGGGCGCGGCAACCTCTGGCGACATCGACCTGCTCATCACCAAACCCGGCACCGCGCTCCAAGACATCCGCGCCACAGTCCTAGAACACCTAGTACCACTCCTCACGACGCGCAAATTCCTCGTGGCAGCACTGGCCCAGACCTCAGCCGCCGACGGCACAAAATGGCACGGCGCCAGCGCTCTGCCCGGCCATCACACCTGGCGCCGCATAGATCTGCTGCTGGTGCCCGAAGACGAGCTGGGCGCCGCACTCATCTACTTCACCGGCAACGACATCTTTAACCGCAGTCTGCGGCTGTTGGCCAGCAGGAAAGGCATGCGGTTGAACCAGCGCGGGCTGTACAGGGACGTGCTCAGGGATCGGGGCCGCGGGAAGTTGAGCGAGGGCACGCTTGTCGAGGCCAAGGATGAAAAGAAGATTTTCGAGGCGTTGGGGGTGCCGTGGAGGCCGCCGGAGCATCGGATTTGTTAGGGGGAGTCTGCGATTTGCGTGGGGATGGGCTCAAGGGGTCAGGAAAAGTGGTCGGACATGGGGTTTAACAAAAAAAACGGGTAATGGGTGTCATGGGATCAGGGAACGTAGGACATGGAAACCAGGTCACGGGAATGAAAGGAGGTGTTTCATTGCAGGCGACCGAGATACCACCAGCAGGTATTAACTCAATCGATATTTCTGCACCATGCACACAACCCAATCCTTACCTTTCGTCGCCAGAAGGAATACACTTTTCCTCGCTCACATTGATCATGGCTTTTGCCAACAATGCCCCTTGGAAGCAGGCGAAGGGTCTACAGAAGTTATACGTGGCAAACGATTTAAAATGGCATTGTTGGCTTTGAGTATCGGGTTCTACACCGCACTACTGTGTTGTTCACATTACTGTGTGTACAAAGGCAATATCCCTTTCCCGAGCCATGGGGATACTACATGTCAGGAACATGGAATGCTAGCGGGACCCCGTTGACGCTTTTTGATATACATGAGGCTACTTTACAGGTGAAAGGGAAAGAAAACAGAGCCTTGGAAGAAGAAAATGACGGAGCGCTAGTTCTTGCTCGTCCTCCTCTTGCCCTGGTTGCGCTCGCGCTCCTGCACAACGTACTTGTTGGGGTTGCGCTTTGCGCGGGTCTTGTAACCGCCCTTGGCCGGGGTGCCCCAGATGGAAACGGGGTGCACGTTACCCTTTGATTTACCTCTACCACCACCGTGGGGATGGTCGGCTGGAAAGGGAGAGTCAGAGGGAACAAGGTGGCAGTAGGAAGAGGAAGAAGAAGAAACTTACCGGCGTTCATGGCGAGACCACGGACGGTGGGACGGATGTTGAGCCATCTGCTGCGACCGGCCTTGCCGAGCTGTCTGAAGTGGTGGTGCGGGTTGCTGGCAACGCCGATGGTGGCGCAGGCATCCGGGCTGACACGTCTGACTTCACCGCTCTGCAGACGAACAGTAACCTCGCGGACCTTCTTGCCAACCTCCTCCTTGGAAACGACGGTGGCGAAAGTGCCGGCGCTGCGGCAGAAGACGGCACCCTTTGCGGTGGTGGAGCCGACAGCGTAGACCTGGGTTCCGAGGGGAATCATGCGCAGAGGCAGGCAGTTGCCGCGGAAGGCGGTCTTTGCGGCAAGCATACCGGGATCCATGACACCACCCATGCTCTTCAAGAGCTCGCCAGGGATACCGGCGCGGAAACTCTCGATGACATCGCCGGCGCGCATGCCATCGGCAGCCAGAATGTAACTCTTCTCTCCCGTCTTTTGCCTCGTGAGCAGGGCCAAGTGGGCGCTGCGGTTGGGGTCGTATTCAATGCGCTCGACCGTGTGCTTGCCGGGCTCCATGCGCTTAAAGTCGACGGTGCGGATGCGTCTTCTGTGACCACCACCGCGGTGTCGCACAGTCACACGACCAGTACAGTTGCGTCCTCCCTTTCCGTGGCCGACTTTGGCAAAGGTGAGCTTGGCCAGCGGCTTTCCCTTCCACAGGTGGTCGTTGATCGGACGGCGCAAGTGTCGCACACCGGGCGTCCGCGGCTTGTATGTCTTGAGTTGAAAGCCGCCGCGTCTGCGGCTCAGAGCCGAGGTGGTGGGCGGGCTGAAGGCTACGGCATCGGTAGTGGTGGTGGTGGTGGTGGTGTTGGTGGTGGTCTTTGCTACCGTGGGTGTCTCGACGGCGGTGGCATATGTGCGGCGGGCAAAGGCGTGGGTGGAGGGGCGGAACAGGCATTGAGCGTGCCTCCAGGGCTGCTGTTGCCATAACCGCGGTTGCAACATCGTGTCTGTTGCTGGTCGAGATCAGGGGAGCAGGCACGACGCGACACGACGAGATTGTATGTATAAATTATTCCAACTTGACCGTCGTCTACGCCGAAGCTTGTGCCGCCAAGCCTGGAATTCGAGTCTGCGGCGGTTGCCGTTCTGTACAAGACTGTTCCTTCCCTTGCTGGCTGCTGCCTGCCCTTTCCTTTGCTCTTCCGCGCCTTCCTTGCCAGATGCCGTGCCGCAGCACTGTTTCCCCAGTGATGGCACCTCGAGCTAAAAGATGCTTCTTGTTCTTCTGCGGCCCAAGGCATGCCATTGTGCTGGGCCATGGTCTAGTTGTTGTTCTCTTACATGAATTTGAACGATGTGGTTTCTCCTGTAATTACAGGCGTCCAATGTTTTTGGCCTAATTTTATGTGCTCGTTGTGAAGCCGTTGTGCGTGCGAAGCAAAGGGCTTGCTTTGCGTGCCGTCATCTGCGTGTCGGACGGACGTGGAGCAGAATCGCGAGACGTGGAGCGCGAGAGCCAAGCTTTTGATGTTCAAAGCCAAACCAAACAACATCTTCTCTTCTCTTCAAATCCCTTCCCTCAGCACCACCGTCCGCCCTCGACTCTCCCAGCACACCCAACGACCGGTCGACGCCCCTTCTAGTCGATCAAGCCGGCGCCTGCCCCATTGACAGCCGCCCTCGCCGACCCGGTCCTGCTGCCTCGTCCTCTCGGCGCGTCGATAGTCAATTGTTTCCAGAGCATCAGTAACCCGCAGAAACCGCGTTCTTTGCTTCTAATCGACTGCCATTGCTCCGCGAATATCCTCCTCTGCCCGTCTATGTTATTTTGGCCCGCTTAGGTGCGTGTTTTCGCGTTCGTCTGGCTCCATTACCCGATTCGGACGTGTTTGTTGTGGACGCCCAGACTGACTCGACTTGACCTTCACCAGCCGCTTCACTACTTCTCGCCCGCCTTCACATTGCCTCGTCGGCACCTACTCACCCTTCCCATCCTCATATCAACATGCCTCCAGTACGTATCGCCCTCCCTCACCGTCGCCGCCGCTGCCGCTGCCGCTCTTCTCCCGCCCTCCAGCCCCCCTGCCGCCGCACCTTGACGCGTCTCTCACTAACGCTATATCTCTCAGGCCAGAGCTGTTCGACGCGCCGTCACAAACGAGAATGACGAGAATGCTGCCACCACTCGTCTGACACGCGCAAAGGCCGCCGCTCTTTCTCAACCCGACGCGTCAGCCGGTGACCCACCCAAGAAGGCCGCCCTCGGCGTCAAGCGTGCTGCCACCACCAACGCAACCACTGCTGCCACCCAGCCCACCAGAAGACGCGCCGCCCTCGGCGACGTCAGCAATGTCACCAAGAACGAGACCACCGACGCCAAGGCCGCTCCCGGAAAGGGTGGTAAGCTCAGAGAGGCGCAAAAGCCCACCGGCATCACCAAGCCTTCCACCCGCACCGCCTCGGCTCGCTCTACCGCTTCCAGCAAGACGGATGCCGCCGAGACCAAGTCCAAGAGACCCATGCCCCTTTCTGGAACTTCGGGTAACGTGACCAAGAAGAGACATGTGTCGACAAAGGTTGCCAAGGTGGACGACGAGGTCGTCAGGGAGACTGTCAAGATTGAGCCCATCGAGGAGGAGGAGGTGGAGAGCACGACTCCCAAGGAAGAGGAGGAGCTTGACGAACCTTTCCACAAGACGTTGGAACAGCTGGCAACCGAGGCAAAGGACCTGGACTCTGAGGACCTCGACGACCCGCTCATGGTCGCCGAATATGTTCACGAGATCTTCGACTACATGAAGGAGCTTGAGATTTCCACTCTGCCCAACCCCGACTACATGGACAGCCAGGGCGAGCTCGAATGGAAGATGCGCGGCATCCTGGTCGACTGGTTGCTCGAGGTTCACACCCGTTTCCGTCTGCTGCCCGAGACTCTGTTCCTCGCCGTCAACATCATCGACCGCTTCCTGTCCACCAAGGTTGTCCAGCTCGACCGCCTGCAGCTCGTCGGCGTCACTGCCATGTTCATTGCCTCCAAGTACGAGGAGGTTCTATCCCCCCACGTCCAGAACTTCCGTCACGTTGCCGACGACGGCTTCACTGAGCAAGAGATCCTCAGCGCCGAGCGCTTCATCCTCGCCGCTCTCGACTACGACTTGAGCTACCCCAACCCCATGAACTTCCTTCGCAGAATCTCCAAGGCCGACAACTATGACATCCAGACCCGTACTCTTGGCAAGTACCTTCTCGAGATTGGATGTCTTGACCACCGCTTCATCAAGTACCCTCCTAGCCACGTCGCCGCCGCCGCCATGTATCTGGCCCGCCTTGTCCTTGACCGTGGTGAATGGGTAAGTCTACATCATCATGCCCTTCCACCACACCCATGCTAACCGCCACACAGGATGCCACCCTTGCCACCTACGCTGGCTACACCGAGCAGGAGATTGACCCCGTCTTCAAGCTCATGGTCGACTACCTCCACGGACCTGTCCAGCACGATGCCTTCTTCCGCAAGTACGCCAGCAAGAAGTTCCTGAAGGGTATGTCTCATCACCGTCTCCTATCCAAACCCCACACTGACTCGTCCCAGCCTCCATCGTCCTCCGCCAGTGGGCCAAGAAGTTTGCCCCCGTGTACCTTCAGGACATCAGCCGTAACGGCAGTGAGACTCCCCAAATCTAGGCGTTTGAAGAGCCTCACTCCCCCATGACCGCTTTTGGGTTCCCATCTTGGCAGCCTCACACGAGCAACAAATGATCATCGCTGTGTTTTAACCACACCCCACTGCTGCTTTACTCATGGTTCCGGCGTTACTCGACCTGCGACGATTTGCGTCGCAATATGGCATGGCGTTCACGGCGTTCAAAGCGATTCTCCTTTCTGGATAATGTCGTCATCCTCTGCACCAGCTTCACGTCCACATGCAATAACAACAAGAGTCCCCCATTCACATCATCGCTTGTGCTTCTTTTCTTTCTTCTTTCCCGGGTCAGTACATCCAACATATGGATGTCACTCTTGGACACAACGGCTCTCCTGCCGTTGCACGACGAGGCTCTTGTTACAGTGACATGTCGCCATTGTCGAGATGGACGATGGGCCACGGCATTCTATGGCTCTTACTGGCTCCAACCTAAGGATGGCTTTTTGCTGCTGTTTTTCCTCCACATTTCTGCTGTTCTGTTTGCTTCTTTTTACAAGTATCAACTAGCTCTTTTTCTTTTGCTACAACTTTCTCGTCGCTCATGCGCTACTGAGGAGGTCTAGAATGATATCCATGGGAAACCTGGAGGGATGCATGGGGACTCGGGCAATGGAAACACGCGGAGAGGAAGATTTGGATGATCAAGGGCTCGATTCAAACTTGTATTGGTTGTTCTTTTGCTGTGCTCCTTGAGTTTTTGCTGTCTTCTTCCGACTGTCTAGTAGTGCAAATAGCGACGAGTTTGTTGAATTGAAGAGGCAGTTAGATTAGTTCACTGTTGAGATGCTATAAGATTGCACGATACCATTGGTCAGTAGTGTGAGACTGTGTTTGCGTGATAGATATCTGGGAGTGTCTGCTATCGTGAGATGCATCTGAGTCTTGCAGTTGGTACGACCCTGTCCTTACAATCAAAGTAGTGATAAACAAGGGTATATAGATGGTCGGGTTCAAAACAGACCGTTCGATATTCGTTTGCTTCATATAGTGGCTACTTGTACGTGTTGATGGTCTGCAGAAGGCAACATGAGCGGTTGTTGAAATTTCGAGGAAGAGCATCCATATTTTTTACGGTATTCAATCCAACAGGCCTCATTCACCGTGCCCACTTTTCGCAAATCCTCCATCAAGAGAACACGAATAAATTCATGAATGCAACGAGAAGCTTACACATGTCTGTGAGGCCTACCTTCGTTTGGGTCCTATCGACCATCCTCTCACCTACATGCATGCACGTCCCATCTTCACAAACAGCTTCAGAATCTCTCAACTCTGCAAATGCATCGGGCAAAGTAGGTACCTAAGTAGAGCCGACTGCATGCCGGTGATCGCAATGTTATTCTGTCAAAGCGATCGGATCCTTTAACGACAGCATCACGCTTGGAACCCCACCAACACGGCGTGGTGGAGCTGGCAGGGCACTTGGTGAAGCCACCAACATCAAGAGAAAGATTTCTGCAATGATGCAGCTACGCACAGTCCTCCTTGGGCCTCTGGTGTTCGACGAGGTTCTGATTTTGGAGACTTGCCAGGTGTTGATGGCTCGACAGCCCCACCATGATGTACCATCGACGTCACTGGACATCGCACTGGACTTTTGAGCAGATATTCAAATATCAGCATCTTTGCAGTCTTTGAGCTCTCTTTACCATTCATCTCATACACAACAGCTCTCAATATCACACTCAACCACCCATCTTCACCTCTTCACCTTTTCCAAAGGTAGCTACCCCGCCATCACCATCTCTACCCCACATCTTCTAACAGCAACCAGACCACCACATAACTTTACAATGTCCGGTACCGAGCAGACTTTCCACTACACCAAGGAGGACGTCCGCAAGATGGAGCAGCGTGACTCTGCTGGCCACGGCGGTAACGTCGCTGCTTCGTCCAACGCCGCTGCCATGCAGGTTAGTAGCCTCCGTACTGCACTGCGACGCCAATTTGAGCTAACATCCCACCCAGTCCGTCGTTGACCAGGCCGACAAGGGCAAGGCCGACCTGATCGAGGAGCGCAAGAGCAACCTTCCCAAGCCCGAAGACCCGCCCGTCAAGTCCGACTGGAACTCTGCCGACCCCAGCACCGTCAACGTTGGCTCTGGCGGCCAGTCCGGCACCTTCTCTCACGGCAACGATGCTCTCCGTGAGCCTGCTACTGGCGACTCTGCCGTCCGCTCGGCGGATTCCACCCTCGGCCAGGGCGTCGGTCGTGAGGGCAAGGATGGCCTCGGCGGCATTCCCAATGATGCCGTCACCCGCGAGGCCAAGGGCAAGGCCGGCCTCGAGTCCACCACCGGCAAGGACTACGGCTACCCCCAGAAGAACGACCCTTCCAACGCCTCATAAATGGCTTGACGATTTGATGTCGACAAGATATATCCGCAGCTTTCTGGTTTACCCCGGCGCAGGGCGCTACAGGGCATATATGCTTGCATGAAGGGATGAAATGATTCTTTTTCTCAGATATTCAGACCTGCGAAGGAGCGCGCAGGCATTTTGCTATGGCATTTAATTTGCCAAAAATAATCATGAGCTCTTAGACCAATTGCTCACAGAAATGAAAATAAGCATTCGAAGAAATCAGCTTCTTCATCCTCCTTGAGTCCTTGACCTGCTCGCGTGATACCTGAATTCGCTGTCTACAGCCCCGCCATGAGTGCAAGAACTTGAACGATGAGACCTGCGTGATTTTCTGGTGAACTGGTCTCTGCTTGTAATCTGATTGCGTCTCAACATCGTTCTCCAGCGCTCAACTCTTCGAAACACGGACGTCGCAAGGTCGAAAGGTTCGGATTGCGGCATGCGGCAAGCCCAAGCTTTCGGGAGTGGGGTGAAATTTGAGCCGCATTGGAAAAGCCGCGAGAGTCTTGAAACAAACAGCTTTTTGGATGAGTACAGAGCCCAATTGCTGCTTTTCGAAAAGAAACTACCAGAAGCGATTTTGTCCCTCAATCCATACTGTCCATTTGCTGCCAAATTCGAACCATTTCTCTGTGACAGGAATCTCAGGTGTAGTGATTGTCATTGCCCACGGCGTCATTATCGCCCCGGTGCGGGGCACTCACCGAGACTTCTGATTGGATGATAATCTCTGATCGCGATGTCAAAGGTACAAATCGCGTGCCTGGAAAAGTGGTGTACGATGATGTCTTGATGATACAAGGAGAACCTACGCAATAGGTGGAGCTTGTCGAGAAAGCTCCAAAAGCACTCAAAAAGCAGCAGAGGTAGCTATCTTTTCAACCTCCATATTCATTTTCCGAGCAAATCACACATCCCAAACACACCCTTTCAAGCTCATCAAAACCACCAATCTACACAAAATGTCTTCCTCCGGCACCAAGGTAAGATGACCTGGAACCGGGTTTAGATGAAATATCCTCTGACTTGACAACAGGTTACCAGTGACCCTCAAGGTATCAACAACCCCAAGGTCGAAAAGGCCGGCGCCATCACATCGGACTCGCTGGCGGGAGAGTCGCTCGCACAGGGCGGTTCGTTCGGCGCGAGCGGCCATGAAGTCGCCTCCTCGCAGCCCTCAGCCGGCACGACAACCAACAACAGAGACACCTCGGGCGCCACGATCCTCGAAGCCGCACCGGACGCCGAGGCACGCCAGGCATCTGAGGGCTGGAACGAGACAGCGCAGTTGAACGCCGGCCGATCCCTTCACAGCAGCACAACATCGCACCTCAGCAGTGGACCGGCTAACACGTCGGGCACTGCAGGCAACGCCCCCCACGGCAAGAACATCAGCGAGGGAGGCTTCGACAGCAGCGCCCCCAACGCCTCCTTCAACACCGACATTGGTGGCAAGAACGACCCCGGCCGTGCTGCCCTCAATGACTTCCAGAAGACTGCCACTGAGGCCGATCCCGGCAGTGGTCCTCGCCAGGGAGGTGTCAGCAACGATGGCCAGTTTGACAACCTCAAGGACACCTCTGCTTAAAGAGTGTTGTTGATGGAAAACTGTTTTTTGTTATGACACGATGCATGACCTACCTCGATTCTCAAGGCACGGGTGCTTTGATGGACGCTGGTCCTTGATGTACTTTTAAGTTAGCTCAAGATAATTATGAAACCAAGCACGCCCAGGACGCGTGTTGAACATTACTTTGCATTTCTATGGACCTTGTGCTTTGTAGACGTGGGTTTTAGCAGAGTGAATTTTTGAAAGAGGTTTCAGCTGCAGATGATTCGCTTGAATGTCGAGGTCCTACGAAGTGCCTCTTACCTTGATGGGCACCTGCAAACGCATCATCAAGCCATAGCAACTAGCTGTCAAACGGCATATCATGCAACGCAGGAACTTGGAAGACAGCTTGAAGTGCGCCCGAAGGAGTAAAGTCGGATAAGACATGGAAAAATCCAGAGGAACAGGATTACAAGCTGTGCTTGTCCAAATTTCTTTTCCTACGTGGTGCATCTGTCGAAATACAACAGACTCACAAAGAAATTGCGCGCATCGAGGTGCGCTGTCAAGGCTGACCAAGACGCGTCGTGTAATCATGGTTACAGCCAATAGGCAGGATGGAGAAGACGTTGAGAAGCGGACGGATCACGTTTTTGGCGGAGGGTTCGCGTTGCTAGTGAAAAGACAAAGAGCCAAAGTACGCGGGTCTCTGACAACGGAACAGTCTGGCGGTCGAGATAGTTCCAAGCAGACAAGAATTGCTCAACGTCTTTGTACGTTTGATTGCGGCAAGATTGGCAGGCTGGAGGCAGAAAGCTGAAACAAATTCCAGTGGCTTTTTTGTCGGCGCGGTGAGGCTCCGAGGCTTCCAAGATCGACGAATTCGTAGAGCGCGTCGTCCTTGGTCGCGCCGCGTCCCCCCCCACCGCTCATCGAGTCTCGTCCAACGAGTGTCTGCTCCCTCGCCCGACAGACTAATCGAGTGCAAGCATGGATGAACAGACGGCCTCGACAGCCTCTCAAGAGGCCGCTTCTGCTTCCGAGCACGTGTATAACCCGCAGCCGGAGACCGAGGCGTCTTTGATATTGAAGGCGAGCAACAACAGCTACCCATTTCTGGTGCACTCGACCGACACACTGGCCAACAACCGCCCTCCCAATGTCGACAACAAACCCCTGGCTCGTCAGAAGCGTCGCAGGACGAGGTAAGATGGCACTTGTCTCCAGCACGTGCAGGCCCCCGCTCACCCATACCCACAGTCCCGAAGACCAGAAAATCCTCGAGGAAGCCTACGCGAAGAACCCAAAGCCCGACAAGGCTGCTCGTATGGATATTGTGAGCCGCGTCGCTTTGGGTGAGAAGGAAGTCCAGGTATCGCCAAAGCCAACCACGCTTACGTGACGCGTTTGTACTGATGCGAGGCCTAGATCTGGTTCCAGAATCGCCGACAGAGTTCGCGTAGAAAGGCCAAACCCCTCGAGCCCCACGAGATTGCCCAGTACCAATCCACCTATTCCTCTCCCCTCGGAGCCACCGCCACGGAACGACACTCTGAAGGCGCCGAGAGAACCTCGACCAGCCAAGACAACGCGAGACCTGTCGCCGAAGCAGACTCCCAGTCCCATCAAGACACGCTTCCTTCTGCCAGCCAGAACGCGTCGGCATCCTTCATCGAAGTGCCTAGTTCCCAGCCCGAACCATCTTCCCAGGACTCGGCATCAAAAGCGGGATATCTGTCTAACAGACGCAACAATGCCTCGTTCAAGGCTATCAACTCGCAGGACCTCCAGCAGGAGATCCAGGAACCGCCATCCAAGCGTTCGAGAAAATCAGACTCCAAGATACGTCTCTCAATGACGGCCGATGGCGTGGCTCGCATCATGGAGGGCGATAATGTCTCGTCCTCGCCCTCTCCCCCTCGTCAGATTCCTCCCCCAGTCACCCCTGGTGCAGGCCTGGAAGAATCCAACAGCCAGTCCAATTCGCTTCACCGCACGCAGAGTCTTGTTAGTCTTGTCGATGTCCCTGGTAGTCAAGAGAGCAGGAGCAGCCTGCGCCGTAAGCCCAGTGGACGATCGCGCGATTCACGCGTCTGGTCTTTCTGTGCCGATCGCGGTGCCCGCAGCGAGCTCGAAGAGCGCGCCCAACAGGAAGCCAGCGGCGATGCTGCCGCAGCCATCTCGATCTTGCGCCAGCAGGAAAAGGAACGTGCCCGCAACCCTCTCATGCGTGTGCCCTCGCTGAAGCGTCTCAACCCTCAGACCATTTCGTCAGAGGACCGCGCCGTCAAACGTCTGCGTCAAAGCCAGTCTTTTACTGCACCATCTCCTTCCTCGGCTCCTTCTGCTGCAGCCGCAACTCCTTTCCGTCAACCTCTGCTGCAACGCTCTTCCTCGGCCCGTAACATGCAGTCGAGCAACAGGCGTACAGTGCACCACGACCCCTTGCTTCTTGCCAAGACGCCCAAACTGAAGCAAACCCCTGCTTTCGAAGTATCGGCCACGGACTCGGACAAAGAGAACTGGAGCCCTGGCGACCGCCCCTCTGCCTTTGTGGACCGCCATTTCCTGCACCAGATGCAAACATCGCCCGCCGTCATGCCATCCACCGTGCGTCGTCCTCGTCCCCACGCCGGTTTCCACGAGACGCCTGCACCTCGCAACCGCGGCAAGCACAGCAGTAGAACCCAAGTGCACCACTTGGACGACGAGGACGAAGACGAGGACGAAGACGTCATGCGCTTCATGGGCCAACCGCCCAGCAGCAGCGTCAGAAAGGACAAGACGCAGCGCGCGCCCGAGAGAGAAGAACGCCGTGAAAGCTCCGAGGAAGAGGATCTGGACTGCGTTCAAGGCTTGCTCAAACTGAGTCAGGGCAACTGGGGTGCCGCGAGGTGATGTCTGTAATGAGTGAGAGGGGTTTCTTGTTGTTATTTGCATGCGCGGGTGGCTCAACAGGCAAAGGAAAGAGGCATTTGTGGTGTTTTGGTCTTTTTTCTTTGTTGTCGTTTTGGTTTTGTTGTTTTGGCCGGACCCCAGACGGTCGGAGTTCTGTTTTCCCTTGAACACGAGGTGAGGGTATGTGAGCGTAGTTTCTAGCAATATGATGGTCTTTTCGTTGGTTTGAGAGTAAGTCAAGTCTTTGGGAATTCAAACACCTTCGGTGAAAGCAGAAAGAGAATCCAATTGTTGCGTGTCACCAACCTTCCCATCCTTGGCTATTATCCGACTGACTGACACCGAGAGCTTAGGCACAAGTCTTCCCTGAGACTTTTCTTCACTCCACATTACTCGGGACTTGAACACTTGTTGGTTTTAGAGAGCTATTGTATACACGTGGGACTTGACAAGCAACACGGTTTGTGGGTGGAAGGTTGCTATGCTCGACTTGTTCCATCGAGACCCCAACGACTTTGGCGAGTTTATGCCATCTCATGTCCAGCCCACGTATGATTTGGCGTCCCATGCCTCTGAGTTGCCTGGAAGTGTGTTGTTGCATTCCATATTCGACTCGGTTTGTGCTTGCCGTCTGTCGTGGCATGACCGGCTGGCGCTCGATTGATTTTGAATCAACCTTGGACGGCATTGTCTGAAGTGCTGGAACACTCTCAGTCAGACGTGAGCGTACAGCGAAGGGATTTGCCCCGCTGCGTGGTCGGAGCAGGTTCGCAGGTCATGTGTTTCGAACGGCCATTTGCAAACACGACATAAACGAGATATCTCCCCTCTTTTCGGAAAAGAAAACCAAAAAAAAGATGGATACAATATGTAAACGTCCTTTTTTCTGCCGTAAAAAGAAAATTCACCGGGATTTCACGCCCCAAAACTCTTGATTCTACTCTGATGCTCTCTACCAGTTCCCTCTCGATTGATTTAGTCATGTCGTCGATCGCATTGTTCTCTGCGGCCGGATCTTCAGAGTCCCAGGGTACCTCGTTTCGATAACCGTCGCAAGGTACCTGGCTCCGGTGCTCGTTAAAGTACCAAGTATTCAAGCGAGGCGAGACTTGTTGCTCGTTGTCGTCCTAATCGGCGGCTCCGGCCACGATGCCAACGTACCGACTCTTCCGCTCATTCTTGTCCCCAGGCGAGGTTTGCCGCTCACCGTCGTCCTGATCAGACTCCTCCTCTGGAGCAAACCCAACGTGCCATGTTTTGAGAGGAGGCTTTGGTTGGGTCTCTAGGCCCTCCTTTGACCTTCCAACCGATAAATTAGAAAGAGAGTTTTGCACTCCACTATCATCGCCCTTTCTCTTGGGGCCAGGAGTCGGTTCCACACGACGGAGATGATTGTCCATGTCCTTGAGATTAGCGAGCACGTTTTCTAAAGCTGGGATAAGTTCTCTGACAGCCGAAGCGAATGTTTCGACTGCAAGAGTGCTCTGCTGTTCTTGTTCGGAGGCTGTGTTTGCCGAATAAAGTCAACATCAGTTCACAAATAATTCATGAGCCAGAGCAATCACGTACCGGATGGTTCTTCGGAGCCCTCTGTGTTTTGCTGGCGGACGGGGTCATCTTGCCGCACCATCTCTTTGTTATCGTCGGCCGACGCCCAGGTCGACGAGAGATACCCTCTAAGCTCTTGCTCGACATTCTGTTCGGGCTCAAGTCTTCCGTTTGCAGGCGGTCCGATCCCCGACAACAATGTTTCGAAGCGCGCAACCTCAACGTCAAGCGATGCCGGTCGCCCAAAAGGATTGTAGCCTGGAGCACCGTATGACTGACGAGTACTCACATAGCGTAAGCACCTCTCTTGAAAAGCCCCAACGAATTGTTCCGAGTATGGCTCGGCGGGAAACATCGCAGTCAAAGCCAGAGCCACGGGCAGCCGAAACTCTGCTTCGAAACAATTGGCCATGATCGCAATTACAAGATATTCATCTGGTGTTGGCTGCCTTGCAAGAACACTGAAACCTTGGCGAATGAATCTCGTGGCTAGCGATCGATATGGTTTGTTGAAGGGCTTGAAGCTGCGTTCGAAATCAGTCCTGACGAATCGATCAAACGATACAGCGCTGAAACGTTGTCGAGATGGCGATCCGTTGACAGTGGTATCCATGTTGCTGCCGGTGATATCCAGATTGTTGTCGATGGTGCCGTGAGCGAGAAACTCATTAGCATAAAACTTTCTGTAGGTAGAGGTTCCCTTCTTGTCGGGACAGCCAAAAGCATCCAGAAGTGCATTTACCGGATAAATTGGCACATCATCCTTGTTCACGAGGCTGGTGTCGAGTATTGCCAAGTATACGTGCTCTCGAACTGGATCGTGGTCCCCAATCATCTTGAGGGCATGCACCAGCGCCAGGATTATCGAAGACGTCCACGAGACAAACTCAGACGGTATGTGAGCCCATGTTAAATGGTTGATGATGCGCTCGCAGTGGTCTTTAGTCAGCAGTTGTGAGGGCTCCCCCTCTGGCATGATTCTCAAGGTTGTGCTTGGACTAGCAGGTGCAGCGCAGAAAGCCCGGAAAAGATAGCGAGGAATACCTGAGCATTTTTCTGCAAGAAATCAGCCACAACAAGTTGTACAGAGATTGCAATGCTGGGGGCACCTACCCTCAAGTTCCTGACGAGCATCAAACGATAGGGCAGGCATGGAGGCAGCAGTTCTTCAATTGCAAGTTGATGTATAAAAGTTCTGTACTGTACGATCGCATTTATCACTCCAGCAAGGTGTTGATGGGGGGGCTATCTCTTTATCCAAGCTCTTCAAGAGGCCAAGCTTTCCACTGCTCGATGTCGTTTGAGTTGGAATGATGTATGAGCCTATCGGGGGTTGCGAATATAGTGAAGCGAGCGACGACCAACCTCGCCTTGGACTCGTAATGTCACGACAGGCATTGCTCTAAGCCTCTCGTGATGTCGAGAATAGCAGTCTCAAGATCTGAGCCTTGCACCAGGCTCAATCAACGAAGGTCCATAAGCGCCCGCTTTGGATGGGCGCCTATACTTAGCACCAATTCAAGAAAGTCGATGTTGTTGCACGTGTGAGGGATATATTGACAACGCCACAAGCTCTTGTTTGCGTTCAAGAAATGATGAATGAGCTCGTGATCCGAGGCTGGGTGGGAGAAAATGATGGCGTTGCTTGACGAAGTCGACGCTCGACAGAAAGCAGTGCATCGAGCCGTGCTTTCCATCCTCTGCTTCGCCATGGCATTGCCGTCCGCACATTCCACCAGTGATGTGTGCTCTCGTCGTTGAATCCGTGTGAGCCTAAGCAGCAAATGTTGGATGATGTTGAGGACTTTCCAATCACGTTACCAGTTGGACGAAGTAAAGGCTTTTCAACTTCATGTGCGAGCGGGAAGAATTCAATTTCTGCAAGCACTGATGAGACTCGTTATTCCACAGCAGACTAATCAACCATGACCATGTCATTGCCTTTCTTTAGTCGTGCATATCAAGAAGTCTTTGTCGTCATCCTTGCTGATAGGATTTGCCGAATGCTCTAGCGTTCAGCCTGACTATCGTCCTCATGACTGTCTCCTTCCTGTTCGTCATGGCGCTCCTCCTCGTTCTCCTGACCACCAACGATTCTTCTGACCAACTCGGCAATCATGCTACCGGCCGACGAGGCGCTCACGATGCCATTGACAACAGCGGCACCCCATCCACCCATCGCAGCACTCTGGAGAACACGGAAGAGCCAGGGCGTGCCGAGGATGCTTTGGAAGCTAGCGGCTAGGCTTCCTGTGTCATGCACATTAGCGACTACTCTCAGCTACTGACATAGAAATTTGGAGGAGAAGAACAGGGGAGAAGAGAAACAGGAGGCAAGGAAAAGATGGAAATCAGCAATCGAGATCACGACTCACCAGCAGCAGGACCCAAAGCCGTGAATCCAAGAAGACCGAGCAAAGGACCGGTGATCAGGACAGGACAGATGGTCAGGATTGTAGTGACGAGAAAGGAAGTGCTTCGACGTGGGTTGTTTGCGATGGCGGCGCGGAGACGAGCGAGAACATTGGGGTCGAGATGGGGAGGTTGTTCGTGGTTTGGGAGAGGCTCCATGTTGGATGTACTGTCGTGGTCGTTGTCGTTGTGCTTGTTGGGTTCACTCATCCTGGTTGAGCTTTAAGGATAGTCGATGCAGGGAAGAGGGAAGCTTGAGGATGGGAAGGCAGGGTTGATATATGCTGGATGTGTTGTGCTGAGATAGACAGTACATTTCTGGCATCTTCTCTTCCACACACTACTATTCAACACTAAGGCATTCTAAATGCGAGATCTTTGTTGTTCATAGACACCAGGAGACCTCAAGGGCATTTAAACTCTAGAGAAACCGAGGATATCTTCCAAGACGTCTTCATGATGGAGGCACGAGACTACAACATCATCCATCTCTCAAGCGACCAGTTCGTTCCATGCATGGACTTATGCAGCAGCAGCAGCAGCAACCAAGACTTCAAGCCTTCCAGCAAACACACTGCCAAACGTCTCGCCCATTCTTCCCAGTACACCAACAACAGCATGAACTCTTCTTTCGCAGCCGAATGCCACGTCGCTTTCCGCATCGACCACGACCTCCAACTCGACCTTGCCATCGCAATCAACATCCCCTTGCCCGAGGCTTTCGGCGATGTATCCGACGACCAGCAGCAATCGCACGAGGAGTTGAACAAAGCAGCCAGCCGCGCCTCACCACCGACTGTTCCACTCTCGACCGCAGAATCTCAGCTTGTATCCCAGACCTCTGCAACAAAACACCTTAGCCAACTGTGTTCAACTTCGCTCGATGCCACACACACATACACACACACATACTTCAATCCCGGTACCTCGAAGCCCCGCAACTGCGTTCGAATCTCAGAGTACTACTGTCTTCACTGCTCTGTTCGACGGTGCCGTATTCGACGTAGCCGAGTCTCGCTTCCCAGTCATAGATGGGGTCTGGTTTTGCTTGTTTGCGACCACAGAGACCGGCGAGGAAGCTTTTGGTGCGGATGAAGAGGTTGCGTGCTGTGGCTAGGATGCTGGGATGGTTCTGGTCCATTGTTGATGAGGGAGTGTGTGGATGAGGGAGTGTGGTGGGTTGAATCGAAATGTAGTGAGGAGAAAGAAGTCGATGTTTTGATGTTGATGAGCGGCTTGCCTTGAGCGCCATGTTTGCTGTCTTGGATGGTGTCGCGAGACAAACATGTAAGAATAGTAAAGCGTACTGAGACACATCCAATGGAAACCCTGAGACAGTCACGCATTGTCTGCGACTTTGCCATTCACAGCGCGTTTGCAAGTATTTTCGTGGTTACAGACAATAGAGATGAAGCAAAGGTTATGTGCTTGGGGTGGAATAGGAGTCCTTGCCTCGGTCAAGCTCGGGAGCCCGCAAAATCGTTACCTCCCATTCAAGGAAATTCGCGGCTGCTTGGTTTATTGCCATTACAAAGATGATGTTTCTTGCTTTCAAGCTGGCACGGACGTTGGTTTGCTCTTGGTGACATTGGACATGCAACGTATACCCCCCGAGATACTGGGTTATTGCTTCGACACTCTTTCAATAATGTGCTATTCAGCGCAAAAGAAGGTCAAAGTAGATGGGAGTCACTTCGGTGTTTTGAATTTGTGCTTACTTAAGCATTATCGCTCCTTGCAGCTTGCCTCTTACTTCTCCTTCGACCTTGGGAAAGGCTTCTCTGCGACTGTGATGGATGTCAGTATTTATTTTCACCATGCGCCAACGCGAAAGCTTACCTTGTCACTCGCCCTTTTAATTCTATCACCTGCATCTCGCACCATATCTGACGCACGCTGCCTGGCATTTCTCTTTTCTGCTTCATCTTGGAAATCATCGACCACATCGGCATCGCCAGGACAACCAGTCCCGAGAATCCAATCAAGAACACCCCAGTGGCCAAAGTTGCCTTTGCCGGCGGTGGCATAGTGAGAGTCGATTCTCCGTGCCATACCTGCCAACAAGATTTGCGAAGGAAGCACCGAGTAGCCTGAGTAGATGAAGAATTGTTCCAGACTGACCACAGCGATGAGCAAGTACCATGTCAGGATGTGAAAGCGGAAGAATAGAGCAGGTAGATACAAAGGAAGCCAATGGGTGAGAAGGTGACAGACAGGATGATCATAAGCGGCTGCCAGAGAGAATGGGTGTCGTAAGCTGTGCGCCCAGTCTGCATGCCAGCGCGCCAGGACGGAATGCGCTGGTGAAGCATGCAGAATATCGCGGTGTATAAAATAATGCAAGAACCCTCGACAAACGAGGCCGCACAATAGATGCTTGACCATGGTTGGCCATGGGGCTGGCGGAATCTTGCTCACACGGATGGGAGAGCGGACATTCAACATCTCGGTCAAGACAAAATCAAAAGCGGCTTGCACGACGACGGCAAGGACAACATTGAAGATTGAGACGACAACAACGTTTCTGAGCCGACGCGGCCCAGTTCTACCAGGAAGCTGTGCATCACCGCGGGCCTTGATGCTGGCAGAGAGGCTAGGTAGGAGAGTATCAAATCCCAGTACCGTCAGACCCGGAAGCACAAAGAAGATCAGTCTGATGGCGAAAGTGCCAAAGAGCTCAAGATACAGCGGGTCATGTGTCAAGACCAGTGTTGCCCAAGTCATGAGGAAAAAGGCGAGACTGATAGTCGTCGAAGAGGATCCGAACAACGGTACGGCCAGAAAGGAAAGGAGTGGCAAAGGCATGGTCAAAAGAGACGATAGATGCGACAACATCCGGGCGTATGTTTTGGAGAACAAGTCATCGAAGGAAAAGGCGCGACCTTGGGAGTAGCCATAATAGTACACTATTTGGTCGCGGAGTGCTTGCAGTGCCATGTCTGCGAAGGAGATGAGCTCATGAGCTCGTGGAATGCAGGCTTCACGCGTGCTTCTTCAATCGTAGAGTACGTTCGCCTCGACCAGATGTTGACTGTTTTGGTTCTTCGACATGCATGTGTCGCGAGTCGCGTGTCGCGTGTCGCAACTGCCGTCCAGTGAGGAAAAGCTTCGGCCTTGGTTTGTTCCCGCAGGAAAGCGTCGGACGGTACGGAGTAATGGTGGGGTTCTCGGCAGGAGCAGGGAAATATTGCAGGGATGAATCGATGGCTGATGCCGGCGCCAACCTTGGGAAGAAGTTTATCGGCGCCTCGCGATGTTTGAGACAGGGCGGGAGTTGCTTGCAGCGGAGTTGGACAACGTGAATAACAGGAAAGATCAGGAATTCATCAAATGCTTTGCATGGGCTGTATGTACGTCAGTATAACGCACTTGAATCAAGGCAGGGCCGAAGAGCGTGGAATAAAGTGTCAAATGTCTGACTGATCAACGTGCAAGATTGGGGTGCATGAAGGACCCCTGATTCAGCTCGTCAGATCAGCCGACGTGCGTGCTTTTTAGATTGCATGCCAGCCACAGGTGGGAGAGAGGAGGGTTGTTTGTCAATTTTGTAACTCCGGATACCCTCCTTCAGCGCTCCCTCGATCCGTCTGCTTCTCGAGACGCGTCGTCGTCGGGTGTACAAGAAGGCAGCACAACCAGGGGCGGGATGGACGCATCTCGTGCAACCTAAGAGCAAGAGCTGCATGCGAAACGTTGGACTTAATATCTCCTGCAGTCCCATGTCACAGGCACGAGAGGATAGCGCCCGCACCTGTGCACGCGGATAGAAGGAGCCAGACTACTGCCAGTCCGTCATGGCGTTGGAACAGCTGCATCCTCGCGCTGATGCTCGTCGCAACAAGAGGCCTGCGACGGCCGACAGTGTTTCAAACAAGTCTGAGCCTCAAGTCATTTCGTCCCTGATCGAGTCCCTCGACCGCAACGATTCGCCTTTTACGCACGCCTCGTACGCTTACCTCTCTGCCGCCGACCACGACGAGCACCATGGTGCCTTTTACCGGCATCCGTCCCTTCGCCCGCCCTTGAAACACAGCCAGAGCTTCGGCATGGACTACGGCGCCTATCGGTCACCGACTCAAGATCAAGACTACGACAGCGACGGCGCAGACTTCCCCGTCATTCGCACCGCAAGGCGTCCATCGGGGAAATCTCCACACACTGCACCGCCTTCGCCCAGCCTGAACGGCATCCGAGACATTCTGCGCTCCGCTTCCAAGACGTCCCTGGCAATGAACGGCGAAAGGCTGAGCCGCAGTAACAGCAGGCTGAGTGCCGAGAGTTGGGTGCGAAAACAGCCCTCTCCTAGCAAACTATCGCTCGATACGGCCTCCGACAAGCATAGTCGCAGACTCTCCCTCCGCAAGACATCACGGGAAACATTGGCCTCTTCCATGGACCAGCAACAGTCCGCAGACCAGGCCTTGTTGAACCCCGTCTCGGGCCCGGACCCGTCAAGGGCTGTGAAGAACACAAAGGGAAGACTGTACTTGGAGGACGTTCTTGAAGACATGCCTTCGCCAAGCCCCAATGTATCCAGTGCCCGATTGCACGCCGTCAAAACCCCTCCGAGCAGTAGAGGCGGTCCGGGGAAGCCGTCGACGGGGAGTCCAGTGGCGAGCTCGTCCAGAGCTGCACTCGCTGCTCCACCGAGAGATCCATTGACCAACATGATCCCACCGCGGTCTTCGTCCCTGAACAAGATCAACAGTCCTGGAAAGTCCAGGCCGAGAAAGTTGAGCAAAAGCAAACGTGCTTTGGCTGCTCTGAAAGAGGAACGACCTCGGCGCAAGTCCAAAGCCGAACCACCAAGAGACATGTTCGACGGCTTGGACGAGGAAAACCAAACAGTCAAACGCATCAAAGAACTTCGTCAACAGAAACAAGATCGTCTCCGCATGGAATCGGAGGCTCTGCAGACACTGAAAGACAGGAGGTCCGTGCCCGACTCGGCAACGTCTTCCGCCTGCACCAAGACGCATCAGCAAAAGCTACCCGCCAATAGAGCCGCTGCCAGGACCCCTGATTTACGCAAGGCTCACCGTATGCTCGGGCTTGATGAGCCAACTTCCAAGTCACCCATGGCTCGCCGTTCAGATGATGCAACGGCTTCCCCTTTGTCTACCAGCACTCCCTCCCAACCTAGTCTTGCCCGAGACTCCCCCAAGCGAGACGCCTCCGCAAACCTATCTTCTCTTCCTCCAGATTCTCCCGTTCTTGGTAATGCCTTTTCCACGTCAACAAACTTCTACCGTCCTTTTCATACCCAGCTTGCCCATGTTCCGGGAGGTCAAGCCTATGATTCATCTTCGGTCGGTAGACGCGCCGTAGCCAGAAAATCAACCAATTCACACCTCTTGAACGGACTCGACATTGAGGGGCTTGAACTTTCCCCACCTAGCACGGCTCAATCGAATTCCTCGTTCCAGTCACGGCCGAAGACCTCTTCCACCCGTCGTATGTCATACGACGCCAAAACACGGCGCAAGTCGATGAGCGATGCTCGTGAAAACCGTCTTCGAGAAGACGACATACTGCGGGAGCGTAACAGCAATGTCTCGATAGCGGTGAATGCCTTTCTGAGCAATCCGCGCTTGAATCAGAAGATAAGCCATCCTCAAACGGGCAGGCTGATCTCGTTCTCCGAGGTCGGCGATCCCAATGGCCATGCTGTAGTTGTGTGCGTGGGAATGGGTCTCACGCGCTTTGTCAGTGTATTTTATGATGATCTGGCTACTTCCTTGGGCCTTCGTCTCATCACACCCGAGCGACCTGGAGTTGGCGCAAGCGAGGCCCATCGTGACCGTGATCATATCGGTCCATTGGGTTGGCCCAACGATGTTCTCACCATCACACATCATCTTGGTATCTCTCAATTCAGCTTGATTGCACATTCGGCGGGTGCCATCTACGCTCTGGCTACAGCATTGATTCTCCCTCAGTGCGTGCGCGGGAGAGTACAACTTCTTGCACCTTGGATTCCACCTTCGCAATTCGAGAACATCAGCCAGAAGGATCGATCGCCGGCTGATGTTCCAGTAGCTGCTCTCACAAGGGGACAGCGCTTTTTGCGCGTTCTTCCCGTCCCATTCCTGAAAGCTGCAAACGGAAATCTGTTTTCGCCATCCTCTCTCAAGCCAACTAATGTCAAAAGCAACGGGTCGACTTCTCCTGGCTCGGAGAGCCCTCGTGGAATGCCACGAAGAAGAAACTCAAAGAAACGTCCTGATGTTTCGCGACGAGAAAGTATGATCCTCATGGATCAAGTCATTCCGGAGAGACCTAGGGATACCATGTTCCCCTTGCCCGAACTTTGTGAAGAAGAAAAGACGGGCGTTGTGACGGTTCGCAAACCCTCACACGCCTCACTCGAACTTTCAGCGACAGCGTCACCCACCGATCCTGCACTTCTATTCGCCGCCGAAGCCCTTAGCGCCGCCGAGCATGCGGCGCGAGAACACCAGGCCGCTTACTCAACGCTCCTGACCGAACGAACATGGACCCTGGCAACACGCGACTCCAATCCCGCTGCGGATTTGATTGTTTGTCTTGAACGCCACCGCGACATTGGGTTTCGATACGTGGACGTGCACCGCAAGGTTGTGATTACGCACGGGAGCGAGGACAGACGCGTACCCGTGGAGAACATTCGCTGGATTGGCGATCAGATGAACCGGTACAGCGCACTACATTCGAACTTGTCAGAAAAGGACGAGCTATCAAGCGAAGGCGGTTGCGAAATTCGCATCTTGCCTGGCGAGGGCCACGGACTGATGGCCAATCCTGGTGTCATGGCTGACATTCTGGCCGAGATATCAGGGGAGTGGCTGCCAACGCGATGGTGAATACCATTATTGGAAAGCTGTTTGATTATCTCGCGGCGTACGAGACGGAAACGGGAAGACCGATTCTCGATCGCATTACTTTGCTATATGATATTTGTTTGGTTGACTAGCTTAGATACCCTTTTCATTTGTCAAGATATATTTCTGTACAACATTCTAACTCGAGACGCTCAATTCGATTCTTCCGACCAACACGAAGACTGAAGTCGGACAACTTTTGGCTAGGCAAAGTCTGTTCCTGACGATGCACCTGAAAACGTTGGGTGACACATGGAGGAGCAGGGAAGGGTAAGATGCGGTGACGGCTGGCTGCATGCCGTTGCCAGGGTTGTGTAAACAACTCGGAAGGTCAAAGCTTGATATATGGATAATGAGGACCGCGCCCAAATCAGTTCACTTCCATCACACTGATTTTTCGCATTCCGGTCAAATACCAAGAACGGCGAGAGTTTTCGACTATCGTAAAAGAACAATTTATCGCGGACGTGTTGAGGTGATCGTGGCGCAGAGCGATTGCTTTCCTGCTTTGATTTTCCGTGAGGTGGTTGGGCTAGAAAGCGAGAGGCTGGGAGCTGCAGCAAGAACTAACAACTATTATCCCTCTCTCTGCACCTTCCCGCCCTCGTCACATTTTGCAATTCTCCATCTTCCCTCTCAGTCGTTGTCCGCTCACCGTCGCACCGTTCATTCTGAACAGTCGTTGCTGATAACCTTGTTTTCCAACCAGACTACACTCGCTATCCAACGACAACGGCGATTCAGCTCACTGCGGGGTTGAAACGACTATAGCATCCACATTCCTCCCCCACACCCGACCCGCAAGAGGCATTCCTCGTCCTCGAGTCAGCCATGCGCACGACACTGTTCGAGCCGGCTTTCACATCTCGACCTCTGGTCCAACTACTCACCGTCACACTCGCAATCAGCCCGGCATTGGCAAATCCTTTGTTTCCCAAGGAACTCGGTGTTGGTGCATTGTCGTTCAACTCGCTCTTTGGAAGAGGCAACTGTGAGAACCCCTGTGGCTGGTCTGGTCAGCTGTGTTGCGGATCCGGCTCGGCTTGTTATACCGACTCTAGCAACAAGGCCCAATGCTCTTCGACCACCGCCGCTGCGAGCCCTGAGACTACTGGATACTGGAAATACTGGACAAGCAGCTGGGTCGAGACCGAGACAGATGTCGTCACACGATACAGCACTGGCAGTTCGTGGTGCGGCGAGGCCACTACCACCGCCGCTGTGGGTGGAGGTGGTGGAGTAGCCACATCTGTCTGGGTTGCTCCTTCTACTACTGCCGCTACGGCAACCGCCACGGCCATCTGCAACTGGGACAAAGGAGAGTCGTCTTGTGGCAGCATCTGCTGTGCAAGCAATCAATACTGCGTCACCTCTGGCCAATGCGGCGCCGCTGCAAGCAATTCACAACTCAGCTCAGGAAGCTCAACTGGTATTTCCCCCGCCATTCTACCAACAAGTAGCACCTTGGTAATCGTAACAGCAACTTCGTCCCCAACCACCACTGTTCCTTTTGTCGCTCCTGTTGCCACCGGCGCAAATGTCACGCTTACCGGCGCCGAAGCCGACAACTCAGGAGGCCTTTCCGGTGGTGCTATTGCGGGCATCGTCATCGGAGTTATCGCGGGTCTGATCTTGCTTACTCTTCTCTGCCTTTACTGCTGTGCTCGCAGCATCTGGGCTCTCCTCTTTGGCGGCCGCAAGAAGCGTACTGAGCGCACCGAGTACGTCGAGTCTCGTCACCACAGATCCTACAGTGGAGCAGGAGGAGCCGCCTACGCTGCCAGCCGCCCCGACGACCGGAGATGGTACGGCTCCGAAGCTCCCCGCAGAGAAAAGAAGAAGGGTGGCATGGGCGGTCTGCTAGGCGTTGGAGCTGGCTTGGCCGGTCTGGCAGCTGTCCTTGGTCTGAAGAGGAAGCATGATCGCAAGCACCGTGACGAGAAGAGCGACTACAGCAGCGCCTACACAGACGCCAGCTACAGTTACTACACCAGTGCCAGTAAGTTTATCTCGATTTCTCATGATTCGCACGACACTGACCTAAGCAACAGGTAGCGAAAGCTCAGACGACAGAAGAACCAGAGCCACCCGAGACACCAGACGCTCATCACGTCACAGATAGTGAACAAACGACTGAAACGAGGATGAAGACAAGAAGAAGAACGCATGAATGAGGAGATGGAGGATGATTCAAGGAAAGGGCTAATTTTTTACTTTCTCATGGATGACGATCAGGAGTTTTCAGGGTTTGGGAGAGGTACACACCCCGTGCCCCCAGCGCATTTGCATGGTGTTTTTTTTTACATTTCGACTGCTGGAAAGGATGCCTTATCGTGTGTCCTTTTACACTTACTTTCTTATGCTATCATGAGCTTTGAGGGGGAAATGGGCTTCGCTGTATAAACGTCAAGCAATAGATGCCAAGTCACGTCTTGGTGCATCAATTCTCTCTAATTACATTGTTTGTTTTTACCATGACAAAACAAGGACACTTGTTGGTACATCACGATAGAAGCAGGAAGAAGAAATCGAGCAGGAAACATGGCCTCCGATTGCAGGAAATTGCTCCGATTGACGATGGCAGCTCCACCTCACTCCACACTTCCGCAGCTCGCGACCACTCGGGTGTTATGACGTTGATACCATGTTAACGTCATATCTTCTCTGCGGTGAATCGAAAAGGATAAAGAGTCCATGCAATTCGAGGTAGCCTCTTTTCCATCTCAATCTCAATCTCAAACTCCATCTCCGAACAAAACAACTTGTCACCTTACATCAACACCAACACCTTCAAAGACAACACCAACACCAAGACCAAAATGACGGACCCTCACCAAGGTGGAAACCTCTCCGACATGGCCGTTGACGGCACCACTGTGCCCAATGATGCCGGCAAGTACAGAGTTCTGCCCTCGGTCCCTCGCCCCGACCAAGTCTCGGACAACTCAACCGCCTTCTCCAAGGGCGACCTGGGCGCCGCAAACCTTGCAACTGCCGCCGACAACGCCGGCGACATGCCCCGACAGGCCGGAGACACTGGTAACACCGGCGAGGTGGTGACCGGCACTGGCGACCAGATGCCCGCACAAGTCGAGAGCAAGAAGTTGCCCAGCAGAATGCCTTGAGAAAGTCTTCTTTGATAAGGGTCACGACAGACGCGACAAGCACGCCGTGCAGAAGGACAGCGACTTTTGAGAGATATCAGTCGTGGATGGATTGGCTCCATTATAGGAGAACTCTGACGGAAGCTTTATGGCATTTATGAAAATCATTTTATGATATGGCAGTTCTTTCCTGGGGATCGACTGGCCTTTGAATGTAAACTAGAAACACGATGCATCATCTCATGATCACACCAAGATTTTTGGCGCTTCTCATCACTTGCGGTTCACTTGTCGCTCACCTATAACTCACTTGTAACCCGTTGCTGGTCCCGCGACCAGCGATTGTCGAGCATGCAGCTTGACGAATTGAACGTTCCACTTCATAGCTTCCTTCTAGTTCACCTCTCAAGTTTACTCTTTCACTTTCTGCCTTCCATCTATATTTCGCGCTTCGTTTTCCACCTTCCACCTTCCCTTCTATTTCACCTCTTCTTATCTTCCATCATCCACCATCCACCTCTCGTCTTAAGACCATCTTCCAATCCTTCGCCTATATATTCTTCAACCTCAGCCAACACCAAAGCTGCTCAACATAGCCCGCTTGATAACTGTCACGCAACACTGAGTGTTATCCGTATCCTCGCAACATCCTCAAGGCGACTTAGGCGACTCACAGTCGAGCCCCAGCGCTGTGTATCTCGGTGACTCTCTCACGGGATCGTCAGCAACCGCGTCTACACAGAAAGTCTAGGTCTTCCAACACGTCTTTCACCTTCAGTCTTCTCTGTCTATCTCTCCACCTATACCCTTTCATTACCATTTCTTCTTTGCTTCCCTTCACTCTTCAACTGTCACGCCTGGTTCTCTTGAGCCCGGCCAACACGACTTCTCATTGGGCTTTCTTCCAACACAAATACCAAAACACATCTTGCTCGGCAGACTATTCTACTGCTTTCACGAGGCAACATCAACTTCATTCAAGATCGGCAATCATGACATGCTGGCTCACACCCGGAAAACATATCAGGAGACAACAGCTCGAGTATTACGAAGATGTGTATGGGGAGAGAGGCCCTGAAGAGGAAGCTCAAGGCGTACATATATGTGGTACCGAGAGTAGCAGCGAAGATGAGATCGTCTTCTTGGGAGCCAAACGCAAAGGTGTGGTGAAATTCGTGAAATACTGACAGCCTCTAACACAATCACAGGAAGAAAGGCCGCGAAGAAGACAATCCCCATCAATGCCGTCAATCTCGTTGAGAGCAGTAGCGACGAAGAGCAAGAAGCCTCCAGTGAAAGGCATGTGATTCAGATCAACGATAGCGACGAGGAGGTTTTCGAAGCCACTGGCGAAAGACACATCGTACAGATCGACGACAGTGACGAAGAACATAAAGCCCCAGGTGAGCGGTACGACGTACAGATCAACGTCAGCGAGGAGGTTATCCGGATGACCGGCCTTGACAGTATGTCAAGCTCGAGTGAACGGATGAACCTCACTAACAGCTCACAGGTTCAAAGTCGATTGAAAGTCCTGAGTACTCGACAAGTCAACCAAGAGAGCATAGCTACTCGCCGTCCCAATCTTCAAGTTATCATGGCTCTGACTATAATTCCGATAGAGCAGCTCAAGAGCGAGAAGATTCAGACGCCGACATGATCGAATCTGATACTGGATCTGACGTCGAACCGTCCGACGACAGGTCTATCTCCTCTGATTCTCTGGAAGATCTATCGACTCCTATGAAGCATCGTCCCTTCGGTCTTTTCGGCGTGGGTCCATCTCCTGGGCCTAAAGTTCTTTGGATGGAAACCTCAGAACCACTCGGAAACTATCGAAAGAGAAGACATGAAGACCGTAAACCCGAGGATACTCCAACTCAGCAAAAGAAAGGAAGGTACAACCTTCGCAAGCTCCAATTCATCAACTACGCCGAGAGTGATGATGCTTTGGACGACGAGAGGGTTGCTTCCAGAGAAGACGACGATGCTCCAGCGGCGCCTAGGACTATTCCCAGGTTTCGGGCAGCTAGAAAATCTGCCTGGGAAGCAATGGGCCTTAGGCCTCGTTCGTCAAGTCCTATGAACGAAAGATTGAAAAAGGTCCGACATGGCCGGAGACACAAGACGGTCAGGAAGTCAGCTTGGCTTCTCACTCCAGAGGTTCCAAGCGATGAATTCCTGAGAGAGCCGCCTCAGCGATCCTCTAGTGTTCGAAATCCGAGTCAAGAAGCGGTTGAGGGAGACCCAGTCGTTGGCAAGAAGGGCCGAACACGATCGCGCGTCGAACAAGACACGTCCGACGACCACCACAATCTCAAAGGCCGTGGGCGCCGATTTGAAATGATCCTTATTGATTGAGGGGGGAAAGTACAATCATCTATTCACGAGAAAGAAAGACATTGGCTTTCACAAGGGTCTAATTGCACAACAGCGACAGGGAAAAGCGATTAGTCAGCTTATTCGATCTGCATGCATTTTCGTCGGCGGGCGATCTTTTGACGAACATGTTCACTGCCCTAGTATATTATTAGATTCCACGACAATCAGAATGAAAGCATTGGCATTCAAGTTCGACGTCAACAAGATGATTGAATTAAACAACAGGAGCGAAACGCTATGCTGAAACGCGCGCGCGTATCTTGCTACGAAAAAGAAGCGCTTCAAGCTTCCCGGCGTACCATAGATTTGGTCTTGGTATTCAATGCACCTCGTCATCAGCCAAGGCCGCCGTTTGGAAAGCAATCAAGGCAGAGTGGCCACCAGGGCAGAGGGTGGCAGGATGACAATGTAGACAAAATTAGGGTGGCTGCACTTCTTGTGCGCCCCTGGCATTCCTCACTCTGACGAGCCTTTGTTGCCGGCTAGACAAGGTCACTCTGACACAGAAGTCACAGCAACAAGCATGAATTTCGATTCAGAACGCCGGTTCGAAGACCAAGTTGAGCATCAGCAGAATGTGCCTATCAATTCAGATCGCCAACACGCCAACACCGCCTGGGGTTCCGGAGACAATGCCCAGCATTCGACAGTAACCGGAGCCGCCACCGATGCCGTTGAACACACCCTGGGTCGCCATGAAGACCCTTCGTTTCGCCCCGATCATACCGTGGACCCTCGGAGGACCCAGAGACCTGTGTCGCGGACAAGAGAAGATGGCGCTTATGGCGTGGGCGATGGCCCACAGGTTCTGAGCACCTCCAACGTTGTCGAGACGCTATGTGGACCTCTGCTTAACTACAGATACATGAGCCGTCAAACAACGGACAACCCTGTGTGGCACGGCAGTGTGCTTATTGTTACGACCCCTGGCCAGAAGCAGCCTCAGCTCGTTATCCGCAGCGCGGGATTCATCGATTTTTCCAACATGGTCGACGGTGTAAAGCTGTACGAAGACCCCAAGAGCGCATTCTGGCGTTTCGATGTCGAGGTACCGTTCCTCGCCGATGAATCGAAGTGGGAGTACGAGATTCCCGGCATGAAATATGTCGACACCAAAAAGACGGCTCCGCGCCCTCAAACATTTGCTGTTCCTTCCAAGACCGCCTCGATGAGAATCATGTTCCACTCTTGCAACGGCTTCTCGGTCGGCACGGATACCGACGCCTGGTCTGGCTGCGCTCTGTGGAACGACGTCCTGCGCATGCACGAAAAGAAGCCGTTCCATGTCATGATTGGCGGAGGTGACCAGATCTACAACGACGGTGTTAGAGTGGACGGTCCTCTGAGACCGTGGACGGACATGGCTTCGCCTCACAAACGAAGACACTTCCCGTTCAACGAAGAGCTGCGCGACAAGTGTGATAAGTATTACTTTGAAAACTACGTCCGCTGGTACTCGATTGAGCCGTTCTGTTTTGCCAATGGCCAGATCCCTCAGCTTAACATCTGGGACGATCACGACATCATCGACGGCTTCGGTTCGTACACGGATCATTTCATGAAATGTGCTGTCTTCAGAGGCATCGGTGGCGTGGCTCACAAGTATTATTTGCTGTTCCAGCACCACCTCGCGCCTCCGAAGAGCACCTTTACCACCGACGCCCCTGCCACCGTGCACGCCAACGAGCACGGCACTTCCAGCGCAGATGCCGAGCAGCTCAACGACACGTTCGTCAAGACTGGCGACGAGTACGAGCCCTCGTACATCGTCGGCTCCAAGCCCGGTCCATACGTCGAAGAGCGCAGTCGATCCATGTACTGCCAGCTGGGCGCACGCATCGCTTTTGTGGGCATCGACGCCCGGACCGAACGCACCAGGCATCAGATCAACTATCCCGACACCTACAACCAGATCTTCGAGCGTGTATCCGCGGAGATGGCCGCCAACCCGGCCATCAAGCATTTGATCTTGCTCCTGGGCGTGCCAATCGCCTACCCGCGTCTGCAGTGGCTGGAGAACATCCTGCAATCACCCATCATCGGACCCATCCGCTTCTTCAACAAGCGCTTCGGAGTAGCGGGCGGCCTCTTCAACCAATTCGACGGCCAAGTCGATCTCCTCGACGACCTCGACGACCACTACACTGCGCACCAGCACAAAGACGAGCGACGGGAACTGGTGCAACGCCTGCAAACGCTCTCCAAGGCCCACAACATCCGCATCTCGATCCTGGGCGGCGACGTGCATCTGGCAGCGCTGGGCCGCTTCTACAGCAACCCCAAACTCGGCATCCCGGTCGAGCGCGACTGGCGCTACATGGCCAACATCATCTCGTCGGCCATCACCAACAAGCCGCCGCCGTCAGCCGTGGCGAACTTGCTCGCCCGCCGCAACAAGATCCACCATTTGGACCACGAGACGGACGAAACGCTGCTGAATCTGTTTGACAAGGACCCGGGCAAGGGCCTCGACGGCGTCAAGAACAAGACACAGGACAAGAATCACTGCACGATGCCTAGTCGCAACTATGCCATCATAGCCGAGTCTCACGATCCTTTTGCCACTGCGACTGTGAATGGCGCCACAGAGCCAACCACCACCACCACCACCACCACGAGGCCACCCACAAACGGCACAAACGGCACAAACCACTCGAGCAACCCCAGCACCACCACTTCCAAAAACGGCACATCCACCACCACCAAAAACCCCCGCGAAGCCCTGCACGCAGGCGAGCTCAACGCGGGAACCTCGCACCCGGCCGCCGACGCCCTGACACCGACAAACCTGTGCGGACGCGACGGCCTGGACGTGACGATCCGCGTCGAGATATCGCCGTCGGATCGCGAGGGCCGGACGCAGGGGTACGGGTTTTCGATTCCTGGGTTGGTGGCGGGTGTGGAGGGTTCGTGAGGGTGTGTGTGTGTGTGTGTGGGAGGGGAGAAGAAGGAAGAGTCGAAAATGGTAAAGAGAGGAGAAAAGTGTGATCCACGCGCGCAAATTAATCTTTTTTTTTTTGATATCTCGGTCTTGTTGGTTTTGGTTGGAGGGGGAAAAGGGGGAACAATTTTTCATGGCTATTGTAATTTGGAGGATTTTTTTCTTTTTCTTTTTCTTTTTCTTTTTTTTATCTATATACCCCCCCATCATCCTAATCTAATTAGTTAGTTAGCTCGGTTTTATATAACCATTCCAAAATATTATTAAAAAATCTTAAAAAAAAAAAATGAAAAGAAAAAAAAGCAAGTTCTTTTTTTTTTTACTCTTTATCATTCTTTTCTTTTCTTTTCTTTTCTTTTCTCTTCTCTCCAGGATATTTTCTCTGGCCTTGGTGGTTGGGAAAAAAAAATTAGCGGGTTTTCCGTGGCGTGTGTGCTGTTCTGTTTGTTGTTAGATGTGTCTTTGTCTTAAAAGGAGACATCTCATAGATGGTATACCGTGAAAAAAAAAAAGAAGAGAAAAAAAAATGAAACGGCAGAGGCAGAAACAGAGAGAGGCAGGAACTGGCTTTTGTTCTTTTTTTTTTGTTTGCACAAAACACGGTATACTCGAAAATCCTTTTTTTCCGTTGAGATATCTTTTTGCTCTCCTGCCCTGCATCCCAAAAAAAAACGCCACGCTATTCATGCCTTGATAAACCCTCCAAGTCCAAAAAGTGAAGTCGAAAAAAAAAAAGTAATCAACAAGTGCCAAGTCGAATCTTCAATCATCACCCCTCAAGCCGCACATGTCGGTGCCCAACCAATAGTCCAACCAGGCAAACAGCAACCAATACAGACTCGCATTCTTCCAGTCAAACTCGCCGGCGTCTGTGCGCGGGACCTGCGAACCTATCACGTCGCCCTTTGCGCCGAACAGCAGGCCGACGAGCGGCCACGAGGCCACGGAGGAAGACACGGACTTGGAGGGCTCGGCAAAGGCCAGGTCGGCGGGTTTGAGGACGGCGCGGGTGGCGCCGGGGATGCGCATGGGTCGTTGTTGGACGGGCGCTTGGGGTTCGAGGGCGGTGGTGGTGGTGGTGTTTGTGGTGGTGAGGGCGTTGCGGGCGTCAGAGGTGGTGGTGGTGGGTTGAGAGGGTGCGGTGACGGTTTGCGAGGAGAGGGTGTTTGATGAGTCGGTGGGGGAAAAGGTGTCGCGAGTGGAAAAGGAGCGGGGCAGGGCTTGCGAATCGACTTGAGCGCCGGCGTTGGAGTAGGGAATGGGCTGGTCGTTGGGTGGAGGGGTGCCGCGGAAGGGCTCGGCGTAGACGAGGAAGCCGTGGATGGGGTGGGGAGAGACGTGGCAGGCCAGGTCGGCGGCTTCGGGCGAGTCAAAGGTGACCTTGATCCAGTGGTCGCCGCCGCGGTAGGCGTTGCGTTTGCGCAGGGCGGCCTGCGACAGGGAGCGCTGGGCCAGGGTTGCGCGGGTGTAGGAGATGGTGTGGTCGTAGCGCTGGTGGGGAGGATGGCGGTCGTAGTCTTCGTAGACGAAGCCGCGCGAGATGCGCTCGTAGTATTCGATGGCGGCCCACTGCGAGTCGGGGCCAAAGCCGTACAGGATGACCTCGGTGGCTTCTTTTGGCGGAGGCGGGTCGATTGCTCCGGCGGCGGCGGTGGGGGCAGTGTCTGCGGGCTTTTGGGGTTGCGGGAGGGGATCCTTGGCCTTGAGCTCGTCCTTGTACCTAGCAAAGATGAGGTCTTCGGTGTGCATGTTCTCCTGGCGCACGACATCCTCCTTGCGGGCGGGCGTGGCCGTCTTGGAGCGCGAGAAGCCGCGGCGGCGGATGGAGCGTCCAAAGGGGCCTTTTTCCTCGGGTTCTCGTCTGCGGCCCAGCTCTGCGCTGCGCAGGGTCAGCGCGTGAAGATGGGCGAATGGCAGATGACGTACTCGGCGAACTCGTAGCCCCAGGGTAGTCGGCGTCCTTGAGCGTCGAGAGCTCTCTCGCTCTCGGGCACGGCGTGCACCTGCATGCCGCCGCGGATCGAGTTCATCTTGGAGCAGGCTTGGCTTGGCTTGTTCGGATGGGCGGTCAGAGGCAGACGAAGGAGGGTTGGCAGTCAGAGACAGACGCTGCTGGGTCAGGTGAAACCGGGTCAAGTGAATCCGGGTCAAGTGAAACTGGGCGGGTTGCAATGGTTGCAATGGCAGAAAATGGAACAGCTCTGGAGAAACAAGCCGCCGCCGTCACCTCCGCAACCACACCTACTCCGGCCCGCCCTGGCCCTGGCCCGAGCTTCCATTTCCCTCGTCACCACCCACCACCCACCACCCCCCGTTTCACAACCCACCACCAGCAGCCATGGAGCAGAATCGCGAGCGCCAGGCCGCAGAGCTGGCCCTGCTGACAACAATGTACCCCACCGAGTTCAGCTGGCGCAGCAACCCGCCCCCGGACCTCGACACGCCAACAACCATGCCCACCACCACCACCACTGACCCCTCCTTCGCCCTGACCCTACACCGTACATGGCCTTGCGCCCTCCTCGCCCACGCCCCTCGAGCAAACCACGGCTGATGCAGCAATCCCAGCCAGCTACACCCTCGACTTCACCCTCCCCGACACCTACCCCGACACCCAGAAACCGCTCGTCTATCTGTCCTGCGCCGGCCACGTCGACACCGCCACGCGCAAGCGCGCGAGGGCCGCATTGGCAGATGTGGTCGAGCGGCAGGATCCCGGCGTCGAGGTGCTGGATCTGATCGTCACCGCCTTCCAAGGCCTGTTGCCCGCGTTGACGGCCGCCGCCGCCGACGAGAAACGCCGCCGCCGCCGCCCTTCGCTCGAGTCGGACACGCGTGCTGCTGCCCAACATCGCCCGGCGAGCATCAAGCGCGTCGTCATCTGGTCGCACCATCTGCTTGCAACCTCCAAGCGACGCCACATACACGCTTGGTCCAAGGAACTGCATCTGGCCGGCTTTGCCCGTCCCGGTCATCCCGGCAGTGTCTTTGCCGAAGGCGATGAAGACCAGGTTGATGAGTTTGTCCGCCGTCTGAAGCAGCTCAGATGGCAGGCTCTGCAGGTCCGTGGCGAAGAGACGGCCGACAGAAGAGTGTGCGGGCCTGGCGACGGCCTCGTAGAGGTCGAGGGCTTGGGCGAAATAGCCGAGGCCCTCAAAAGGACCGACCCCGACACTGCTGACCTCTTCCTTCAAGCCATGAAGATAGCAAAGACGGACTGATGATGAAAGCACCAAATCAGCTAATGAATGCAATGAAAATCTTGTTGGATGCGAGAGGAGAAAGAAGAGTACGAAAAAGACGCTAAACATAGCCGTCTGTAGAAACATTTCATCCCAAGAACCCAAGAACCGTGGTACTCCATCATCATGAGACAAGGAAACAGCCTGTCCAGAAGGCTTTCATAACTCCGTCAATGCCCCCATTATGCCGCCTATTCCCTTCCTTTCCAGTAACAAAAGAACAATGGTATCGCTGTTGTTGTTGTTCATTCACATTTTCCAAAATTATACTCCCCCCCTTTTTGGTGCTTTATCTGGGCATGGTGCCCGGTCGGCGAGTCTTGATCAAGAATGGTGAGGGCATCTCGTCGCGCTCGGGGTCCCACACCGCTTCTCTGTCCAGCGTTGCCTTGGCAGACACCTTGGGCGCCTCGATGCTCGACGACGGGCTGGAGATGCCTCTGGCCTGTGCCAGCTCCACCAGAGTGCGCCCTTGGATGCCCTGCTGCAGATTGTTGCGGTGCACCGTCTTGATCATGTCCTCGCTCTTGGCGCCCTTCTTGGTCGCCAGCGCCGTCTTGGAGGGCTGCGAGGGAACAGCGGGTGCTCTTCTGCTGGGGCTGATGGGCAGGCCCTTGTTAAGGCGAGCGCGGTTCGGAGATACCGATGCGCGCTGAGTGGTGGGTGCCAGGCTGGGCACAGACTTCAAGCGTGTCTGAAGCTGTGTGGGCAGGGTCTTTTGTCTAGACACTGCAGGTCTGTTGGGTTGGGCGAGAACCTTGAAAGGATCGTTTTCTCTGCTGCTGGGTCTCGCTCTGATTGGAGAGCCACCGTCCGTGTCGAAACCGTCATCGTCCTCGGCATCCTCGGGGAACAAGGGAACGTTGCTGTCGCGAGCACCGCGATCAAAGGGGTTGGGCCCCTTGAAGGCGGGCTGTCTCAGCTTGCTACCCTCGATCGGGGCGTTCCTACGCGGCGATAGTGAGAGCGAGGCAATGCTCATTGGGCTGGGATCGGCCATGTGGATATCCATGGGACTGGGGGCGACCTCGTTGGTGCCTGCAAAGGTCTTTGCGCGGGCAAAAGGCGTGCGGTTGGACGATCTCAAGGGCTTGTGTCTCTGCACAAGAGGCGAGTCTTCGAGAGAAAGCGAGTTGAGGCTGGGACCCTCTTCGTCGGCCTCTCCTATGGTGCCGAGCGAGATTGGTTCTTCCAGTGCTTGTGTGGGCGTTGATGAGCGCTTAGGCGGCTCTGTGGTGTCCGAGGCCGAGTTCAACGAACTCGTTCGCGAGGACGGCATCGAGGCAAGTCTTCTCTCCACCTCTTCTTCGACTTGCTGCTCAAAGAGCTGTCTGTAGTGCTCTCGCAGTCTCTCTCCGGCAATGTCCGTCTGGCGGTTGATTTCAAGGTGGGCCTTGGCCTCCCATTCCAGTCTGAGCTGCTTGTCGATCTGGTCATGCATGGCTTGTTTTTCGCTTTCCAATCGCGCAATCTTATCTTGTGCTGACTTCAAAGCGGCAATGGCGTTGTCTTTTGCGGTAATGTGTTGCTGCAGAATCATGACGCCCTCTTGTGTCTTTCTAACAAGCTTGACTCTGGGCAGGTTGAGGAGGCTGGCCGTGTCGGGTCTCGAGTTGGGGTTGACCTGGAGACAGGCAGAGATGACGTCCGACAGCTCCTTGGAGTAGACGCGCGGAAGAGGGGCGACCTTGCCGAGCTTGATTTTTTGAATGAGTTCGAGGTGAGTGCGGGCGTTGAAGGGGGGCTCCCTCGTGCAGAGTTCGTAGACGATGCATCCGAGCGACCAGATGTCCGAGTAGAGGGAGTAGCGTTCGGCAGCGCAAATCTCGGGAGACATGTAAAAGGGAGTGCCGACGTAGGTAGAGGCAAAGTCGTGGGAAAGGATAATCTTGGAAAGACCAAAGTCACCGAGCTTGACTGCGTTGCCCTCGCCGAGAAAGACTGGGAAATTGTGTCAGCAGGCATGGCATGCAAATGAGGGAGGATAAGGAAGCAGACGAACCGTTTTCGGGCTTGAGATCACGGTGGAGAATCATCTTGTGGGCCTGCTTGCTCTTGAGGGGCAGAGCGTTCTTGGTCAGGCCGAGGGCGTTGCTGTTGACATGGGGCGGGTCCTCGCCGTAGTGGCAGCGGTAGAGGGCGCTGACGAGCTGTGCAAAGATGGTCCACACAAACTCTTCGTCGGCGTACTCGTTGCGAGCCTTGAGGTCCTTGATCATCATGCCCAGGTCTCCATTGCCGCAGTATTCCATGTAGAGGTGCAGGTCGTGTGAAGCCTTGAGGTGCTCCTTCTCGTAGTAGGCGACGATGTTGGGATGGCGAAGGCCTCGTAAGATGTCGAGTTCGGCCGAAAGCTGCTCGCGCTCCTTCTGCGACATGCGGGTATAGCAAATTTCCTTGCGACAAAGAATCTGTGCAGGCAGCGTCAGTCAGTGGGCAGGCATGCTGAGGGCGGGCCGGGGCACGAACAAGACCGTCGTTCTTTCTGCGGACTTTTCTGATGATGCCAAAGGAGCCTTGGCCTGAGATGGATCAGCAGAGTGCATGAGAGGCGAGGCGGGGCGAGGCGAGCGGCATACCAATCTTGGCCAGCACTTCGTACTTTTCGGCCTCGGTTTCGGCCATTGTGGGCGGTGGGTGGAGGATGCCGGGTAGAATGCAACGGAACGAGACAGATGGGGGATTGTAGCGACAGAGCGACAAAGGAGAAATGGACAAAACAGCTAGGCGCTAGACATCGCCAGTCGGGATGGAGCTGAGGAACAATGGGAGGAGCGAGGAGCGAGGTGCGAGGTGGGAGCAGCGGGAGGGCCGACGTCTATTAGCGGAAAAGACCCTGGGGCGTGTGTTTGCGGGCGTCAACATCGACCTGGCAACCAGCCTGGCTCGTGCAGTGCCAGGGTCTCTGCCTGCCGATGACGTCCGCCGGGCCGCCCGCCACCGTCAGCGTCAGCGTCAGCGGGTGGAGCATGGAGCATGGAGCATGCAAAAGAAAGCATGCCTAATCTTGTATTGTACATACCCTGAACAAGGCAGAAACATGGTCTGTGGTGAGCTTGCAAACACCACATCGCCATGGTGATCAACAAGTACGAGCTCGAGGCCGCCCTGCACGCCGAGAAGCAGCAGATCTCGAGCGGCCAACTCGGTGAAGACAATCCCCTCGACACGAGCGAGCCGTTCCGCATCTTCTGCGAGGCCTGTCGAAGAGGCGACTTGAAGGTGTGCCAGGAGCAAATCTCGGCCGGCGTCAACATCAATGCAAGAGACAAGTATGATTACACTCCGTTGATTTTGGTATGTGAAGCCGCTGCACACACTCAGACTGCCCACGCCCACGCCCACGACCACGACCACGACCACGACGACTAATGCTCCACCCGCGCAGGCCAGTTTGTGCGGCCACTACGAGGTCGTCCAGCACCTCCTCGAATCCGGCGCTCTTTGCGAGCGCGACACCTTCCAGGGCGAGCGTTGCTTGTACAATGCCCTGAACGACCGCATCCGAAACCTCCTTCTGCAGTACGACTACTCCAAGTCCTCCGATCCCCTACAGCCGCTGGCCGCCCACACCACATCTTTGCTCTCGCGCCAAGACCCAAAGACTGCCGACATCACCGTCACCACCTACCATCGCACCTTTGACTTACACAAGTTCATTCTTGCTGCCCGCTCGCCCTATTTTGCCGCAAAGCTCGCTCAACAACCAGACACTACATCATGGAAGATGCCGCCAAAGATCCCCTCGCAATCGTTCAACTCTGTTGTGAGGTATCTGTATCTGGGCGAGGCCTCGGCCGACGTAGGCGATGACGAGGAAGAGACAAGGGCCATATTGGCGGGCATTGACAAGCTTGGAAAGCAACTCGAGGTCGAAAGGCTGTTTGAGAGCATCATCGACGCTGGCGACAGGCGTCAGGCCAGACAGAGGAGAACCGACGAGCTGGCCCGAGGCCGTGATCAGTTTGCCACATGGTTCCAAAACAATGTTCTGCGACACAAAGTCCAGGTCGATACAGAAAAGGCCGACCAGGTCAAATGGGACAGGGACAATGCCATCTTCGCCGATGTCCTGTTGCGCGCAGATGAGCCTGTGGACGAGCTGGACGAAGCGGCGCCACAGTCAGAGCAGGCTCGAGTCCGCGACACCAACGGACCTCTGAACGGTATCCCTGTAGGAAGTTTTGGTTCCGATCAGGTTCCAGCTCCGGCTGTCCCTCGTAAATCGGTCCTCTTCCCTGTGCATCGAGCCATGCTTCTAAGGTCCGAGTTTTTCTCCGCCATGTTCTCATCGAGTTTCCGCGAAGCCCAGGAAACACCACATCTACAAGTCGTTCCAATCGACTGCTCTCCGCAGGTTTTGGAGATTGTTTTGACCTACCTCTACACTGAAAAGGCCGACTTCTCCCTAGATGTGGCCGTCGACGTCCTCTTCGCCGCGGATCTGCTATTCATTGAGAAGCTAAAACAACGTGCCGCCGTCATCATATCTACTCTGGGCAACGGCACTGCTTCCATCGTTGAATCCGAGAATCCGCGCGGCGAGACCGACGTCGAAGATGTAGTCGATATTTACGATGTTATTCGCGCCGGCTGGGACACGCGCGTACACCGTCTCGAAGAGTTTGGTGCTCGTTACATCGCTTACAGATTGGAGCGCTTCATCGATGACCCAGACTTTGCCGAGCTGGTCAAAGAGAGTGCCATGAGAATTCAAGGTCGTCAGGAAACTGACACTG
The DNA here is from genome assembly GCA_021014315.1 of Aureobasidium mangrovei. NCBI lineage: Eukaryota > Fungi > Ascomycota > Dothideomycetes > Dothideales > Saccotheciaceae > Aureobasidium > Aureobasidium mangrovei. Next base: position 1,097,537 of record JAJJJQ010000004.1, on the reverse strand, counting down.
TCGAATTGATTGACGAGTAAGGAGACCGCTCTTCATCTATCTACCTGCACCTTTGCTGACAACCCGCAGTATTCGTTACTACCTCTCCGACCGCTTCCGCCTACGCATGGAAGAATCAGGCATTGATGAAATGACAGCCGATCCCGAAGACCCGGGTGCACCATCTCTGCCTGGCAAAGACGTCTTTACCGAAAGCGACGTCATGTTTGCCGAGGACGAAGGTGTTGACGTGCACTCGGGTACCACGCCGCCGCAGGATGCTCAAGATCATGACCATCTTGTTATTCGCACGCTGGATGGCGAGATTGCTGGTGATGAATTTTCGCAGGACGCCATCAATTACCAGATTCTGCTAGGAAAGATTGACAATCTTTTGGACAAGCTGACACTGGATGCTTGATCTTGCACGGTACTAGATGTATATAACGAGCAACGGGTAGCGTAGACGTGCATTGTGAGAGTCAGTCTCATGCCCAAATGATGTCATGTGATACTCCCGACTCAATCACTGTGCGCAAGAATGCGATCTCCGTTTCTGATCGTTGTCGATGCTGTGGTCTGAACGTCTGGTCAGTGTCCCCGGATGCCAGTTCCCGAACCTTAGGCCCTCCAACACAAGCACACCCACAACATCACCAGTAAACCCTGGAATCTTGTTTACTCAAACATCAAGATGTGTACACAACTTGAATAACATAATCTCGTACAAGATGGGCCAATTTGAGAGCGTCCGTGTTCTTATTAAGGCAGCTTTGATAGTGCCAGGGTCACACAGCCGGCGAGAATCAGTAACTATTCTGTTGTGTTTGCATTGTTTGACTACGGCCTCCAACCACTCACCTTTAAGCTGTCGCAACACTCATCACTCATCGATCAAAGCTGACTTGAGGTTGGCACGACAAATGAACGTGACGAAGATGCGATGATCAATACTGTTCCATCTATCTGAATGGAGGGATTGCTTCATTTTGAGGACTTGCAACCATGTCGACCTCAGGATCCCATCACTTCTGCGTGTTGTGGATTCACGATGACAGCTTCTCAGAAGAAACCGTAGTCTTCAATTCAGATCGTGTTAATCTCAATGAAGGATCTCTCAACAGACTGGCAGCTCTCAAAAATACAGTCTCCACTCATGACTTCTCCCTTGGTACGCCAGCGCTTTCTGCCACAAGACCAGAGAACACGCCAGGAAGGCCATCATATCGACACCATGGAAGCAAGAAATCCACCAAACATGTTTCGGAGATGGAGAAGCATGCCGACTCCTCCAGGTCTTTGGTGTTTCTAGCATATGATATGACTCCGGAACAGAAGCGCAAGCAGCCCAGGCTTCAGGTGTCGGTGCACACCAACGCTGCAGCCGCCTTTGGCTTCCGCAACAACATGCAAGCAATAGTTTTTCCGGTAAGCATTAGTCGCGTCTGCAGGCGAAAACGCGTAGCTGACGTTACTAAAGGCCGATGAAGCCGTCCACTCAGCATCCCATGTGGAGATTGTGTTTCGTGATCAGTACCTGGCACGCTCAGACATGTGGAGACTGACGGTAGCTGAACTGAGCCAGAAGTCAGTCTACAAAGGCCAAAAATTACTTTTCTTGGGCAGCATCAAAGCGACTGTCAAAAACATCTTCGTCGATGGGCGAAAAGTGACATCAGCATTCTTTTCGTCCTCAACGAAACCCATATTTCGCAGTGAGTCCGCCAAATATGTTATTTTTGTCCAGATGTCTCGCGAAATGTGGGACTTTGATGCAGAGGGATCCGGCGAGATCATGTTCAACAAGGTCATCAATGGCTTCTTGCCTGATCTGTTCAAACGTTGGCAAAGACTGAGTGTCCATCATTTGGTCAGTATAGTCATGTTCACTCGCCTGGAATACGAAGAAGGTGTGCTTGTACGTCGAGAAGAAGATGTGGATCTACCAGGCAGCAGTGGACGTTCGTCCAGTAATGGCTGCGAGTACCGTGACTACTACCGGGTCGTTACCACCGATGCAGCAAGTAGCAGATGGGTCGACATCCTGTACAAGCTGAAGAAGGAATTCAAGGTCTTCTTGAAAGACGTTTCCATCGTAGGCGGTAAAGATGCTTACGGACCGCCGCCAGAGACACTAGCATCGGTAAAGGCCTGCACCGAGACGGAATCTGTCATTGCTGGACAACCGACCACATCAGCGAGGGGCAACATTCTGGAAGCACTAAATCTTGCGGCTTCGCAATTTTCAAAGGACTATATCGACCGCGACTTGGTCCACACAGGCATCTCTCTGTGTGTCGTCACTGCAGGTACAGGAGTGTTCGAAGTCGACTATAACATATTAAAGTTGACCACCGATTCCCTCGTCGCGAGCGGAATGGGTGTGGATCTTGTGTCTTTGGCTCGAATGCCTCTCCATTCTGTACCTCTGTTCAGATACAAGAGCCCTCACGTACTTCCTGGCCTTCCTGTCGTATCCGATGTCTACAATTTTGAGGGTGGCAGTACACCGCGGCAAGCAGGCTACCTGGAAGATCACATGGTCGGTACTCCTAGAAGCAACAGCAGGTTCATCCGTAGGGCCAGCAGTCATAACAGAGAGCAAGTGCCAGGAACATTGATGGAGTCGGGGGTGCAATGGAGTTACGCTTTGCCACATTGGATTGACGTCTCATTCTGGACAGGTCATTCTGATGAGGAACAACTTCGATCACAACATGGCTTGAACTCTAAGAAAAAGAAGGGCTCCAAGAGAAAAGATCCCTTCACCACGAGCTGTCGAATGTATGAGTTGCAGATGATGGGCTTGATGGAGACCGAGATGAGCGACATAGCCATCGCGCTGCTTCCAGGCAATGCAAGCACCGAAAGACCTCGTCCGGGCAGACAGCATCTCGAGCCCACTCCAAGCGTAGAACAACTCTCCGGAAGTTATGGTTCAACTCGATCTTTTCATGGATATATCAGTGGTTCACCGCAGAGAGGCGAAGAGGACTCTTACCCTCAGATGGATATGCCTACACGAAAGGAATTGGTCGATTGGATGGCTACCTATGACAAGCAAGTCTTCACGTCACAAGAATCACGGACCAAGACGATATTGGATCAGACTCCGCTAGAAAACTCGAGGTCGAGTCTGGAGACTACCGTGCGATTTAGCTCATCACCAACCCAGACAAAAAATAGCCTGGCATCCTCTCAAACCAAACCTGGCGAGAGCCCTCGCAACAGTGGATACCTTGCTAGCAGATCGCCCCCCAAACGCATCAGACCCCTCCCGAAGCTGGACCAAGTCGAAAATGCACCAGCACGCTCTAACAAGGCAACCCCTAAGTTGACACCCCAGAGAAGACCCATGCCCCGCCAGATTAGCTTGGTAGGAGGACTTGGCACTGCAAAATCGACTGCAAGTGTCAGTGTCAGCAACGAAAGTGTTGGTGTTGGTACTCCCACGATCGAAGCTCCCCCAACACCTCCAACCCAAAAGCCTGCTGGCATTCTCTCGAGTCTGACACAACAGCTGTTGAGCACACTGCAACGCAAGCCTTCACAAGCAAGTCTTGCGAAAACAGATGTCAGCGACATGAGTGATCGAGCTGATTCAGATGCCTCGAGTCAACCCCAACGCAGCAATCCTATCGCTATCAGGTCTCTCTCGGTAGTCTCAGGAGATGGCGACGAAGCAACCAAGACGAGCACTTATCGTGGATCCGTTGCCAAGATGTCTGATGATATAGTCGTCAGAGACGCCTCAGTAGTAGGCCGACAGACTGCGACCGTCTCTGACTCGGCACCTGATTCCGCGGCCGACAAGACTGACTATAACCGTGTATTGTCACCTCTGACTGCCATTTCACCTTGGCTGACTATGCTGAACCCATCCAATCCAAAGAAGCATAACATGAGCATTGCGAGCCAATTCCGTCGCTGGCAGCACATATTTCCCAAGCCAGTGCCAACTTCGGTAATGAAGTGGAAATCCTTGTGTTCTCCGGCATCACTGCCATTGACGGCCGAGTATTTCCCTACCGCTGATCAGTTGCGGAACGAGTACTCAGAGTCTCCTTATCGCATACTACCTCTCGACGATGAAGAATCTTCCGAAGCCCCAAAGACGAGAGAGGCCCTCATCAGGGAGCTCATTGCTTGCAGATTGTCACATGGCTTCCAGATAGTAGTTGGTGCAGCCGCCAATGAGTTTGCAGGGACCAACGCATCGTCTTTGGTGAAGGTGTTTGACAAGAACTATATGGCAGAAGACGGTGCCACGGTACTGATGACGATTGGGAATAACATTCACCAATTGGTCTGTACAGAGAATGGCGAAATTGAAGTGCGTAGGTATAATCGAAAGCCGGTGGCAGAGGTCGAGTACACCGGTGCTGTAGACCCAACTGTTGCCTATCACCCGTACATTCGTACCTATCTCGCAAAGGGTTACGAGATGCGTCCTGTCATCTTCAAGAACCCACGACCGACTTA